>BMAW01131411.1:155128-186205 GCA_019974015.1 Nephila pilipes
ATCTAGACGCTCGAAAAAATGGCTAAAAAGATAAGTGACTGGAAAGAAAAAGGGATGAAAACAGATGGATCGCTCGGGTATCCCGGGGGCGAGTCCCCTTTGTTTTCCAAAGACAGTAAACCCCAAGGGGGAGAAAAAGATATTTATAGTTTCTCGGAGTCATGATGCCTGTACTTGCCCAAAGAAGTCCAGCCCCTGAAGGATTCTTTGATTTCCAGTTTATTTACGAAGAGGACATTGACCATGGAATAGATTATTACAGTAAGACCACAAGGAAAATGTCCTTCAGGTCATGGATGCGATTGAAGTCTTGATGGATGAGCAATTTGCCTCTAATCAAAACAATCAATATTATGAAGAAAATTACTAAACTAATCTACTAATAATAATAGCTTTAAAAATAGTATGGATGTATAAGCATATTGATTTTTTGGGCTTTTAAAAAAACATAACATTTACTAGTCGAAATTTTACAAAACTACATATTTACTCTCAGTTTATATATTTCATGTACTTTCAAAAAAAGAAAGTCTAATTTTATACCAAATGGTGTGTAACGATGGGCCATTTAAGTTCTTTTATTATTAACCTGAAAGACTGTACGAAAATTCTCCATGAAATTACGCAACTCTTAACGTAAAATAAAACCTCCACCTAGTCCAATGAAACGCAAACTGGGCAAATTAGTTGAGATTAAATAAATGGAATAAAGTGACAGCGAAAAACGGATATATAAGCTATGCCGAAGTTAGTATAAATGAAGCAGGGGTGAAAAGGATCTGAATAGTGGCGGAATGTACTTGTGCGTGTGTGAATCTACTTTAATATTGCTGGATCAAAGATCCGACTCTGTCGTGCAGAAGTTGATAACTACTTAATCATGTGTTCGGACCCAAGTACCGGAATAAGTTTGATGTTTAATATTTATGTAAAACTTGTTAGTAAACATGTTGAAGCGCTATGAATTGATAAAGAGCATTTCTCTTAGTAGCAGAAAGAAATAAGTGGTTAGGCAAAAACCTGTGGGTGCTTGAATAGAATGAAACTCAATATATCTACGCTTAGAATTTAAGTTAGACACTTCCAAGTTAGTGACTTAAGTTGATGCAAGAGTTTGAAAATAGAGTCGTTACAGGTGTAATCCTGAAAATTCCCATTATTAATATCGAATTTGGTATGGTACGTTATGTTTCGTGTTTTAAACGTCATACTACAGCAATACATTGAAATTTTGCAATTTTGATCGCTTATTAACGTTGCATTTAGAAGCAACATAAGGGCTATTGGAAACGGACCTCGAAATTTTGAGTCTCGGTCAAATGACGAAGACGGCACATGAGCTGGTACCTCCTTTTTAAAACTTCCACGACACGCAACGGAAGGACTTGGGATCTCCGTCAGATTTAACGTACATCAGCCCCAGTACAAGCAGGCGGGTCTTTAGTGGACACTAGATTGTTGATAACGAACAAGACAAAAATGAGTACAAGTGACCAGAACGACATTTGAGGTAGTACTTCCTCTCGAAATTTCAACACCCTTCTTGATTACGTTGGACTTTACAACGAGTAAAAAACACGATAATTGGACAAAACTATGTGCGACCTTGAAACCACTAAGAACATCTAAATCATCATACAACTCTCTTTCCTACTTATAACGCTGACAGGTAATAGAATATACATTCGAATACTCAAAATGAATGATTAATGCTAATGGGGAAAAAATTCACATATCAATACAAGTGTCAAAAGTAAGGATAAATTGTTCAGTCTAGCAACCTCGTTTTGAAACAACTGTAGCAACCATCGTTAGTGATTATAGGTGTAAAACTGTCTTTACAACTCAAAGAGGCTTATCGCCAGAAAGAAAACTATACCATAACATCGTGACCTAACCACAAAATGAGTCAATAGTTTGACTATTCACTACCATCTTATGTTTATTTGGAATACTTTGGCCTTGAGGCTTTTTTTTCTTCCCATTTTCCGATACTTTTACACCAATTAAATAATTTTCGAAAAGGGGAAAAAAATACATAGCTGAATATATGAACGCAACACATTGGTCACACCATTTCTTTTCTTTCTTTTTTTTTTTTCAAATTCAGTAAAAACTATTTTTGGTTGATCGTAAGCAGGATATTTTTTTCAAATAAAAATTATAATTTATTTCAAATGGTAAAATACATGTTCATACTAAACTTTTAACTATTTTGAAAAAAATAGTATCATTCTTCTTTTGAAATAAAGAAGCATTAAACTAACTATAATGAAATTCAGTGACAAATTAACTCTTTTCAGTCTCAAGCATAATCTCCAGATTTACGCGCATATCTGAAATTCTTTTCGAACATGCATTTCTATAATTGATTTAAAGTGAAAAAGTAAACTAATAAAAATACATTTTTTAAAAATGAGCCACCAATAATTAATGACAGTATCAAAATACAATCTCCCCGCTCCATAAAATATAAAAAATATTTAAGTGTGTTTTTTCAAAAAAAAAAAAAAAAAAAAAATGGTGCACGTATAAAAATAGCTAACTGAAAAGCATCAAAAAGATTATTAAATTCAGAAAAATAAGTAAAATAAATTGATTCATGAAATTTACTTGCAAGAAATGGATCACTGCGCAAGAGTTGGCTTAATAAAGTAAATAAACACTCGGTTATTCAAGACAAAACAATTAAAAGATTCAGAAATAAAATGTGAAACCACTAGTCACTTACAAAATTTTCCGTCATCAATAATAAAAATTTAATTAGGTCATTAACATAATCTTAATAATTTATAATGCTCAGCTTTATCATCAATAAATGCCCCACTATTGATGCAACTATTATGAACACAAAATAGTCAGGTTGATTGTTATGTTTTGCAAGGGCTAAGGCCAAATTTGGTCCATATATGTTAAACTTCTTTTAGATAATGAAGAAGCGTAGATCTGTAATCCAGACAAAACTGAGAAACTGTTAGATACGAAGAATAAAGGGAGATGGAATGACATGAAGGAGGGTCGAAAATGGGAAAAGATTGCTACAGCATCACGGGGGCGTGTTAATGTTGAAAGTAAATCTCATAAGGGAGATGAAAGATCACTCGCTCATATCTCATAGTTGCAAATCCCTAACTTCTTAAAGAAAAAAAGTCTTTTAAGGGACGGGTGGATTACCAGAGATTTTGCGAGATATCATCACATTTGTTTTTATTAATTTTATTTATTTAACTCAAAAATCCAAAACATACAATATTCAGCGTTTTCCAAATATGGTATCCTTAAATTCAATTAACATCAAGACAACATTTCTAAATTAAGCAATACCTCAGCGTGGCTCGCAAGTTGCTATGAAAAAAGTCGCATGAATTTCATTCATCGCATAGATTTTATTGTGCTTCACTTTATATCATAAACATGAGAAAAAAATTTCATATGAAGACGATATATTTTTAATAAATACATAAATTTAATTTTAAAAAACTTTTTTTTAATTTTCTTCCATTCTTCTTCTTCTTCTTCTTTTTTTTTTTTTATGTAAACAAACGGGTTGAGAAAACATTTCGAGTCTTACGATGGGTCTCGTTTTGAAAATGTACTTGGGAAAGCCTTCTCTAAATAATTTACTTAAACAACCTTACGCGCCACTCTTGTTTCCAATGAGACTCGAACATAACACCTGGTTATCCCATCTTCTGTACTCCGAAATCCAGACACCGCTCCCAGCTGTTGTTTACTACGTACGGTGATGTGTTTTCTTACTGAATCCCAATGAGACCCACCTTTTTATTATGAATAAATTAATAAACATTCCAAAGCAGAACTTTGAAAACCACGCTGAAGATTACTGTTTAATTTTTACAATGCCCAAAATGAATCATTTTAGCTTGAGCAATCTTACCGCACACATTTTTATCCAGAAAAAAAAAAAAAAAAACAGACAAAACCACTCGAGAAATGTGTTTCGTTCTGTTTCCATTCCAAAATTTTTGTTTAATGACTGGTATTTTGGATAGCATTCAAAATTCACATTTGGCATATTTCAAGAAAATGTATCCCATTTTTATACTTCTAGAAGTTATTTCTGGATGTATTACAAGATATCATTAATCTTTTTAAGTAATAGTCTTTTTGCTATATAAGGTTATTAAAACTTCATTTAATAAAATAGCAACTTCTCAAAAATTTTGACGTTCTTTGACAAATCAGTTTTTTGAAGCAAAAGAATATTTGATCTTCCACCAGAATACAGAAATATGATCTCTCTATTGATTTTTTTTTTTCTTACTCAAATGGTGCTTTACTATTGCTTAGACATCTTTATTACTTCCTAGTCGATCATGAAAGAGCTAAAATTACAATAAAAAAACCCGATTAAGTTATTTTAAGCATAGATCTTAATGAATAATTAAATAATCAACTGTGGCTCCCCCCCCCCGGGGGTTTTTTTTTTTTGCTTTCTTTCCTTATAACGTACAACTTGAAAAGCGAAAAAAGAAAACTCGGAATGATTCATTTACATTTAAAATCGACTACATCAAGAATTCCTAAAAGTGTCGGTCAAGAAAAGAAATAAAGTAGGTCGCCTAAAAGTTTACATCCCTCACATATATACATTTGATTGAGCTTAGAGTAAATACATGGAATATATGTTTACGTTAAATAAACATGAATGTATTTTCGATAAATATATAAACTTTATTTCATTTCTTTTACTTACTAACTTCCATTCGCATTTTCTCATATATTAGGTAGTTTGCTAAAATCTATCAGTTTCCATATATTGAATCTCGGCTTGTAAAAATATGGGTACCATTGAATACCATTATTCCAAATTATTAGTTGTTTCAAAATTTTGGCTCCGAGTCCTCATGGGACATTAATGTGCCAAATGAGTGAGTGATGGTAGAGTGTTTAATAGCGGAAGAGCCAGATATGGATATGCTGCACCCAACATGATGTAACTGTTAGTTAGACGTTTGAAAAAAATGGAAAAAAGCAAAAAGTTGAAAAGATGGAGGGTCGAAAATAGGGAAGGATCGTTAGGCATCCCGCGAGCGTGCATTATGCGTTTATGAAAGACAGTAAACCCCATAGAAAATAAAAATATCACTAGAATATTGAGCCAAATACCAGGTGAAAAAATATCAGTTTATTACGTAAAACAATTTAAAAAGTAATATATACATAAAAACATAGAATAATAAATTATTTGCAATAAATTTAAATGTGTGTACAGAGTAAAACTAATGTCGTGTAAGAACTGAAATATTTGGTAGTGGATTTTCCCCAACAAAGTTAATTAAAGATAATTAGAATAACCACAATGTTTAACAGAGCTAAAAACCGAACATCCGGTCAAGATATATCTTACAGTCAGAGGACAATCACAATGGAAATCAGAATGAAGTGTTCATGTGTGAATCTCGAGCGTCCAATCCGCAAACTTGTTAAAAAGACGCATAACTTTCTATATAAAAATGAATTCCACAGAGAAATTACAGATTTTACATGATTGAGTTTATCATGAGTTTCATGATTCCATTGATCTTGAAAAAGTTATCATGGATATAGCAGATTTAACGCATTTTAATACATCGCTTAATAGAATGGTTTGAGAGATTGTGACGTTGGGATATACTCAATTTTCTCTTCACTAATCTTTGGGACTTTTTGCAAATTGAATGGTATAAAATTCCAACTTCGTGTCAACCCAATGAAACGTGATTAGATAAATTAGATGAGGATAAGAAGTGTAATGAATTTGATCAGGGATAGTGATATATAAAGAGAAATAGAATTGAAAGGAATAAGAAAGAAGACCAATGATAATGATATGTTTGCAAACTGGAATGAATTATTGGGTAACTAATCCTTTGTACTAAAATTGGTTAGAAGTGACTCCTGATAAGAATAATAAGAATCAAACCTGTTGTATTCAAGAAGCGTCTCACACGCTGCGAGTGAGTTGGTAAGATAGATTTTGCTATTTAATTTAAAGCTGGGATTAAAGTGAATTAAGAGAGATATTTACACATTCCGAGAAAATAATTAATAAACTGCTTTGTCCTTTTTCTGACCTCACCTCAATTGGATTTGTGAGCCTATTGACTAAATTTAATTTAAATATATGATGTCAGTGGTATTTAATAATGACAAGAGGCAGTTACAAGCTTACCCCAGATGCAGATTTAGCAGCACTTACAACTGTTTTGTAGCCTTTGTTTCGAATATAGGAGGATATTCAACGAAACCATAACTGGATATATCCAAAATGGAAATTTAACTGTTTAAATAGCCAAGAGAAAATAAATATTTATTTTGATTTTTGTTTCACCTTTTGTTCGTAACACTGTGTTCTATAAAACATCAACTAGTGGAATCCTTAAATTACCATTCCCAACAGCTTTGAATGGCTTTCTTTTATGTAGTTGCCATGTAAAATTGAAACTTCACACTACTTCGAGGGTTTGTCAATTCCTGGGTTCTATCTTAAACTGGATTTCCGGATTAAAATTTATGTATCCAGAAAGTAAGAACAGATTTAATTATTTCCGAAATACGTTATGAGCTAAATTAATGTAAAAAAGGAATGAGTTATGATACATCTCATCTTAAACGTTTTAATAGATACATCAATCTTCAATAATGGAAAATAGAATATTATATAGCGTTAAAATTTTGTATTAAGAACTTGCAATCAAAAAAATATATCTATACATCCCATTTATAGAATGAAATGAGAAGTCTTAATTATTTATTAAATTTTAAGAAAAAACTTAAATGACATTCAAGAGAAAATAAACAACAAAAATAATTTTTAGAAAAACATTTACTGTTAACGATTTCAAAAAATAAAATGATCAAGACTTAAATGCTCAATTTTGTTTTCATTTAAACGGGGGCATGGGGAGAGAAAGAAATATTTTGCATTTGAGATTAAGTTTTCAAATACACACAAAAAATTGATAAAAATAAAATCGCCCTATATGCGCATGCAGAAGAAATATGATAAAAGTTTTGGAAAAATTAATTAAACAAAAAATTACGTAAGAAGTTTTTAATTAAACACAAAACACATACATTTTAAAATATTTCAATAATTCCAAAAAAGACAGAATTTTCTGTTAAGTTTAAATTAGAAAAATGCTACCCTATCCAACTAAAAAAACTCCAGTACCTTATATCACAATAAATTAAAATGAAATGATTTTTATTTTGCAGTAATAAATCAATGTCAATACATTATTTCTAATACAAATCAATATGTTATTCCTCCGAAGCGATTAATTTAAAATGATGAATGAAGAATGAATCTTATTTTCGGTAAGAAATATATTTAAAAAATATTTACCAACTTTTTCTTGTTTTTCGCATGGGAAATAATTTCGGAACCCAAATATCTCAGTCACTTTATTTTTGCTATAAATTATCAGCAGAGATAAGAGGTTAGCTGAAAAGAACAAAAATTCATATTTTCAAAAAATGTCCAAATGTAAAGAACATCTTGAATTATTTCAACTGCAACTATAAATTTGCAGAATGCTAGTTTTTAACGACAGCATATTTTAAAGAAATTTAGTTGTTTTAAAACTATACATTTTTTCAAGAAAAAGAACTTTAAATATGTAAAAATTAAAGAAACAATTCATTAATATGGATGAAAGTTAATATTGATCTGATGACAATTTATTGAAAAATGGAGGGGGAAAAAAACGTATATTTAAAAAAAAACTTCTACATTTTTTTTTTAGGTTGCTATAAATTGCAGTGGAAGAAGTTCATTTTGAGATAGGGAGGACCAGATTTTACTCTTTGAGCGGTAAATAAATAAAATAAAACTTTTCAAAAGCAATTATATGATTATTCGAGAGAACGGATCGAAACAAATGCACCTTTATCCACGTACACCTTTAATATATTTGAAATAACTACTAATCATCATTCTTATCAGTCATATTTTGACAAAAAATAAAATAGAATTTTATTTATTGCCATAATGTTTTAAAGAAGTAATACAAGATAAAAAAAAATAGTATAAAAATAAAACAAAAAATTAATCAAGGTTATAGATTAGGTTTATGAGATGAAATAAATGAACTTCTTACAAAAATAAATTACATATAGAGCAAATATGATTTTCTTCTTAAAGAAAGCCAGAAAATTAAAAGCAGCAATAAATATAACAATGAAAAGCACAAAAGTACTTTCATATTGACTTTTTAATAAAAAAAAAACCCAGAGTCAGCGATATTTAAAAATTAAAGCAATAATTGAAATTTAATAATGTGACAGTGTAGCTAGCATAACAGATACGGAAACATGTTGGTTTCGACAAAATTGTGCACCAAACTTTTTCAAACAAATTTTCATGCAGCAACTTCACAGACCTTACAGCAGTCTCTGTCGATGCGAACAACAGGAAAACTGCAACAATTACGACCAACTTCGATGAAAAAGTAAAAACAAAATCGATTTTAAATAAAATTTGGCTGGTGATGTTTGCTTAAATTGCGTTAAATGACAGGATATCTAAAGAGTACTATTTACACTAATTTATTGTAACTATTTTAATTATTAAATATGATATTTACAAACAGATAAACTGCTAGTCCATTTACATTTGCTATGCAAATATAACAATTTTGGTGCTAGTCATACGCTAGAAAAGGTAATTACATTGTCCTCAGACACGAAGTTCTGGTTGAACGTTTATAAGATATCTGATGTCCTTTTTCTTCGGGAATTTTGAATGGAATGAAATTGGCCACGCGACTTCCAAAACAATAGGACATAATATATTTTTTTTTTGGTTGGATAGCTGAAGTGAAGTGAATGTAAAGTTTAATGGCGCAAGAGCCAGATATGGTTATGCTGCGCCAAAAAAGATTTAACTGTGGTCTAGACGTTAAGAAATTGAAAAAAAGACAAATTTGATTGACAAGAAGGAGGGTCGAAAATAGAGATGGATCGCTAGGGTAACCCGGGGGAGCGTCACCCGTGTTTACCAAAGACAGTAAACCCCATGAGAAAGAAAAGATCATTAGGGTGCCTCGGGGTCATGATGACCGTACTTATCTGAAGAAGGCAAGTCCCTGAGGTGCCCTGATATAATCCCCAGGGGCAGGGTGCTTGGCTATACCCCCAGACGCTGGGTACCCATTTTAGTCGCCTCTTACGACATGCATGAGTTTCAGGGGGACTATTCTGTCATTCCCGGTCACCACACGGGTCTGTTGGATAGCTGAATTAATTAACTCAGATATTAGAGACTGAGCATCCAAAACCGGGAAAGAAAATGACACCTATGGAACTGTACATTTGGCATCCAACTGTAATTTTGGCATCAAATCAGAATGGTATATGTGCATTTTATCTCTAAGAGCGCAAGTTCAACAAAAAAAAAATGACGAAAATTACAAAATAATTCCTTACTAAACATATATCAAAGGTAAACAAAGATGAAAATTTAATTTTGAAATAAAATCTTTTATACAATCAACTCGTATTTTAATATTTTTTTTCTCAATTAGACTTCGAATAAGGAATCATTTCTTCCAATTCAATTCTAATATAGAAGAAATACCAGAATTTGGCCTCAAACACCCCAAAAATGTCACAAAATCATTGTCTTTATACTGGAAGTCTAACCTGAACTTAAACTATTCTCCTCTCAAATAAGTATTAATTTTCTCTGAAAAAAAAAATAAAATAAGAATTTAAAATGAAACAGGAAAGCTAAATTCAAAAACTCCTTTTTTACTTAAATAAAAATTATTTGAGTAACTATATTTTTATCTGACAAGAAAAGAAAACAGTCACAGCGAAATAAATATTAATATAACTATAAACTATCATCACAGTATTGATTAAATTACCTTAGATGTTTTTAAAAATTAATTTCACAAACCGTGCACTTATAGGGAAACGTTACTTTATCGGAGAGTGAGTTAACCTAAAAATGTTCTATTTAGGAAAATTTCAGATTTTTGATTCGCGTGATTTAATACCTTTAAAAAATTATCAGTCACATCGAAGCTGCAATCAAGATGCAAATTATAAAGTGTTATTGAAAAGATATTATTACAGACAAAAAGTAATTTGTTTAGATAGCTATGTATGTTGAAAATCAAAAAATTTTGTATGCAATCGATGAAAAATAATTCAAACTTAAAAACTGCAATCGAAGAATTTACACCTAAATGTCACCAAGATACTTGCACATAACACAACAAAAATGTCAATTTCATTCGGAATCCCTTATCAGATGCATATGTACAAACAATCAAAACATACGCTGCATTTTCTGGGCCATAGAAAAAACAATATTTTATTAGTTTCAATTGCATTCCCATCATTGTCAATATAGAATAAAACTTATTACAATTTAATACTCGCCTAGAAGCTTCTGCATCTAAGGATTTTTATTGTCAAAATATAGATCAACTACAGAAACTTTGACCTCAATAAATATATTTTAAGTACATAAAAAAGTCATAAGAAATGTCAATTACATTTCTGATGCACAATTTTCGTTAACAGACTGTATTGCATTATTGACATCATATGAAGAAAGATGATATTTTATTCAGGACACTAATTTTATTTTCTACGGACATTGCCAACATAAATATATACATAAACGTACAAGAAGAAAAATTACATTTCTTTCATATCAAAAAATTTCATCCCTCTCTTCTGTCGCCTGCCATCCAACGCTATCTTCAAATCTTAAAAATAATAATAAATAAATAAATAAAGTTGTTGCAAAATTGCCCCTTACCACTAACCAAAGCCAATACGCCTCGTAGTTTTGAAATACGTTCAGATGACGAAGTCGGCACCTGGGGTGGCCTCCAATCTCCACAGCCCGGCCATAAGCTTGACATGGTATGATGCGAGGGAAGATTGAATGGTCAAAGTAATATGACTACTCGATCTTAACGGTGATCAAATATAAATGAGACTTTTTTAAACAGCGGCAACCGATTTTTATTCATAACAACCATAAAAAATTACTTAAAAATGTAAATTATATGACATTGTTTTAATCTTAATTTGATAATTTTTTTATGCACTAGCCCCCGAAAAAACGCGGGCTGGTATGGAATAGTACATAAAAAGTGAAACTGCTCTACTAAAAGCAAAATTCAGTTACCTGCTGGAAAAGGCAGTTTTTTAAGGCATTTCATAGGGTTTATGTATCTCGATATCTTCATAATCGACATAAAATTAATGCAGTATACTACTGTCCTTTTTTGCACAAAAAGTTAAAATGGTATACCAGTTCAAAAGTATTTCCATTGTGATCCTCAATTTCTTCTTCAGGGCAATGCAAGACTACACAACTAGTATAGCACAAGAAAAACTACAGGGATTTCAATGGATAACACTCGAACCTTCTTGAATTGATATCATATACGTCCGACTTTATCATAAAGGAATTTAAAAAATTGCAACACGTTGGAAAAATGTGTAGATATTGATTCATTCATCGTTTATTTACCTCACACTTAAAAGTAACACAAGGGCTATTGGTGAAGAACCTCTAATTTTTAACTTCGGTCAAATGACGAGGACGAAACCTTACATGATACTTCCTTCCCCAAACTTCCACACTTTCCCAATATGAAGATATTGAGCTTCAATAGATTTAACGCGCATCAGCCCACTACACGAAAAATATCAGGACACAATCTACGATTTGATGGTATTATCGCTGACTATGAGTGTGTAGTTCTTAAAGCAAGATACATAGAAAGATAGGTGTAATTTTCGTAAATAATACAGGCAGATAGGATGGATGTTTTCGGACTCACAACCAAGTGAAATGAGAAATGCGCTAGTAGGTGGCGTTAGATTCTTGAAGTTTTAGTATTTCTCTTTTTCGGTTGAACCCATTAAGCCGTAAACGATAGTACACTGTGTTTTCGTAAAGAATAATGAATCTATCACGGCAGCTCAGTGCGAGTTTCGTCACAATTTTAATATCCGTAGAAATCAAGCTGTTCCCTCTCGGGACCTTTGTTGGGTTTCAACACTTCAAACACGAGGTACAATAATTAGCAAAAGACCGTCAAAGACTACACGAAATATAAGTAAAACGTGGAAAACGCACAAGTCGGGTGGTACACATAATAGAAGTCGATCTGCTCGGATTTTTTTTAACTTAGCCTCAGTCATTGCACGGCAAGGTTATTTTGCATTTAAGACTTTCTATTCCACCTCTGCAGTTGTTACAACAGTTGATGCCAAGATTTCGGCCTAGAGACTGAACTTCGCACAAGATGGAAACAATTTTTGAGCAAAATGACAACCTTACTTTGATCTTTTGAGTGAAGCTAATTTTCACCTCGATTGCAAGATGAATCAACAGAGCTTCCGTTATAAGACTTCTGAAAATCAGAAAGAATTCCACTAAAGTCCGCTGTATAGCTCTAAAGCGATAGTTGGTGTTCACGTGCAGTGGGCAGAGCTGGCGTCATCAACCTTTACTTTTTCGAAGACGATGATGAGAGTGCTGTTACCGTGAACTCGGGAGTGTTATACTGAGATGATAAACAAATACTTTTTAACCTGAATTAAGACGACATCGTATTCTCATCCGATATATGTCATTACAACAAGATGAGGCAACAGCCCACACAGCTAGAGCATTCACGGCTCTTATTCGTCTTCTCTTTCATGGTCGCCTTATTTCCAAGTTTGGTGACATTCATTGGTCTTTTCGGTTCCCTGACTTAGCCATATGCGATTATTTCTTGAGGGATCATCTGAAGGCATGTGTGTATGAGCATGATCATCCTACATTGGTAGAAATGAAGGAAGCTGTTCGAGCGAAAGTTGCAAAAAATGAGAGAAATTGTGAAGTTTAATGGCCCAAGAGCCAGATATGGCTATGCTGCGTCATGTAAGGTCCAACTATAATCTGGGCGTTTAAAAAAAACAGGAAATAAAGGTAAAAAGTGGTTGACAAGAAGGAGGGTCAAAAATTGAGAAGAATAGCTACAGTATCCCGGGGGCATGTCACCCGTGTTTATCGAAGACCCAATGCAAACCCCATGTGAAAGGAAAAAGGTCCCTAAGGTGCCTCGGATGAATGTCCTAACTTACCAAAGAAGGTAAGTCCCTGAAGGCATAAGTCGCCAAAATAGACAGAATCATGTTTGAAAGAGTGCATGCCAACTTCCAAGAACGTCTTCAGATCCACATCAATGATAAAAGACACCACATAGGAGATGCAGTTTTAAAACACTTGATTTTGTGAAACGCTAATTCGACGCCAACTCAGGAATGTCAATAAATTCCTGATGATTAACGATTTAAAAAATTTACATTTCGTGATTTGAAAAAAAAAAAAACATCCTTTTAGTCTCACTCCTTATTTCAGAAAAAAAATCTTCTCATCGTTTATATTTTATCTGCTCTTTTAGTAAAAAGAGGAAGTGATTTTAATGAATTATGATAAATTTACCGTCTGCGCTTCCAATGAATTTAATTATATACTCGTAGAGTAACGATACACTTTTGTCCGATATTTATATCGTCTATACAGGTTTAGAATGCGCATAAATAAATTAAATTTTTGTTTTATTTGCTTGAATTTTTATCTAGAATGATAAATCTTTGGTAACCCCCAATAAAACTATTATGAGTTCGAAAATCCGACACGCCTATGATCCCATATGTGCCGGTTTAAAGAGCGATTATGGTATTACAATTTAAGATGAAAGATTCGGAAAGTAATCCTTCAGATAAATGCATTTTGCTTTCTTTTTGAAACAGTAGTACGTAAAAACTGACTAAGTATATATCTTCCCTATGCCCCTTTCACATAACTTTTAAAAAATACTTCTGTGGCATAAATAAAGACGAAGGCTTTTATTGAAATGCATCGTACTTCGAGATTTAAAATAAATACTTTTAGAGTTATTTCAATTTGGCGATTTCAAAGTAAGCTGCATAACGAACTGCGTCTTTAAAACTTCAATTCCAAAATTAAACATGGAAATAATTTATCGTATATTTCCACCGATAAGTCGATAGTAGAATCATTAAAAAAAAAAAAAAAAAAAAGGCTCCGAAAATCCAGAGTCGTATTATTTGTAGAACAGACACACACAAATCAGACTAATTTATATAAATTAAAACCATTATAAAATAAAACAAATCCACTCGGCAATCCAATTAAATTCCTGCAAAATCCACATATTCCTCGTCTAAGCAAATAGCTCCTCAAGTACAATACTTCTGTAGTTGTGAATGAGTAGCATTCTGTACCCAGAGAGTCGATTTCCGCTTCGTCATCAGAACAAATATAAAATCGTCCTCGGTGCCATCCATAGCATTAAAAATCCCACGCTTTATGAAAGATTTGTTCCCTATTTCCACTTCCACTTTTTTTTTTCGTGATTTGATCACGAAATCGGATAGCACATCAAATGGCATTGCCAACATAGCTTTATTTTTCGTGTATGACACACTTTTCACCACTCATGATCCAGTTAAATAATTGTTCATGTATGTGATCTTAGAATGGTTTAATCTGATAGACGTCTAAAGGTTATAGCATCGAAGTTCACATGAACATTGATACTGGGTAGTTTAAGTGATTTTTAGTGTTAAATGACTGTGAAACATATCCCACTCCAACAAACTCTGTTGATTTCGTAGAGCAATTGGTCGCCTCTACCACAAACGTTCCATCCACAATTTTACACCTTCTCGCCAAACCACCCTTTTTCATGAAAATGTACGAAAATGCATGGCGGAAATTTAATTTTAGAAGAAGCTTTCCTCTTGAAAATGATCATAGGTTTTAACTTTGTTCCATCTGCCATGCATGTTAATACCACTGTAAACCTGGTCTTCTCATAAACTGTACTTCCGACTCAATTTTTACGCCTTTTGTTTCCAACTACTCAATTGTTTATCATGTCGAAGTTCAGCAATGTTCCATATATATTCCCAATACTTAGATAATGATAAGGCGTAAATTTATACCAATTACAAACTTGTGAAATCTAGAGATTTTTTTATGGTCAAGATCTGCGGTAAATTTCTGCGGTATTTTTTTTTTTATTATTATTATTTCTGTCGTATTACCAGATATTTTTCTGTTCAAGAAACGATTGCACCAACCCTACTGTTCCTTTCAATTCTTTGCTTGTTCTGGACTGGCCCATTTCCACTTCAGTGCAAAAGTCCTAACCATATTTCTTGTAACAACATAACAATTCTGCTTCTGTTCTTGTATCCATTTTGCAATGTAACCCTCTAAATCTGGCCAGCAAGCCATTTCTTTCCTCATGTAACATTTTTTATTGGCTTTTTTTTAAAGTGCGGTCTCATTATTTCTCTAATCAGTTACATAGAAAGCCTTTGAGGCATTCCTATTTTCAGCCTATTTTAAAACTTTTAACTTAAAACTAATTTCATATTTTGTTCTTTTCGTTGGCACCATAATTAGGCCAATTCTACGCTAACGTAATATAATAAAGTAATATAATAACATAATAACGCAATTCTAGGAATTAACAAATTCTACGCTAATTACACTTATAGTATAAATTGTTTGAACAGAAGACACCACCAACAACGAAGCTTGTTGAAGACACATCTGTGTTTGTAATTTGACAATGCTTCTAAAGGCAATGCTGCTAAATGCAAGAAGATAAATTTGTTAGAGGTACATGTGAGTTCGCGATTTGCCACATGCTCCTGTAGACAGTGCTGTCAAATGCAAGAAAATAAAATTTGTTCAAGATGATGATCGCTGATCTAAACTAAATTCACAGGCCGCTGATAATTTGGAGGTCGTCCTACAGATCAGATAAATGTCAAAACCATAAAACTTTGACAAAAATTTATACTTCGTATTATCTAAAGGTATTTTTATCTGCAGAAATATATGGTATATTTTTATAAGATTGTATTCCAACAAACATGAAATAACTACTCATTAGTAAAATTACAGAAATTATAAAATATTATGATTTAAAATAAAAAAAAAAAACCATATAATTACGAATTGTTCACACAGTAAGATTACTCAAATTCTTAAAAATCGAAAAAGTAATATACACATTTGAAATATTTACAAATTCATACACTATTTTTTTATGTGATTGCCTTCCTTCTCGATGCACCTTTTGAGTTGAGGAATAATGCTTCTAACACTTTTATCAAAAAAGTTTCCTGCCACCATTGTTTGACGGCACTTAGAAGACCTTTTCGATAGTCGAAATCCTTTTTTTCACCCATAAACGACTTCAGAGAAGTGAAAAGATCTTGGCTGTGAGAAAGGTGGTTGATGATGTCTCAACCGAAAGAATCCAAAAGTTGCTTTGATATGTGGGGACATACCAATGTATCTTCCCACATATCCAACATGTCATGCAACAAAAACTCTTAGCGCACGTTCCCTTTAGTTCTGTATTGCCCTCCGCAATTTTGTGCGTAAGTTTCTCAGCACGGCATGACAATAACTGCTTCTAGCTTGGAAAATATTCAATGAGTACATACCTTTACGATCCCAAAAGAAAGAAGATATTATTTTTCGGGCCGAAATAACGGTTTTGCAAAAAAAAAAAAAATCCCTCTTGCCATTTTAAATACTCGTGATTTTCATTAAAAATCTGGTATGGTGCATTTCCCTTCTCGGGAAGAAACCAGATTATACATCTCAACTCGCAGTTGGTTGGATTCGGAATCGAGACACTGATTTCAAAGCGATAATACATACAACAAGAGATTTCAAACGATTAAGACAAACGAGCGCGCACTCTGGGAGTAAGATTTTGATCTTGAATGCAGCAAAGCCAATTTCGTTTTTCAGAAAAATTCTCTTCGAGCGTCGAAGGCTCAATATTCTTACTTTCGGAACAATCCTCGTTATGCAGAGAATCGTAATATCAAGTCCTTAAAACTTTAATACAGAATAATGATACGAAAACATACAGCACAAATTGTTCACCCTTAGTTCAATCATCAATGGCGTACAGCTGTAAAATTACCACATAAAAATGGCCGATACTGCAGTTCCTTAAAAATGTTCTGTATCTGTTAGGAGAGGAGGAAGATAATACTAAAAACTGATATTATATAAAAGAAAAGGGTAAAACTGGCAAATTATTTCAAACTTTTGATTGATTAATCCCAAATAATATGAAAAACATTTAACGAAAAGTATACATAAAATTAATATTTTTTTTACACACTTCGTATTTCATTGGATAATATACTCAGTTTTATGACTATGGTTTTTTTTAATCTGATAAAATACTCGCAATATAAAATTACAGCAACAAACATGCATTATTATGGAAATACATTTAACCCCTCCCACTTATATCTTAATCTATTATTCGCTATTATTCCTACACAAGTTAAATATAAACACGAAAGTCTTCCCCTGCGATAAAAAAAAACTATTTTACACAAATAACTTAACATTAAAACGCAATTTTGAGAGCCATTGTACATTATAAAATATAAATGGCCTTTTGAAAAATAATAATTAATGGATTATTTTATATTTCTTGATTTATAAAATATTAATTTACTTTTTCAGATTGTCTTCGCTTAATACTAAAGAATAGTACCCAAAATTGGAACACTTTCGGATAACAAAGCGTTCGAACATTAATTTTATATTCTGACTTCGCTATCTATTAGAGAGAAAGGCATTTTATATTGTTACTCTCATTTCTATTATATCAATCTTTTTTTTTTTTTCCTGGTTTAAAATGTGTTCCAGGTTCTGTCTCCTATACTGCAATGCAAAATGAGTTTTAAAATTTACGTGATCTTGTAAAAAATACCACGATTTTGGAATGTTGTAAAATTTTACGAAAATTACATCATAAATGGATGTACATATTACGACGTCACAAACTTTCAAGAAAATTGGAATACATTTCCATTCAGAAAATTGTTCAAGCTTCGATCAGGTTCACATTAGGTGAAGACAACCTTAAGAGAATGCAATAAAAGTGAGATCGATAAAGTACATAAATATATTTTAATAATTTAAATTGAAAAAAAATTTACATAAAAGATTGCTATGCTTAAATTTTCTGTTAGATTAATTGAAGGCAGGCTCATGATGTAATGACTAGCATCAATTGATATGAATTATATTTTTGAGCAGACTTAATATTACTGTAATTTTTGTAACGACAAATTGTTTCATAAATTGTATACATCACTCATACACATAATTTCTATTTAATTAAAAGAAAAAAAAGAATTTAATAGTTTTGAGGTTAAACCCCCAAAATCACATACTTCTAAATGATGTTAAAACATCTCTTCACGTTAATGGCCATTTTATTCATTTGGCAGAGGGGGGGGGAAATACATTCTTCAATTTTAATAACAAAACGCGATGGAAAGAAAAACAATCAAATGGTATTTAAAAAGAAGAAAAAACGAGACATTAATTCATGCATTGATGATGCAACATGCGTCATAATGACATTGAACACTGAGGAAATGATAGTCCGCTGTTAACTAATGAAGCTTTTATGTTTCACTTTATCATCCCATGCCTTTCGCTCAATACTTACTGGATTAGAGTTTTAACCATATTAATATACAAATGAATTACTGAAATAAATATTTAAAATTGCTTTTTGTATTACGAACAGGTTTTTGTGGATAACACATCTATTTCATACACTAAGAAATGAGAGAGATAATTAGCTTTGAAGTATTATATGATACGTAAGACACTTTTATTCAAATTGTGAAACACTCCTTTTAATTGGTTCCAATTTTTTCAAAGCAAATATTTTCAATTTTAAGAATATTTGTCTTTTTAAGTGTCATATTCTTATTATTTTAATTTCAAAAGCAAAAATAATAATATTAACGTCATTCATAACTCAGATATCATAATAAAGCAAATATTTTTAGGCTCCGGTCTACCGGCCATTTTGATTTCTCGTGAACGTATTGTAAATCTATGGAATTTCAGCTTTTTCTCTCAAATTTTTACTATTTGATATATTTGAAAGCAATAAAGTGCATTTGAAAGAGCAAAAAATAATGAAGGCTTCTGCGGAATTACTTTTTCCTCTGATTTTTAAAAATATTTTAAAATATTTTTTAAAGACCAGAAAATTCACAAACAAATCATTAAAATAAGAATAAAATTATTCTTAAAATTCGGAGGGAAAAAGCAATTCCTCAGAAGTATTCATTATTTTTTGCTCTTTCAGATGGATTTTATTGCAGTTAAATAGATGAAATAGTAAAAATGTGAGGACAGAAGTCGAAACTCCATAGAAATAATTTTAAGCTGACGAAATCAAAATGGACGGTAGAAGGGAGTCTTAAGGCTCCCATCTACCCGCCATTTTCATTTCGTGGACGTAATGTTAATCCTATGATATTTTTACTTCTATTCTCACATCATTATATGATCTATTTGAGTGCAATTACCTTTTCCCTCAGAATTTTAAAAAATATTTTTACCCCTATTTTAATGATTCGCTTGCGAATTTTCCCGTCTTTAAAAATATTTTTGAATATTTTTAAGAATCGAAGGAAAAAAGTAATTTTACAGAAGCATTAATTATTTTTTGCTCATTCGGATGCTATTTATTTTATCCAAATAGATCAAATAGTTAATATGTGAGAATTGAAGTAGAAATCCCAAAGGATTAACATTACATCCACGAAATCAAAATGGCGGGTAGACGGGAGCCTTAAAATGATTCCGATATTTATTGCTTGATATATTCAATTAAGACATGACCAACAGCAGGGTAATGAAAGGCAAACTTTACACAGGCAACAAGGTTCTAAATTCAAAGAAAAATGGTGCATGATTGATGAAACAAAGGGCATCCTTCAAGGGTTCTTTTACTTTTTTTTTTTTTTTTTTTTGGGGGGGGGGAGTATCTCAAGATATCTTTGGCCACCTGTCAGGTTATATAAAGAACAAAGTTGATATAATCCCTAAGCAACAGATGATCTGAAAACAGCCATATTACTCAAAGGATACAAGAAATTACTCCCTGGATCTTGAAACGCGATTCTCAAAATATGCGCATAAGAGGTCAGCTTTGCCTCCAAGGAACGAATATTTTGAACATCTTTTTTCCCCAACATTATGTTAGAAGTATTTTTCAAGATAAATAATTACTACAAAGGTTGATGTTTTTGTATGATAAATTATTGAATCATCAGTACTGGAAAACTTTTAGGATATATTTTTCATTTTAAGAAATATTTCGCGAAAGATTAAAGAATACATGTAAAAAAAGGCTAAAAGAAAGTCGTAAAACTTTTAAGAGAAAACGAAGCGAGTAAAAAGCATCAATAAATTACAATGTTTCCTCTTCTTTTAATAATCAATAAAGTATATTTTACTTTTATTTGAAATAAATAGGGTTATTTCAGCGAAACATTGTGCAGTAAAACGACGAAAAACAGACATAAGATAAAAAGAATGATATAAAAAGAAAGTAAATAAAAATGAGTAATAAAATAACTCCGAAAGCATTTATATGAAAGAGCAAACAGATCGATGTCAAGACAAATGTCATTCAGTATTACATTACGTATCAATAACAATTGAAAACAAAATAAGGGTAAGATTTTTTAGTTCAAACATATAAAACTGATAGTTCCAAAATAAACACAATGCAAGTCCGATTTTACATTTAACATTATACCATTGGGTAGGAGGGGGGGAGTAAGAAGCGAGATAACGTAAAACGAAAATCTAATTATAAATAAAATTATATAAATTACACCTCTCTCTCTCTCTCTCTCTCTCTCTCACACACACACAAACACATTTTTTTTTTATTCAGTTACCTTATAATCAGGTGTAGAATTTTACATATATCTTTTTCGATAATTTCTTTTTTCTGTGAATTCCTTTCGTGATTTTTCAAACGTAAATAATTTTTTTTAATCTCAATATCTTTTGTTCATGACAGTACTATTAAAACTCGTTATCGTCTAGATTATCATTGCAGTTGGCAAATGTAATGCTATTAAAATATTTTTAAGAAGCGTTCTGCTTGTTAACAGAATAACGTACAATGTGGAAAATCTCGTAATTCCATAACATAGGAACAAGATATTGTTTATTATATGGATCTGTGAAGGGTTTTTTTTTTTTTCTCAAAAATGACACAGGAAAACGCAACAAACTGATATCCTAATAAATAAAATAAAAAACATTGTTAAATCAAGGATTTATTTAAAGATTGACTAAAAGGCCTAAAAACAATTTTTTTAAAAGTAAAATATTTTGTCTATGACTTGAGACTCTTGACTAAGATATATAGATCGTTTTAGTTCTTAGTTTAGTTTTTATTAACGTCGCACTAGAAGCAACACGAGGGCTATTGGCGACGGGCCTAGTAATCTTGAACCTCGGTCAAGTGATAAGACGACATCTGAGCAAGCACCCCCCCCCCAACTTCCACACCACACCAATGGGATGACTTTGAGCCCCGACAGATTTAACGTGCATCAGCCCCGGCTACATGGCAGGTCTTTTGCGGACAAGAATCGAACACGCGACTGAACGAAAAGCGCTGTCTTTTAGTCTGATTGATTGGTTTTTGGATTGCTCTTTCTCTGTTTTCCATGGCTGATGTTTCGGTATTTCAATTTATTTATATGTTTTTATTTGGTTTCTTATTTGACAATATGATCTTTTAGCATTTGGTACTTTTTTGAATTTTATGAAATTTTTATATTTTTATAACATTTTTCAGTAGGGAATGTCGGACCTATAAAATATGTTAAACCTGTCATAAGCCCCATTTAGAATTTATATATGTTATATTTCATGTTCTTTTTTTATTATTTATTTCTCTCCTTTATCTCATGCATAGGTTTGAACTTTTTTCATATTTTGAAGTTAATATCTTATTATTTTTGCCCTGAATTCTTTCTCGCATTTCTTCTCTTTCTTAATTGCATAATTTGGACATTTTTGTTTGCGTCCCGTCGTCAAAACTGAAAGTTCCAATGAACTCCTTAAAATATGGCGATTGGAAACATTGTGCAGTGATTTTAGGACTCTTTTTCCTCTCTCTATCGACTTGCGATAAAAATCTGCACCTGTGGTTAAAACATTTCAAACTTGACAAGACTGAATTAATGAAAAATCGTTAATCTTCAGTAATTGAAAAGCCTATCGATAAAAAAAAATTGTAATTTAACCATTTTAACATATAATTGATTTCTTTTCCTTCGACATTACTTGTAAGGTCCATGCATATGAAGGGAAAAAAATCTCGCCACTCACACACAGTTTTTATTTTTTTTATACTAGAATGGAAAGTAAATTTCAGGGGAAATATTCTATACCATCAAATTATTGTCGTTTCCAAAGTAAATTATAAGTAATTTGTCCTGGACAAAATAAATATAATGCAAAATAAAAATAATTAAAAAATAAACGCAATACACAGGATCCCAATTAAATACAGCTATAATTCTAATCCAAGCTATTATTCTACTACAATTATTTTCTAAAATATATAATCTTTCCGATAGTGGCTTCAACGAAATATCACAGAACAGAAATGTAGTTATTTGTTGGTGAATGAGAGTTTTTAAGTAAATGTGAAGAATAGGTTGCCAGCTCAGGTATCGACCCTGCCATTTGGCCGTGGTTCAAAATTACGAGAAATATTGGCTGTATCTAGCAGACCTTATGTGGGGCAGAAATAGACAGCCTGGCAGCGTCCACAACAGGAAAAAAAACCGTATATAAACATGACGATAAGGCTTTGCCAACAGGGGTTAATTTATATTTTTAAGAAACTTTTCATTCCTTCTCTGACACAAGCCAAATTTATAACTGAAAGGAAAATTTTCAGTGAACGAATATTAGTGGATACGAACGTCAGTGCAATAGCCAACTTGGAAAGAATAATTATCATCAATTTATTTCCATCTGTTCTTCAGTAGTAATAATTCAAATATTTTTAGTTTTGATAATGTGATCGAAATCTAGTTTCCAGTATAAAGTTTTGTTAAGCATAAATGCAATGGCAAAGACCAAGTTCAAGAAGTTCCAACAAATTAATTTACCCTCTCATCAGAGTTAAGATACTAAAATTTCAATAATTTAAAAGGTTTTTCAATAACTAAATTACGCTTGAAATACAATTATTGGAGTAGCAAACATCCGCGATCCGATGCGATTCCTAGCATTTATAAAAATTAACATCAAGGGCGATAAATTAATTTTAATTTATTTGTGAATTTTTTGTGACGGTACTTAAATTATTTTTTAAATGCTGTCATATAATTTAAAAGTCAAATTTTAACCATTTTAAATTTCAAAAAAATGCCTTTCAATACTAATGAAAAAATAATTTTGTAAAACAGACTTTAACTAAATGTAAATCCTACTTAATTTTTTTTTAAAAATATGTTTAGGAAAAATGCAACATAATTAACTATCACCGTTCCCCCCCCCTTAATACATTTTGCATAATAATGGAAGGTAACTTAAGATGGTACAAATAATTATATATTTACGATTTTTTAAAATATTTTCTAATTATTGATCTAGAATATTGTTTAATATTGAGTAAAAATTATAAATTTCAATATAGAATACATTTCAATTCATAAATACCCACGTACTTATAAATTTCTATCGTGGATGCAAAAGCAATATCAGACTGAACAGTTTTAAGTCACCGCCTTTCTACAAAGCTTCCAGTGAAAAAAAACTCCCAAGAAATTGTGAGTTAAATATAAGTCAAAAAAAAATAATAATAATAAAAAAAAAAAAAAAAATCTTCCAATTTAGGATTGGTAGACCTGTTTTTTTTCTTCCCACCATCACTCTATTACTAACAGTTTTTAAAGAAGGAAACCAAAATTTTAAACAATGATCAGACATTGAAGACAACATTCGAGATGAAACTCTATTCTTATCGTTTCTGTGCTGCATGAATACTTTGAGGAGAGTTCCATTTGTACAGAAACCCTTACTGTAATGTTTTGTAAATGTTATGCATGAATTTAGAAATTCCGTAAAATAGCTCAAAATATTGTAAATTGACAGCCAGATAGCAAAAAGTTAAAATTCCTTAATAAAGAAAAGTCTCGTGCACCTGATTTTCTAGAAAAGCACGAATTAGTTTTCCTATCAGCTAAATGTCTTATCTCTAAAATACCTACAAAGTTGCACAATTGCATCTACAAATATAAATCTGAACAAGTATTTTACGCCAGACGGTGCAGTGTTGAGCAAGTCCTCTGATAGCTTATTAACGTCGTGGCGACGGATTCACAATTTTGAACCGCACTCAAGTGATGAGGCAGACACTTGATTGAATGAGTGATGGTAGGTTAATGGCATAAGAACCAGATAAGGCTATGCTGCGCCAAACAATGTGCAACTAAGATCTAAGCATTTGAAAAGAATAGAAGAAAAAAATAAAAATTGGTTAACAGGAATATCGGTCGAAAATATAGACGAATCGCTAGGTTACGCCAGGGCGCATCACCTGTTTTATCAAAAATTGTAAACCCCACGGGAAAGAAGAAAATATCGCTAGTGTGCCTCGGGCGAGCGTCCCGTACTTACCTGAAGGTAAGCCCTTTAGGGCTTGAATAGCTATAATTTAAAGCATTGTGTTCATAGGAATCAATTAATGTGTGGAATAAATTTCTTCCGTATACATATATCACATTTATTTCTTAGTAGTAATTAAAACTTTACAACATCCCTTCATACGAATTCATATTAAGTTTCGCTTTCTGATTAAGTTAATTCAACACAATTCATTTATTTTTAAACTTAAAGCCTCCGAAAACAAGAAAAGGAACTACATTGTATAAATGTTCGCTACATAGAATTCAAAACGTGACAATAGATCTTAATATTTCTTCAAAACAAAAACAAGTTTCGTATACATTCCGGAGAATCTTTTTAGAAAAAACAACAACAACCGTTTATACAACGCGTCGAAATTTTACATAAACATCATAACTCAGGGTCCTTGGCTTTCACAACGAAAAGTTCAGAGTAATAAAAATCAATATATTTAATACTCATTCGAGAACAACGCATTAGGGAAAGGTGCAACAATACTAGCCAATAAATCAACTTACAAATATAATAAACATAAATATATTATGAGTCACGATATTCCAACAATTTCCAGCTCCATCGAAGAAACAACAGGGGGAAAAAAAAGGGTGACGAATCAAGAGCTTTATGCATTACGAATCCCACAAGCTTTGTTTGGGCAACAGTGTAATTTGGTGAAGACAGGCCAGTTCCCGAAGACTTGATGAAAGGGATTTTTTGTGAGTGGTTATAACGCTAACGTCGTGACACGGCTGTCAACGAAAAACAAAGAAACATATCGGGATAAGAAATGAAAATAGATCTAATAACTCAGCGACCATCCAAACGACGAAGATTGCAAGGGCTGTGTGCCATTTCATTAAGCATATAAACAGTTTGGAAGAGAAGGGTAATAAATAGCAATTGGGATAAGTTATGGAGTATTAGAAAAAGAAGAGCCCATTATTATGCTCCGTTCCCATGGGACGTGTGCGAACTTTTTACATTTGAATGCAATTATGTGAATTCATTATTCACTCGAATGGGCAGCAATTTTTTCATAATGTACGTGTGGAAATAAATACGGATTAGAAGGCGAAAAGTGAATATGAATGATTTTTTTTTATTTTATTGATTGTTATTAATATCGCACATAAAAGAAACACTGGGGCTAGGGAATATGAAACCTTTCCGGTGTTTAGATACAGAAAAATTATTATACAGAAAATTATATTTAATGCCTTCAATGGAATAATGTAAGCTCTATCAATAGAAAACAGTACATTTTTTTTTCGTGGTTTTAGTTATTTCGCGTGTTTGACATTTTGCATGTATTCTACTAAGTTTTACACAAAACATAGCTTTTGCTATTTAAATGTATTATTTTCCAGCAATCTCCGGGGGTGATCTGGTTCGATAACTGCCAGATTATGAGAGTATTGTACTTCTTTTTAAATTGGCTTTCTTCTTTGGACGTTTTAGGAGTCAAATGATTTTAATACTCATTTGTCATTATTAGCCAACAAAAGGGGTTTTGTAATAGATCACGTAATATGATAAAGCAAATTAAATTAAAACAAACTTCCTTTAATTCGTTCAAAAGAAAAGTGTCCCTTTGTTGGCAAAATCTATCTTTGCAATTCATTGTATAAATCAATTTATTTTGTTACCCATAATAATATCAACTTTTACCAATCCTAAAAATGTGTTTATTCAATACGCAATTTTAAAACGGAAATTTTTTTTAAAATTTTTTAAAAACAAATACAAAACTGAAACTAAAAATATTTTGTCTTATACTTCAAAAGAATAATGTAAGATATCAATATAAAACAGCATTTTTTTTTATTCGTCGTTTTAGTTATCAGCGAATACCGTATTAAATTTTATACAATAATACATAACTTTTGCTGTTTAACTGCGTTATTATTAGAGATGATCCATTACTCCAGCGGTGCTCTGATCCGATACCTACGAAATTATAGAGGGAGTCCTATACATGCAAACGTTATCTATGAGTATGTCAGTGGAAAAGAAATTTCGAACGAAAATTTCAATTCTCTACATTAAAATATTCCAAATTTTTAATAAATGACATGGAAACTAAAAGTTTTTCCAGTATGAAAAGCATCACGCAGTAGAGACACGAGCAAGCGTTACGACATCTAAACAGTTCATTTAAATTCAGAACGTTTTCTTTAATCAAGGAAATGTAGTGAATACGTGATAAAGGAGATAGGAGAAGGAGAAAAAGTGTCAAGATTTTAAATGGTTGAATATACGCAATTTAGACAATGATTTTAAAAATCAATTTGATAATCGTTGGAAGGGATCCAGTCCCGGTCCTCTTCCTCTTGGTCAAACAAAGGTTTTGTTACAACATTTGTAGAAAAATAATTCAGACTTTAAAGCACGACTATGAAATTTTCTTAACATAACTGAAAAACGCAAAAATGTCATTCTGTAACTACAGACGCATCAGTATCTAAACACTGACTTTTCTCGAAATTTAAAACGATAAATAATTACGCATTCTAAAGCAATTACTACATCATTTTTCTTCCAATAAACATACCGCGTTTCATTCTTTTATCAACAGGCAGATGTATCCTAAAATTGACCAGGGTGAGTTGAAATTTGGAGTTTATGACAAGACCCAAATGTGGTTATGCTGCTCCAAACCATGCGTAACTGTGATTTAAACGTAAAGAAAGAGGCCGACCTTTTTTTTTTTCCTTTTCTTACAAGGAGGGTCGAAAATAGTGAAGGATCACAGAAAACCCAAGAGGAAAAAAATCACTAGGGTACCACGGGGTCATGAGGCTTGTACTAATCTTTGGAACATAAACTCCCGAAGGGAAATTGTACAGTGGATACTCTAATATAGGGATGGGGCAGATGATGGCCCGCTAAGACTTTCTTAATTAAGCACAAAATAATTAAACCTTTCCCTTCTTCATGACAAAAATGTAAATGTGTGTTCAATGCTCTGTATTCTTATTTTAAGTTTAAAAATACGATAACAATTTAACATCCTAGTGCGGCACAACGGACATTTTAAATTTCTGATAGAAATATACTTAGTTTAAAATCAAAAGTTCTTCCATTTTCTAAAAACCATGACTTCAAATTTCAAACATGAGCACCACTGTCTACGTCGCAGAGAATTTATATGAATCTCATTGCGTATCATATATTTCATATTATCTTGGATTAAGGAGGTTTAAGACTTAATTACTATGCGTGCTTGCGAAAAAACATTTTTCAAACCAATATAACTTACAAATGAAACTAAGTGTAGAAACTCGACTGTTACCACATAATATTCATATATATTTCACTAATTCTTATATTTTCATATAATTTTAAAGAAATCTATTGAAATTATAAAAAAAAATAAATTAGACACTTATTCAAAATTACGTGTGTGTGTGTGTTATAAAGAAGCTTATATTGAGCGTGTGCGTAAAATTTCAATTTAATATCATAAATGATAAATAGTTTCTGAGAAATCCTGCGAGCAAGTTAGCAATTTTTTGCTTTGATAAAAAAAATGAATTTAAAATTTAAGAATAACAAACAAACAAAATCAGTTAAACAAGGTTCAGTTTCTTCTCGATAACTAGAAGTTTTAGTAGTATCGTTAAAATTTTAGCACCAAAATATTCCAGAAAAGAGACGGGATTCTTAACATTTGATTTTTTCAATAAAATCGAAAATTTTTACTTTTAAGGGTCCCGAGACTTCTTAAATTAAAGGAAATTAAATTGTATTGTCAATTAATTTATTAGGCACCTTTTGATGGTGGAAGGCTTTATCATTTTATTTTGCATATAATAGGCCAATAGTGATTTATCTAAAAACTAATTAGATCCCATTCAAAAGAATTTTTAACTAATTGGAACTATATTTGAGCAAATTATATATAATCTTACATTAATTCATATTAATTTGAAAAGATTATAACCAGAATAATCCCCGCGAGTAGTCAAGGGATATATGAGCTCATACGAGAAAAAATATGAATAGTAAAATTTATTTCTAGCTGAGAAGTTAGCTCTTGTTTTAATTTTAAGACTTAGTTCATTCTATTCTAATGATTATCGTCTTCCAGCGAGTCCACTTTCATTTCATGAAGTTGTTTGTGCAAATATGTTGAGGTAACCGAGACGACTTTTACAAGAAAAATTGAGCAAATTTTATGTCTCACTTTTTTTTTTAAAATTCATAACAATGAAAGTCATACTTTAACAACGAGGTATTTGTATATTTACGTATCTGTTTATACACACGCACACAAAATAAAGTCACATTTATAAATATAAGTAATTATGTATGAGCAATAAATTATTAATAGTTGTATTTAGATTTTTAAGTAATATACTCACCCATTTAGCATACATTTTACTGCACTTATGATAATGAGATGTTGGCATATTCGCGATTTTCTTTTCAATAACTTAGGGGACTTATTTGTAATTGTAAACAATTCAAATTACAAATTCTTGCTCACCAAATGAAATGTGATCAAGTAAATTAAATGAATATAAAAAGTGTAGTTAATTGAATTAGAGATAGGGAATTATAAGCAAAAAAATTGAAAGTAGTTGGAAATGACTCTTGATCAGAATAATAGAAGTCTAATCTGTAAAAATCGAGAGGTGCTTCAATCGGAACGAGTGATCGAAAAGCGATCTTCTATATTCTTTGATAGATAATAAAGTGTGTTGTTTTTCAGTCCTCACGTATCTTCAACTGGAGTTTTGAACTCATCGATTATTTAATTAGACTTAGAAAGCTACAAAATTAAATAATTAAGAAGGGGCCATCACAATTTTAAACTTTAGAACAATATTTTTAAACAAAATACTCTACACACTGAATGCAAGCATATATTTTAAAAAATTTAAATTCAATACAAAAATTTAAACTTTAAATTTCAAGACTCAAATTCTCTTTAACCTTGTGCAAATTTCCCATTATTTTCATACAAATGTTATACAATATCTTAAGCTTGTGAGTGTTTATTATAAAAAAAAAATTACGTTAACTGTCTGTGAAATAATCCCATTTTAAGTGGAAAATAGTCCAGTGGATACAGTAGATTTTGAGGAAAATGTATCAGAATCCCAAAAATCACATTGAGAAAAAAAAAAAACCACAAATACATCTATTTCCCTCTATATGGTATGGACCGTTCGTTTATTATTTTAAAATTCAATTTTACAGCGTTCTATTTATCAAATCCTCATAAATAACACATCTATGGAGTGAGTGATGGTGAAGTTTAATGATGCAAGAGCCAGATATGGTTATGTCGGGCCAAACAAAGGATAACTGTAAATTAATTGGTTGACTAGAAGGAGGATCAAAAATGGAGGATGGGTAGAGGGCGCGGCCCCCCCCCCCCGTGTTTACCAAAGATAATCCTAAAGGAAAGGGAAAAGATCTCTAGTACGCCTTGGGTGAGTGATAACGGAAATAACCTGAAGATGGTAAACCTCTGAAGGCATACATTTACAGAATCAGGATTTAGTTTAGTTTAGTTTTTATTAACGTCGCACTAGAAGCAACACGAGGGCTATTGGCGACGGACCTCGTAATTTTGAACCACGGTCAAATGACGAGGACGACACCTGAACTGGCACCCCCCTCTCCTAACATCCACACCACGCCAACGGGAGGACTTTGGGCCTCGAACAGATTTAACGTGCATCAACCCCGGCTACACGGCGGATCTTTAGCGGCCAAGGATCGAACCCGCGACTGAACGAAAACCGCCGGCCGCTAGTCTACGACCTTGACCACTAGGCTACCGCGGCCCTACAGAATCAGGAAAACGCCCCCTATGTTCAACAGTAAAATAAAAAAAGCAAAATTTGATGCATTTCAATTCTCTGTAACCTTATGCAAAGAAAACAGCATTTCCTAGTTCAGTTCCAGCTAAAAAAAAGGCAAAGCAAAAAAAAAAAAAAAAAAAAAAAAAAAAAAAAAAAAAAAAAAAAAAAAAAAAAAAAAAAAAAAAAAAAAAAAAAAAAAAAAAAAAAAAGGTAAAATTTTGCCAGCCTGCAGCTGCGCTACGGCACGCTTTTATTGCCACGGCAATGTTACCGCTGGCGAAAAAAAGGCGCCGCGCATTGCTGGCCGTGCATGGCGCGCGCCGGTACGCGGCGGCTTGCCGGTACGGCTGGTATTGGCGAAGCAGACAAAGAAAGAAAAAAGATTAGACTATTTCAATTGTGGAACTTTTGGGATGAAATGTAATCGATATTACACCTGGGCACCAGGACTGATATACGCCAGTTCAGCTTCATAACATTTTCAAGGAGAACCAGGTTCAACGAGAGTAAAAAGGAATATCATACAGGGTAAGAGTGAAAACCGTACTTTCGTCGACAATTAATCAGGGATTATTGTTAATTATTACCTGAAAGTTAGCAAATATTTCTTGATTAAATCAATATTACTTGCAATCAAATAGAAAAAGTGTATGAAAACTGGTCTTTGGACGA
>BMAW01131411.1:195636-298869 GCA_019974015.1 Nephila pilipes
TCGCGATATAAATAGATATATAAAGTTAAGGTATGTTTGATGTAGGGGGCATCACTATCGTTTTAGAATTTGATTCACTTATTGGTTCCCCGATAAGATCTAAATTAAAATATTACGATACATCAATCGTTCGGTTAAAAAAAAAATCTTTTTAATTCTTTATTTAAACATAATCCAATAAAAACTTCAAAAGATTTTATAATTGTAATAATATATTTTTTATTTTTAATTCATTTCTGGTGAAAGCAGATATGAACAGTGATTCAAACAAATATATGCCATCATTAAATTTTCTACTTTAATATATAAAATAAAATGTACATCAGAAAAATAATCTGAGAGACAAAAGAATATTTATTTTCTTAATATTCGTTTTTTGCAGGGCAAATTACTAACATACGGACTTAACAGAAACAGTATCGGGGAAAAAATCATCAATGCGGTTTATCCTCGAAATTAATGACTTTTTTTCCCAAATAAATCACAGAAATGCCGTTTAGGGAATAAAATAGAAAACAAGAGCTCTAGAAAATTTATTCTTAAAAGTCATTGCGCCTTTTTAAAATATCTGCAAAAACATGTTCTTATATATTTTGTAAAACGCAAATTCTTGCTATTTTTACTAACACGCTTTTCGAATCTTTTCAAGCGAAAAACATTTTTCAACGGTTTTATAACTTAAAACATTTGAAAATATGAAGTCATACTTTAAATATACATAGTTTAATTGTTTGCAGTGGTATTACACATCTACGCCATTTTGTTTCGGAAAATTAATTTCTTTTTCTTTCCAATTTACAAAATAAAAGAGCAACTACATTGAACTACTTTCGTTTCAGCCATTTTTAAGGGAACTTGCCAAAATAAACCATGAAAATAGCATTCTCTACCTAAAATAAATATACATCTACATGTTAATAAGTTTCAACTTCCAAAACTGTTTGTAACTTCTCAAAATTTCAATTCCGAAAGGGAATTTTTCAACTGCTTTTGTTTTTCCACTTTTGGACTGATAACATTTCTCATAACAGCATAACATTCACGCCATCTAATCGTCTTATTTTATATTTCCTATTCTCTAACATTCATCTCCGTAGACACTGCAGGTGTTTCGCTTTGAATTTTCTGTTATGCTTGAATTAATCTTCTTCTCGTCTTCCACCTGCACAATGAGTACATAACCAAAGTTCGCTGGAAATCGAAACAGGATACAGAATGCAAATTTGCGGCATGTTTAATAACTGTTAAAATGCTTTTTCTCCACTCGTCTACACCAGCTGCTGTTTATAGTTTCTACACGCAGCTGACAATTCTTCAGACAGCGTGTTTGGAGTACTTAAGAAAACAGGGTAGAGAGGTTTACTAAAAAGCCGGCAATCAATTACCATTCATTTTCCCTTTCTTTGACATAAAAGATAAATAATGGTTGAAATATTTTTAATGTTTTCTCTTACATTAATGATAGGTTAAATCGTTTGTTTTTGAACATATGATATGATTAACCCACTTCATTGTACCAATGCCCTTGAAATAACTTAGGATTTATTAAGTTTCTCTTAGAAGAATATTACAGATTATTCAGTGCCGACACGATCATTGTTGAATTAATTTCAAGAGTTTTTCCTTTATATATATAAAAAATTATAAAAGATGAATTTTCTCTTAGTAAAATTCACAATACGAAATAACAAAAACAATTAAACAGTACATTCATTAAGCCATCTAAACACTTTTGCCATCTAAGCTTTCTAAACAGCCATCAAAACACTTTCCTAAGCTGGTTATACATAAAAGGTTTTATGGAACATTCATATAGTTGCTTCTTCAAGTTACAACCTTGAAGAGGAAATTTTGATATCATATCCATTAATGAATAACGAACAACATAACTAAAAACCAGTTGATAATCATATCGAAATAAAATTCGCTTCTCTTGACATTTAATAAGAAAAAAAATTACTATCTTAAAATTTAATTTGTACAATTTGCATTATATTCAAAATACTAGCATCTGACAATGATTTTTTTTTTTTCAAGAAAATATTAAATTTGAAAAGAAGACTTTTGAAATTTTAATAAAAAAAAAGGGGAATGAGAATTTAAAGGGATAAATACGTTTCCCTATTACGGACGAAAAAATGCGACAAGTTTCCAACATCCAAAAAAAAAAAATTATCATGTATCATGAATAGTAAAATTTTCAATTGACATAATTTTGGTTTTTTTTTTTTTAAAAAAAAAAGCAAAAATCATAACTTGCTTGTAATTCACAGCTATATTGCTAATGTTTTATATTATACAACACACAACATTTTAAAAATATCCAGTAAAAAGAGTGTTTGGTGTCTAGATTTTTTTTTCAATAAAAGAAATATTCCTTCTACAACATATATTAAATAGTCACTCTGCAAAAAATAAAATTTTATTTGAAACTGAAGCACTTTTGTCATTATTATTAAATCAATGTTAAAAAGAAGACAAATTTAAACTTTCATGAAATTATGTGATAATGCTAATATCGTACCACGAGATTCCCTATAATGCGGAATGTAACTTGTATCTTTCATACGGAAGTTCCCTGTTTACATCCGTGATTGGATTACAATTAAAAGATTAAACATATTAAAAAAATTTTATGAATAAGGTTCTCAAGGCAGGTGAATAATACATCCTGCGAAAAATGTATACTGGACTGATATTTAATACGAGTTCGAAATTTAAAATGAACATTTTTCCCCTAAAAAAAAATGCAAATTTTTTTCGAAAATTTAAGTGATAAAATTAAAACTTTCTTCATGACACCAAGCATCTCTTTATTATATTTTAAGCTTTTCTTCTTGGGAAAAAACCTTAAATATTCAAAAGCGATTACTTTTAAAACTTACACAAAAAAGAATGTCAGCAATTCTGGTTTTGATGGGACTTATTTCTTAAATGTAAGCTGTTCTCGTCTCACAAAAATAAATCTCTCAACATGAAAATAATTTTACATGAAGTTTTCGAATATTTTCACACCTGACTGACAAATGCTTATAAAATTCAGGCAAGCCAACTGTAACGAGTTTTGTGTACGAATCAGTATCGACTCTTAGTAAAGTTGTAATTCCAAACAAATAATTATGTATAATACTTATCCATATAATGTATTCTATATTAATAATAATATATAATTAAAAACTTAAAATTAATCAACGAAACTTTTATTAAAAAGTTCAATGCACATATCGTGATATCTGTTGAAAATGATTTTCACGTATGTAACATTTATGTATGTTGCAGACGATTTTTTGTTAAAGATTAATTTCTTAAGCGTAATTAATTATTTAAGTATGATCCAAACGATATTTATTAAAAATGAAAATCACACTGCATTGTTTTTAAATTCCTATTTTGATCGAATCGCAATAAAAAGATGGTCCTCGATGGGATTCCTAATTTTATACACACATTTGAAAACATGTCTTTTTCAGAGCAAATAGCCAATGAATGGATAAAAAACCGGATTAGTCATGCTGTTGAACAATCATGAAACTACACAGAAATATACAACAAAATCCAACAGTTTCAAAAACAAAAAAAAAGGCGGGAGAACCCCATGAATACTTCAGTTAAAATTAGATCAACGAAATATACAGTAAACACAGCACGCACACAAACTAACAGGAAACATTAATCAGCAAATTCGCAAACAAAATCCGAGAGTCACAATTACCAAAATCAGCGGGTAGCGGATTTTTATACACAAACGAGTTGAACTTAAAGTAAAAAATAACTGCGCAGTTTATTGTTATTAAATAATGTAACACAATACTCTTTTCAATAAGATAATGAAATCTATAGACCTCATATAAACAATACCTTTTCTTTATTCTTATAAACATCAGAAGAGTAAAATTTTGTTCTACATATTCATCCACATCCGATCTTCACTTGAACCATTTACTTTGAAATTTAACACATTCACAGACTGTACGGTTATAGTAATCTAATATTTATCCCGACCATAGGAAATGACGGTAGGAACAGTCATGATTATTTCCCTTGATAAATAAGCGATGGCTCGAGCAGTCGCAATATCATGTTTAAATATATGAAAATATATTTGTCTGACCTGTCCGGATACTTGTCAGACTAAAAAGTGATTCAAAGAAGGAATATTTTGACTACGTAAACTCTTCACCATGTAAAACTATACGATGTCCAACAAATTCTTTCATTTGTTGGACCTATGTGTTTGGGATTGTTTCTTCATAAACAAAAACTGCCTCTTTAAAAGAAACGAAAGAAAAAAGAAATAGTAGAAACATTTTTAAGTCTCAAGATTAGTCTTATAGAATTTTTGATTAAACTCCAGCTGAAATAAAAAAAATTAATACAATTTAATAATCAAAAGTAGAGGAGGTCATCCAAGGATTATGAGCCCTTCAGTTATTAGTGAACCAGGTCCATTAAACTAAAACACCAACACAGTCGAATCTTTCTGAATTTCAACACTTCCCTGAAAAAATTCCAGCTCATGCTGATTATAAAAGAAAAACAATTTTTTTACGTTATACAGAATGTTAGAGAAAAAATATATACAGGGAAAGAAACGAAGTTTAGATGCAAAGTATGAAGGAAAAAACCCGCTTTATGTCTTAATTGTTTTGAAAATTTCCACCAGAAATTGGTTACTCGCAACATTTAATTAGTTTATTTTTAAAACTACTTTTATCTTAGTTAATATTTGAGTATAACATTTGTTTTGAAATTCAAGTTAGGATTTTTTTGTAGCAAAATTCTTAATTGTTATTACAGTTTAACCGTCATTTGTCTGTAAGTGATTTAATTGCGCCATGAATACAAATGGCTGCTATATCAGACAATAAAAAAAAATTACAATGAAACTTTTTTTTTTTTAATTACACACCCACTAGGAATTACTCTAAAAACAGTTCGAAAGAAAGGTCACTTTAACCCAGAAGATAAAAGTATGACACTGCTAATTCCACCCACATTTTAAAACTGTTCGTGAATGTCGTTCACACTGACAGATTTCGAAGCTGTTTCGTAACAGCTACGATCATTTCATAATTCTGTAAACAATGGCAAGGCAATTTTTAAAATTTGCATAGCTTGCAACCAACCATGGAATGATGCATTTATGTTCGATGTTAATAATGCTTGATCTAGAGCGATTACAATTAAAACAAAACTTTCAAAGCGTAGAGAAAAATTGATTTTTAAATAAATGGTTTTTTTTATTATTATTATTAAGATGCGTGAAAAAGGGGATCTTACTTAGATGTCACACTTACGAAAGCAGAACAAATAAAATATTTATAATCTAAAAATGGTTATTCTGTTGCATGAATTGAAACAAGATTTTTTTTTTCATTGATATTAAATTTTAAATCTATTTTGTTAAGAGAACTTTGGACAATAACATATGACAGTAAACACAATACAACTTTTAAGGAAATAGAACGATTATTTATGCATATGATAGATTCAACTAGTTGATGATAGAGGAAAAGGACACTGCTTTCATATACAAAATAATGAATTACTAGAAGTCCGATTATTATTAACAGTCGAATTTCATTAAAATATCACCAAAACTTTTAAGGCCTATGCATATTAAAAATTTCCTATCGAAATATTTTAAAAAACATATATAGTGAACAGTAATACTAGCATATTTATAAAATACTAAAAACTTGTTAATGAGTGATTCAAATATCGTATATAATGATGTTTCTCTGAATAATTTATGCATCTGCAGTGAAACACGTTTAACAGGAACAGCTGGAGAATTCAGTTGTCAAATGATTGTTTATTAACGTCGCACTGAGAAACAACACGAGGGCTTTTAGCAGAATACCCAAGGTGAAAAAACCGAGCTCACCCAAAGAGTTTACAGCTGCAAACCGGTCCCCGGGAGACAATCACCCCCGTACTCAACATTTATTGACAAAAGAACGTAAGATAACATAATTTCGAAATAAAAATTAAATAAAGTGTACAATGTAGATACAGAGTAGAAAATGTACATGACTGAAACATATATATAAAAAAAAACTAAGAGTTGTAATTTTCTTGCTGAAGTAAGATGCAAAACAGGTTAAATGGCACAATACAAAAGCGTCCACAAACTCGTAAACAAAAATGAAGTGTTAGACAAAGGTATGAACATACATAAAAGATGTACAATCATAGCTTCACAATAAGAAAAGATTAAAATATTAAGAAATGTAATAAAAATCTGTAAAAAAATTTTAAAAAATATTGGGTAATTTTGCGAGCCGTACAGGATTTAAGCTTGAAATGCAAGTAGGATTTTCACACACGAACTTCAGTCAAATAGATTTCACTTCAATAACAAGACATTTTAAATGAAAATCCCTGGTAAAAGGGCAAGAGAAAACGTAGTGGTCAGCATCTCCAACAGAGCCACAGTGATAGGGAAGTTTATTGGAGCAAGAGCCAGATGTGCTGCGCCAAACAAGGTAAATTTATGATCTAGACGTTAAAACAATGAAAATGGATTCGTCGACGAGAAGGGTCAAGTGAGAAAGTAAAGTTTATTGGAGCAAAAGCCAGATATGGCTATGATACACCAAAAAAAAAAAAATTTAACTGTGGTCTAGACGTGAAAAAAAATGGAAGAAAAGACAAATTGGTGGACAAGAAGGAGGGTCGAAAATAGAGAAGGATCACTAGGGTATCCCGGGGGAGCGTCTCCCGTGCTTACCAAAGACAGTAAATCCCATGGGGAAGAAAAAGATCACTAGGGTGCCTCGGGGTCATGATGCCCGTACTTACTTGAAGAACGCAAGTCCCTTAGGTCCCTTGATATAGTCCCCAGGGGCAGAATGCCCGGCTATACCCCCAGACGCTGGGTATCCCTTTCAGTCGTCTCTTACGACATGCATGAGCTACAGTGGGACTATTCTGTCATTCCCGGTCACCAACAGAGCCACATGGACATAAATTTGTATTTTTCAAATTAAAACGATTTAAGCAAGAAATGAAGGGACCAAGACCAGTTAAGAAGCGAGTAATAAAACCAGAATCCGTATAGAAACTCAGATTTGGTCTAAGAAAATAGGACTGAACCCAAATAATAGTATTAGAAGTTGACCACCAGACCTCCCAGTCAGAAAGAAGCTTATTTTTTAAAATTATAACTATAAGAGACCGAGGGGCAAGAACATTCATTCTCACACCATAAGTGATAACGAGCTTTGCAAAGAAATTCGTGATTTCGTTACCCACGAAGGCTAATGGCGTCGGACATCGCAATTCTGAGCCTCGGTCGAGTGACGGAAACGACACTTGAGCTGACATCCCCCTTTCCAAACTTCCACAATACGCCACGGGAGGACTTTGAGCCACGGCATATTAAACGTGCATCAAATCCCAGCTGCACGGTTGGTCTTTAGTGACATCAAGACTCGAACTTATGATTAGACGAAAACCGCCAGCCACGAGTCCGCGACCATGACCACTAGACTACCACGGCAACAATCAGTTGTCAAACAGAATATTAAAGGTAAACGTTAATAGAACGGATACTAGGAGGCATCGTAAAATTTTAATCATTTACTAAGAAATAATAGAGATATTTGGATAAAATTCATTCTGCAAATAAATTAATCTTCGTGCACAAAATATTGGCCAGTACAGCTATTGATTTGTTCAGTTTCAGGAAGTCATAGATTGAAGTGACCCGTACTATGAAGAAAATTGAGTTCAATCTGCTGAGCTGTACAATGACGGTCTTCGAAAGATCAAGAAATGTTCGGAGAATATACAATGATGGATAGTGACTAGGTAGAAAAGTTTCGATAATCATAAATACAAATTAAGTTTCTAAATCGATTATTTTAGTAATAATTAAAACTTAACGATTCCCGGAATACAAATTAAAACTTTACACGATACAGAGTGTTTCTCCAATCTACGGCTTCCTGAAACCGAACAAATCAACACGAATAGCTGCAAATTTACAACATTTTGCGCGAGATAGTCGATTAATAAGCAGAACAATTTTTTTATCCAGCTATCCTATTATCTCACAGTAATAATTAAAACTTTACGGTGACTATTTTTTCCGACCCTTGTCAAAAATAAAATTCCTGGTGCTTCAACAAGAAAGTCTATAAATGGTGGTTTGGATGCTTCCATCTCCCTTAATAGTAAGGGAGATGAAACGTTAGGAGTTAGCCTGTCATGCCATGATTTGAAAGGGGTCTTCCATGTTTGCTGGTTTGAAACTTTTAATTTTGAATAGGTTTCAAGGAAGGTGAGATTAACTACTGAAAGAAAGAAAAACATGAACAGTTTAATATCGAAATACTAGTCCTGATATCAAGGGTTTGATCGGATTTTTTCAAATTATTTCATTATGGTATCAATATGATGAATGAACCGATTTTACCAATATTTATAAAGTCTAATGCTGTTAGATCTATTAAACTCTTAATGCTATCGATTCAACTACCTATCTAAATTAAATACTGATGCGTCTGGTAAATATAATCTATCAGCGTTTCTTAAACTTATTTATTTTGAGAAATATACTTCTAATTTGTTGTAGACACACTTTTATAGGTTAATGCACAAAAGTAATACCTCATTAACAAAACTAAGACTAGAATTAAGTATAGTACACAGTTTCGCCAACAATATAAAGATGTCAAACCGCTACATTCTATATGTGCTTACATCATAACATGTTTTGCTAACTCACTTCCCTCCCTCCCCGCTCATCCCCGTGCGCCACCCAAGCGCAATAACATCTGTCCCAATTAAATGATCTACTAATTTTAACCACATAGCACACCTGTCGAAAGTGTTATGCAACGCATGGTTCATAAACTTCCGGGGTCGCGTAACCAATCCTTAAAGTGCATGGTATACATTAAAATAAGAACCTTCGACCTTGACTCTAACATTGCCACCGAACACTAAAATAAGAAGTGAAAGTCACGAGGAAGAGAAACCACCAACCATTGTGTCTGAGAAAACTACTTTCTTTCCCAGCAGTGAGAGTCATAACGGAGAAATGGGATGATGCTTAATATATGACGACACAAAATTTTGCATTGTGCTCATGGCGCAAAGAAGCTCGTAAAAAAACACAGGTATATGACCATGGACGAAGTTCGAATTTAACTTCTCACGATTACGACCATCTGCTTAGACGCGTAAGTATTGCCAAAGGGAAAAGATAAATACTTACAATAAATGACCGGGGGAAAATAAAAAAAAAAGAACTCGAAGAGACAGAAAAATTTTGAAAGAATGGACAAAAAAATTTGTTGACTAATCAAGTTTCCAAACTTGTACTTTTTTTTTTTATTAAGCATTAACATTTTATTATTTACTTAATAAAGGGACTCCAATAAAAATTTATAAGCAATAAATAATAAAAATAAAGAAAGAATAAAAAGCAATAAAATTCGAATCAACTGAAAATAGAATCATTTAAATGCGTAGCAATCAGCCCTCATTCCTGAAAACAGTACGTAATCATTATAAATCATCTAAAAGCATTAATTTTTTCATGTTATTTTTTCGTATTATGTTTGATTTGAAATACTGATTCATTCCAATTATTAGCTCATTTTTTTATTAAGCTGCGAATATTAAAAGCAATTATATTTTAAAATTAGATGTAAAATCTAACACGTACCATTGATATATTTTAATTCTCTGAAAAAAAAATGATGAAACTAAGCAAGTAAACTTCTAAGCACGCTTGTAGTAGCACACTTGTTTTTTATAGTATACTTTTCGAACTTTTTAGAGTATACAGGTGTTGCAATAGCTTATTTACTCATTTTAACAAGATATATTTGCTGTCGTAATTTAAATATTAAATTAATCTTTCAAAAAATATGATTAACCTTAAAATTATTTCTGAACATCTGTGCAGACGTATAATTAATTTATCAGCAGAATTATACATTCCACAAGAAAAACGAAAAAAAAATTCTATATGACAACTCTAACTGAATTGGTAACATGGAAAAAGAGCAAACTACACTTTTAAACATTTTAAAGAGGGAAAGCACAAAACCATTTATTTTCATAATATTTCTAAAAATCTAAATCAGTGATTTTCTAATATTAAACGGGGTTTAAACATGATGCAAAAATACCTACATAATTATTTATAGTCCTATAGAATGCCCAAGGAGGAAAAAATTTCCTATGCGGGCCAGTTTCCAAAATGAACCTGGGCTTGTGGAATAATTGTTTATTAAAGTCTCGGTTAGAAACAACACGAAGACTATTGGCGACAGACCTAATTATTTTGAACCCGCTCAAGCCGGCTTGTGAAAGAGCTAGTACGTTTTAATTGACAACGGCCTGTGTTTTTATGTTAAAAAACAAATATTACTACTAAACCTTACTGAATTTGCGAACAGTAGGCTAGATGAAGAGAGAAAGCTTAAATTGTTCAGGCGCTTTGCATGTAATATAGTTGTGGATCACTCATTTATTATTTCATCGTAGAAGATTTTGGTAATTGGCTGGGATATACTGGTAGAGCTTCCCGATGCCCTATATTTAAGTACAATGATGTCAAAAGAGGTAGTCAGTGCGTGCTTGGTATAGGAGATAAGTTTGAAAATAAACGCTAGGAATAAATCCATCTAGTAGTTTAAAGTTTGGCTGGTGAGGTTTGCGTATGCTGCGTTAAAAATGCCAGGATACCTTGAGAATTCTATTTAGATTAAACTATTGTAGTCAATTTAAATAGGGGCACTTACAATTGCTATACAATTGATATTTTTGATGCTAGTCGCACGCTAGAAATAATACAATGCTTTCGCACACGCCGTTCTAGTCAAGCGTTTAAGTAGATCTCTGATGTCCTTTCTCTATGGAAATTTTGCGTGAAATGAAATTGTCCATGCCTCTTCCAAAACCACGAGACAAAACTCTTTCTTTGATTGGATAGCTGAACTAATTAACTCAGCTATTGATCCCCGAGTACACCAATTGAGACACGAAATGACACCTGCAAAACTGTAGCATCAGGCACGAGGGTACTTTTGGTTTCCAGGAAATCGGACTCCAAAAGGTCACAATTCATGGGAAACAGAAAAGTTTCTTACCCTTACATACGAGTCCAGATGTCTCTAAAGAGCATCTTGTCCTGATGTAAGGGAGACCTCTAATGAATTTGTTTAGCGTGGTAGCCGCATTAACGACGTCTTCAGTTAAAATACCTAAATAATTAGCTCGAGGGGAAATCCCTTTTAGTCTAGTTGATAAGAGCGCAAAAAGCGACCGCGCAACTTCTCCTCAGACCCAATGGCCGAAGAAACGAAATACTTAGCTTCGACAAAATAAGGATGTTGAACTATTACCTCACTCTCAAAACTTCCACATCACGTCATGTGAAGATTTTAAGACCTTGGTTGAATAAAACGGACAGGTGTATATTCCACACGATGGTCTTGGAATAGAATAGTTTTTCGTACCCGCGATATTTTTTACTTCAACGAAATCATGACTCTTCCATCGGCCAGCTCATGATTTTGTTTTAATTCTTTCCTACTGTGCGGCATCCTCATCATACTGGTAGATTGGTTTGAGACATCACAGTTACAAGGTTGCCGACCCCTGATCTCGATTAACAGTATTACCCGCACAGCAAGCATATGCAAACTACGGCATCTATGTTTAATTTGTACCGCTGATTAATATTGTTTTACATGAAAAAATTACAGTTGCAAAAACGGTCTCGATACCCGTACTTACATAAAGGTACGTCTTTGAGGAACCTCTTAATTTTTAACCACTATGAGATTACGAAGTCAACACCTGAGCTGGCATACTATTTTTCACATCCTTAAAGCACCAAAATTAATCAAATTCAAAATGTGAAATGTTGAAAAACAAAAACGTTGATTGATAGATAGTTTATTAATATCACTTCAGGACAGCATCGGAGTTACTGGCGATAGAACTCGTAACTTTGAATCGTGTGCGATCAAGAGACGAGAACAACACCCGAGTAGTATCCCCTCTCTTAATTTCCACACAACTCCAACGGCAGGATATTGACTACCGGTAGATTTAATTTATATCATTAAAGTCTCGTACTTCCATAGAATTACAATAGCTTCTGTCGGGGCTTTAAATCTTCGAGTTTTGGTATGGTTTAGTTTTATTAACGTCGCAATAGAAGTAACAAGAGGGCTATTGACGACGGATCTCGTAAATTTTGAACCTCGGTCAAGTGACAGGGACGAGAACTGAGGTGGCACCCCCTCTCCTAACTTCCACACCCCGTCAAAGGGAGGACTTTGGGCTCCGACAGACTTAACGTGCATCAGCCCCGGCTACATGGCGGGTCTTTAGTGGCCAAGGCTCGAACCCACGACTAAACGAAAACAGCCGGTCGCTAGTCCACGACCTTGACCACCAGGCTACCGCGGCCCCACGACTCAACGAAAACCGCCGGCCACGAGTCTGAAACCATAACCACTAGGCTACTGCGGCCACAAAAAATCTTCGAGTTAGCTTGGTATAGAAGCTAGGAGAATGGGTACTATTCCCTTCCTTCACGTCTCATCAATGCATTATCCCTGAAACTCAACACAAGATTTAACTGTGATCTGGAAGTAAAAAACTTGAACAAAGACAAGAAATGGTTGACAAGGAGAGTCAAAAATAGAGAAGGATTGCTTGGGTATCACGGGAGAGCGTAACCCGTGTTTACCAAAGACAGTAAACCCCATGGGAAAGAAAAAGATCACTAAGGTGCCTCGTGGTCATGATGCCCGTACTTACCTAAAGAAGGCAAGTCCCCGAGGCCCCCTGATATAATCCCCAAGGGCAGGGTGCCCGACTATACCTCCAGACGCTGAGTACCCATTTTAGTCGCCTCTTACGACATGCATGAGCTACAGTGGGACTATTCGGTCATTCCCGGTCACCACACGGGTCTTAAATCTGATGGAGGTCCCAAACCCTCCCTTGGTGTAGTGTGGGAGTTTTCAGAGAGAAGTGATAGCTTAGGTGGCAATCTGTCCCTTGAGTAAAGTTCAAAATTACGAGGTACCTCGCCAACAACCCTCTTATTGCTTCTAAGGGCGACATTAATGCGCAATCCAAACAATCGACACTTTACAGAGATATTCGAAAACACAAAATAGCACAAACTTGATTGCAATGTTTCGCAAATCAACAAACATTTTTTGTAACGAGATCGTGATATACTAATAGCGGAGAGAGAATCTCACAAATATATGTGCAGCTGTGATATGATAATCACGTTTCAACCTAATTTCTTACAGGTGATTTAAAGAATAATAATTGTATTTTTTTTATATAGATGTACATCTTAATAACACACATGCGAATCAATTTACAACAAGAAAAAAAAAAAACTAATAAACTCGTGCGCTATTAAGATACTCGCATGAATGAAATACAGTTCTTACGGCCATACAATCACAAATAATTCTATTGCATAAAGAAAATAAATATTTGAATACCTTTGTAATGTAGATGCTGTTAAAAGTACATGAATATTAAAAATATATAATGCCGCTGTTAATTTATAACCAATTAATAAATTTTCATTTTATTTAATATTATTTTAAAATCTTCTAAATTTACAACTTGAGTCGTAAAAATTTCAAATAAAGTAACTTTTATAATTAAAATATGACTAATGTTACAGATCCAGAATGACTTTTTTTTTTTTACACCGCACTCAGAAGCAATATGTGGGCTATTGACGGCGGACCTCGTATTTTTGAGCCTCGGTCAAGGGACGCGGTCGATACCCACGCTGGCATCTCTCCCTCCAAGCTTTCACACCACACCAACGGAACAATGTGCAGGCTCGACAGATTTAACGTACATCAGCACTGCTACTACTAGGTGGCACTAGGACAGGAACCTGCGTCTCGAAAGAAACATTACCGGTCGCAAGCTCGCGACCGCGACCACTAGGCTACTGCGGCTTTTAACGATTTAGAAGACTCTTAATAGCGCGGCCTGCACACAAGGTGCATCTGTGATCCAGAAGTTTGAAAAAATTGAAAAAAATATATGCAATTGGTTGACAAGATGAAGGACCGAAAATAAAAAAAGTTAGGAAGGGTATATCTCGGGGACGCTTCACCTGTGTTCTCCAAAGGTCATACATCTCATGGGATAGAAAATTATCATTACAGAACCTCGGGGTCAGGATGCCTGTATCAACCTAAAGAAAGTAAACCCATGAGGGCGAGTACTTGACCGAAATGTATATATGTAACTTGATAATTAGGTAGGTAAGAAGGAAATAAGATGCATAGGAAAATAACGTCTATGATGGGGCCATGCCAAAATATTTCTTCAAAACTGAAACTGGAGAAAAATAAAACTATGTGCTCTCCCAATTAGATTGAATTATTCTGTTTTGTGTTATTGAGAAATAATTCGATTATCAAAACCTCCATTCCCTAAAAGAACACGGAACAATGAGTAACACTAATTTCGAATTAGAATTATAAAATATTACTAAAAAATTTGAAACCAACAAAAAAAAAAAAAAAAAACTTACAAACGCTTTAAAATAATAAAAAATGCATCTTTAAAATAATAAAAAAAAAAATACTGGAAGCATATTTATCTTATTTGATAAAGCATCTTTAAACTAAACTCGATATTCTTTTATCAAAATGACAGCGGAAGTGCAAATCGAAATGAATATCTTGATCAGCAAGACAGTGGATATTTAACATCTTTCCGACGACGTGTACCACGTGGTTCATGGCGAATATTATTTGTTACCATCGAGAGCCATTGGTGATACATTGCTATATGTTGATTTTGTGTGCCATGAAATCAACCATTTTAAGAAAAACTTAAAGTTTAGAGTTAAGAGTTTAGTACAAGAACAAATTTCAGTAATGTATGTCGTCGCCAATGTGTTTGTGTTATATAAATTGTTTTTCTGTCCATGCTGTGCAGAAATCCACACTGTTGATCGTATCACTCCGAAATTTCAATATGCTTCGCTGATGTGTAGAAGAGGCCGTAGTTTAGTTAAGTTTTTTTTTATTAACGTCGCACTAGAAGCAACACGAGGGCCATTGGCGACGGACCTCGTAATTTTGAACCACGGTCAAGTGACGAGGACGACACCTGAGCTGGCCCCCCCCCCCCCTCTCCTAACATCCACACAATGCCAACGGGAGGACTTTGGGCCCCGAACAGATTTAATGGTGCATCAGCCCCGGCTACACGGCGGATCTTTGGCGGCTAAGAATCGAACCCGCGACTGAACGAAACCGCCGGCCGCTGGTCCACGACTTTGACCACTAGGCTACCGCGGCCCTAGAAGAGGCCGTAATCATATCCCCACCCCCAAAAAAAATTCAAAATTATTTTTGGTGATATTTTTCAAAAATTCTCCTAAAATTTTCATAATTTTTCGTGTTTTTCAGCGAATGTAACTATTTTTCCCCAAAGTTATTTTGCTCAAAAGATGCGCAGTTTGATAAGAATTTTAATACAATTTGGTTTTATTTTAAATCGTTCAAAAAATAACGGAGCCGTGTTAATTTTTATTTCAGGTATGAGCGATAGAGAAGCTTAAGTTAAAATGGTTTGGGAGAGAAAGTAGTCATCTTTGAAAAAAGAGTCTTGACCAATGCGTAACGACTACAGAAAATACTACAAGCTGTTGTTTACATTTACTATTTTTATTATTAGTCTGGTCGATCTTCTGAGGGGAAAGATTAAACGAAAGAGGGATAGTTAATTAAATCGCCCAATTGTTCTTAAAAGAGAATAGATATCTTCAGTAAAATAGAAAAAAATATTAAGAATTATTATCCAATAAATAATGACTTTTCAGAGCGTTAAAAAGCATTACAATAAGATTTTGAAACATCCCTCTCTTAGCTACACACACACATTTCCATGTTCCCCCCCCCCCTCTTTGTATTCTATGTAAATAAGGTCATTAATGTTATTTTCCTGAATATGCTCAAGGATATGGTTTATGGAAGACATTAAGAATGTATTTTATGTTGATTTAAATACTAAAAAAGCATGAATGTTTTCATTAAGCATTGCAAACTAAAAGTAAATCATAAGCATTTAAATAACTTCAAAAATATTACAAATTTTGATGGAAATATGACCTCAGTTTATTCCACAACTAAAATTACACTTCATTCCCATATAAACTTTTTTCTTTTTTTTTTTTTTTTTTATTGTTTTTAACCCATCTTATCTAGAATATAATCAACTTCATCACACAAGATTTGAGCCACTTCCCAACTTGTTTTTAAAAAACTGGCACATTATTTTTGTTTTAAAACTAACAAAAAATTATAGATGTATTCAGAAGCGAAGTAATCAAGTTTCCATTTGATACTCATTTAATTTCTTCTAAATTTTTTACAAAAGGGTAAAGTGATGACTTTGGAGAAAAAAAAAGGGGGGGTAAAGTGTCCCGTATTTCAACTACATACAGAAAACCTTACAGAAAATATTCAAACTTGCTTTGGTATCTTGAGGGGGGGGGGGGGGGAGTTTAAAAATATGAGATCTCTTTAATAAATTAGTGTATATATTTTTTAAAAAACCTTAATACTTCCTAAACCTTAATTAAAACTGTTTTTCCGACGAAAAACACTTTTAAAAACCACTTATCAATTCGATTATATGAAATAAAGGGAACATGAAAGTAAACTCAATAAGAATTTATTGATTGAACGAGCTTAAAATAAACTTAGCACCATATAATTCCCCGGATTACACTTCCCTAAATTAATACCAAAAAAGTCACATACATACGCACACCAGAAAAAAAAAATTACGCTGAGTCAATTAAAAAAACACACGAATCACTAAAGGAAAAATCATTTCTTCCTTTGACCTAATTTGACAGATATTCCAAATAAAAATCAGAACAATATCGGAAGCGCAGCGAAGGGGGAAAAAATAATCAGATCTCTCCGAGGGAGAATTCTATTTTAGTTCAGAAACATTTAGAAAAGGCTGGGAAACCTAGTTTTATATGTATAAGGCCACAAAAGAAACCGCAGAATGCTAGGAAAATAAGCGGTATTGCGTCAACTCTGAATAGAAAATTCGACGAACAATAAACACATTTTACTTCGAGGTATTTCTATTTCGACATCGCCGAGAAAAAAATTTCTAGAAGATTCGGACATTAATTTTTCAATCACGTTAATAATACGTTTCAACATTAAGCAGTTCAATACCTGTAATTTCTAGTTGTTTGTTGAGTTCAATTAAATGAACTGAAAGTTGGTAATCACTGAATTTGTAATGTGTGCATCGGAATTCTACAAACGTAATTATTAAAAAATTAATTCATTTGCAGTTTCAAGAACGCTATTGAGTAAAATAGTGACAAAAACAGATAAACTAATTCAATGAAAAAATTTTCCTTTAAATTAATGTAATCAGTATTTTTATTAAAGGTACTGTGATGTAAAACATTAAAATGCCTTTTAATGAGCAAAAGAAAATTAAAAATACATTAAAAAGTGATTAGTTAAATAAAATTTAATAAATTAGAAACAAATTACGCTAATTTCAGGAATAGTTTTAATGAGAGACATTAATATCAATAATTTGCATCTGACTTAATTTTATATCAAAAATTTGTTTTTAAATTAACATTTTCTCACCAAGTTTTTTAAAAAATTAAGCATTTTTGGGGGCACAGTTTTGAAATTTAAAATATTCAATTAGCAACAAACATTCGCACTTTTGCACAGCTACTTCATATATATATTAATTCATGCAGCATTAACAAAAAGCATTTTGTTTACCTATATATATATATAAATTCTTCGTAAAAACTTAATTGAATTAATTCAAAGTAGAGCCTTTAGACTTTAACCAAATCCAATCATGACCAGAGAATACTACTTTTTATTATTTCAACTATAATTTAAGATTTTTGTATTTTCCTATACCTTGTATTTTTATGTAAAGAAAAATAGGGTCAAAATCATGGATTACGGCTATGTCCAACACAAACTACACATTTACTCACATAAACTCAAAATATCAGGTATTGGTATAAATCAGCCAAGTACTACAAACAGCAAGTCACTTTTGTAATCTTGCACCTTTTATAACATTTTCAAAATATACTTACAGTAGAATTTATTTCTCATAAACACAATAAAAAGTAACAATTGTACAAAAAGAAATTTCCAAATCCTTTTAATGAGATAGTTTCCTTTAGCAATTTTGATTCGGATAAATCCTAAAACTTTCGATAACATTAATAGTAAAAATTTTAAGTTTCTGTTACTGTTACAATGATTTTAAATACAAACAAAACCCTATGAGTTCTTTCTGAAATATATCATCTTTCTAATAAGTATGAAAGAATCTTTTTTAAAAATTTATCACTGACAGAAATATTTATAAAAGAATTATCTTAAGGCCCATATATCATAGATTTTCCAATTTAAAATATCATTTGAAATCAAGTAAACAAAGTTTTCAATAAAAAGAAATAAAATCCCTTTAGCAGATGTCATTCAATTTTGGATGCTATGAACAAAAAATACACAGTTTGGCATTTTATGTAATATTAATAGTTTATCAAAAGGATATTAAATTCACTCTTTACAGTATAACTCTGGCTACACTAACATAATATTAAAAATTCTATAAATCAGAACAATGAATAAATATATAGCATAGTGTTCCAATTACTACAACAATATACACATTAGCAATACTACTAAATATTCACCGAGTCTTTAATAAGTCTACCTAATTATTCCATAGTAGACAATTTTACAAAAAGCCTGCTCTGTCACCTAAAAAAAAATCTAAAATTGGCATCTCTTTTTCAGTTTCGTTCAATTAACATGTTTGTGCAATTCCGTGTTGTTAAATTAACATAAAGTATCTGAAGTATTTCACTATATTTTTTTACTACATCAATATAAAAGATTTCATGAAATTTAATTCTCAGATGCGAGGGAAAAAATCAAAATAATTATACTTTTATTATTACTTAGATAACCATCGCAAATCAACAAATAATTTTATTTTAAGGAGCACAGTTATGAAAAATGTTTAATAATGAACCTGGAATGTTTTTTTTTTATCTTCAGCTATAAATTTACGAAATATGTAAAGCTAAAATAAATTATTTCAAAATTCTAACAGTACATTTTTTGTTCTTTTATTCACAGATTAACAAAAGGATCATATATAAAATAAAAGAAATCATATTGAAACTTGGTTTCATAAGTTAATAAGTGCTTTGAAAATTGCTACAAATTATAAATATGAGATAAGTACTCAGATAAATAAAGTACAACATTTATTATGACTTAATAAATAATTGATAAGAAACACAAGTAATACAATATAATACTACCATAACATTCTAAAATATCACATGCTAGCACTTTCAAACATTATTCAGAATCTAAGTAAAAAATTTTAATTTTAAATAAAATTCAGGCAGTAGTATAATCAATATTACTAACTTCAAATTAGTTTTTTAATACATTATCTGCTGCAAAAAAATATATTAAACATCACATTAACTGCAACTGCATTTTTCTTAATACAACAATTATTTCTCTATACACTTAAAAATATAAGATTTAAAAATATTTTTAAAAGTTTTTAATGAATAGTTACAGTTTTGGAATATTTTTTCGAAAAAAAGGAGTATAAAATGAGGTACATTTAATAATGATAGAATAAGCAATTAAAAGTAGAATTTTGAAACAAATTTTTATTATAATTTTAATGATATTTATCATTAATTTTCAATTCAAAATTAGCAAAAAATAAACTACCATTGTGTTTGTAAATAAAATGACTTCTTTCTTACTTTCTTTTATACTATAGATTATCAGTATAATTTCTAAATATTAACATATCATGACAGAAAAAAGAAATTAGGAATACTTATCACTTATTTGAACCTTTTTTGTATGAAAAATATGGGGGAAAAAACTACACAACTGATACTGACATAATGACAAATAATACAGTTCCAATACGATTTTTACAATTTTATCAACTTCACATTATGAAATTATTTTAAAGTACACATCAAAAAATGAAAATCCTGTCAAACTAACAACATTTCTGAGAAAAAGAATAGGATTAAGTCTTTTGAAATGAATTAATACAATGCTATTAAACATGAAATTTCCAATCTTTTTCAGTTATGTTTAAGAATTGCATTTAGAAATAAAAATTAATCAGCATTTATCATGGTTTCCTTTGAGTACAAATAATTTAAATTCTATTATTGGACTTAATAATAGACATCGTCCAAATATTTATATATTATTGGACTTTTTTTTAAAAAAAAAAAAAATCCTGTACAGTTGGCATAGTGTAGTGATAAATGCAAATAAACCTAAAACGATCCATACTTATTTCAAAACATCGTAAAATATTTGAACGTATAAAAATTTACTCGTTATACTCGAATTAATTATACAATCAATAGTAATATTCATGGTCAAAAATATTACTTTTTATTTTATATATGCAGAACAGTCAACTGTGAATACTGAATAAGTAAGTCAAACACTGGTAACAGATAACAATATTTAAATTCTACTCCGATAACTAATGTTACAATATGTTTTCGTCTGTTCAAAATGCATTAAAAGATACTGTAACAATTAACAGCAGTACAAAATTATGAATTAACACCAAATATTACAATAATATGAATGCTTATCTTAATGCACACGCAATTTCTACACTTCCCGTAGCCTTCTATTCTGCGCCGGTTAAAAAAATATGTCAAGGAAGTAATTTTCGCACGTCAAAAATCGATTAAAAACGAATTTCCTTTTTAATCCAGCCGTTATCAATCAAAAATTGTGAATTAAATAAGAATTAATAGAAAAATAAAAAGCATGTCATTTTGACACTTCTTATCATAACAAACAGAAAACTGAATATCAACAAACAGAAATCTGTTATCAACATTCTAGGCTAATAAAAGAGATAAACAAAATGAAAGTGTTTGCACAATTTGACAAATTTATTAACTCACCAACTACTTGAGAGATAAGGTGTAATTGATACCAGATGTGATTCTCAAATCTAACTCGGAGCGCTGATTAACGTTAACTTTGATTAATACTGCCGACTTAAGTATCAACAACAGCACATGTTATCGAAGCCGACATACGACAAGTATGCGCGCATTTCGCTTATGAGCGGCGAAATCTAAAATGACATTCTATAGATAGTCAAACAACTTTTTTCATTGTTACTGATACTAGTTTTAATATTGTACACTAGAGTGAGCTCTATACGCAAAACTATTAAAGGTTCCCCATACCTTAACGTCAATTATCTTTTTCCAGTTCTCTCATCGACTTTTAATTATTCCTCTAGAATTTCTTTGGACTTTCTCACTAGAAAATCCGCACATAAGGTAGTTAAGTCACAAGGGACATCTTTATTGAAATTTGTATCTAGATAACATGACTGCAATCATATTAGTGTTGTCAGGCGTATTTTTAATTTTTGAAAGGAAGGATTGGATCTGAAGAGCCCCTCTTGCCAAACGACCTTGTGACGACTTGAGGCTCTTAGCCATTTTAACGGCTTATAATCAGATGCTATTATTATTTCTTGGTTTTCGAATTAACTTCGAAATTTATCTACTAGTGCAAATACTTTCCAAAATACTACAAGCGCTTCAGGTTCCATAGTAGATTAGTTTTATCACTTTGGATAGATCAAACGACTGACATATTCAATAACAAGCTTCTTTGTGCCTTCTCCTTGAGTGAAGACTGCTCCTAGAGAGTAATTGCTTGCAACCGTTCGAATCAACTTCGATTTATGTAGTTGATATAATACTAGGGTGGTATAAATTTTTCTTTTAAGTCTTCATAGGCTTCTTGTTCGGGACTCCCAATCCATTATTTATTCTTATTATTAAGGTTACTAAGTGGCCTTGCAATGCTCGCCAAGCTTGGAACATACCTTCTAAACTGCAAGCCCGTCTGTAAGAAGGATTGACTTCCTTCACACTGGTGGGCACAGGAATTATCTGGATAGAAGATACATTTTCTTGGTCAAATTCAATTCTATTTGCGGTTATCCAGTGACCTAAATATTTAACTCTGTCACAAGCAAAGTGACATTTTTCACAGTTAGCATTAAGTCTAAACAAAGAAAGTCTCACAAAAACAGTTTGTAAATCACATACATGTTGATCAAAAGTCTGCGATGAAATAATGATAAGTTCGATTGAGCAAAAGCACCCCTTAGGCATGTTCTAAATTTGTCATTCAGGCGTTGAAAAACTGTTGGCACATTTCGTAATCAGAAAGGCATGCGTAAATGTTTTAATGTCCCAAATGGGCAAATGAAAGTTGTTTTATCTTGATTATCTTCTTGTACGTGATACCCTGAATTGAGATCGATTATTGGCAAATAGACCGTTCACATAGTTTATGCGAGATCATCCATTCGTAGAAGCGGGTATATGTCTGGAAAAGCAGTGGCGTTTAGTTAGCATGACCAATTTATTCGCAAAATCCAACGGAATTAATCTACAGTTTCAAGGTGACGAGCTCAATTTAATCACAGAAAAATTTGTTATTTCTGCCATCCTAAGCAAATTCATTTTGTGGAAGCAGAATTTTGGTAGCAACGAGCTCAGCCAGATTCCAATCTTGTCTGTTCTGCTTAAAAACAATGTGAAATCCCCTTTTATTGGTTTAAAAAATTACTGTCAACACCATAAGTCTTTGCACAGGGACGTTTTGAGGGTTTTTTTTTTTTTTTTTTTTTTTTTGTTCCTAGATATTCTTCAATTGTCATGAACTCTTTTTGTTAATACAGAGGCAATAGGGGTCCATATTCAGGAGAGATTAGTCAAGCTTTCAACTGATAAAACTTTGAAAGTTAGCTTTCAGAATGGAGATCATCTCACATAATTTTGACTTCAAGATAACATCATTCGCATCTACCCTAGTTTATGGACTATTGTCAGAAACATTTTAATTGTTTTCCCTTCTTCCTATCCCATCCAGCAAGGATTACGGGTTGTAATGGATATAGTAACAAGAAAGAGAAATCGATACCAAATCGGGCAAAGTGGAATCTGGGTCTTCCTCTCGCTAAAAATATTGAACCAATTGTTAAGAAACTGACTCTGAATCATCAAGCATAACCAGCCACTTATATAGATACTTGACAATTTGATACAACCTTTTTAGTGTAAATTTTTTTGTTCTTTTTTAATGATCTAATTAAGAATGAAAAACTCTTTTTAAGTTTTTTTTTTTTTTTTTTTTTTTTTGCTTTTTTGCATTAATTATTTTAATTTTAAAGAATAGATTGCAATAGCCTGTCGAGGCAAAAGCATGCATTTAAATAAAACAAATATGGTGTATACACCTATAGAAGAAAATTACTTACGCAATTTATTTCTTATAATTTTGTAACCCCCTCTTTCCCATACCCTAATTTATGGAATTTTCTCAAGAATGGAGGAGGGGGGACGTTGAATATTTTTTTCGTACCTTAGGAGGGTCGGAGCTTGTAAAAGGTCGAGAATCACTGTGTTAGGGTTAACAGTCTATAAATGGAAATTATCCCTCCAGTCGTCATCATTCCCCCTCCCGATAGGCCCTTGGTGGGCACTTAACAGCAGAATGGTTAAAGTAGCTAATAAACAAGAATTCAGAACATTCTTGCAGGAGATGAAATATTTTGATGTGTAAAGAATAAATAGAATATTTTAAAAGTGATAATAGCCTTTTTTGCTCCATATCTCTTAAAGCCAATGAATCAATTCGACAATGATCGCTATGATCTAGCGATATTCAATACCTTGTTGTTGCAGTGTAACACACACACACGCAAATGTTCGTATGATATCAATTTTAATAAAGTATGTCTCTTAATAATATGCCTACCATAAAGAAAATTAAGAATTTACTTTCCTAAAAATCTCATTGCTAAGAAAATTATTCTAATATTCGTTCTCGCTAAATTTAAATTTTCACAATTAAAGTTATTTATAAATATTATATATACATATACGTTTTTACTATTACAAACGAATTAATTACTTTTATTTCAAAATATTTAATGTAGATGCAAAAATTTAAATACCCGTCAAATGTTATATATATATATATATATATATATATATATATATATATATATATATATATAATAATAACAAAAAATTATCAGATTGCGATAAAAATTGTTAGATGTGCAATATATACATAGAAAAACAAACGATTAAAATTTCTGAACACAATTGACTGATTTACTTCAGAGTTTGGCCGCTACGAAGAAAAGAAGTCAATAAGGCGTTGTTCCACCTCTGCCCTGGATGCAAGCTATCACCCGGCGTGGCATACACTGATAAAGTTCCCATACTCTGTGCTGAGAAATTTCGTGCCAAAATGTCTCCAGTTGTTATTCGAAATCGTCAACATTCCAGTATGGTTGCAATTGTCTTCCCATATCGTCCCAAATGTGCTCTATGAAAGAGAGATCAAGCTACTAAGCTGTCCAAGGAAGTACAGGGAAAGCTTGCAGATAATTCACAGTAGCACAGGCCGTGTGCGGATGGACATTATCTTGTTGAAAAGTACGTCATGGGAGTCGCAAAAGGAACGGTAACACAACTGGTCGTAGAATGTCATCTGCTAAGTCTCCAGACGTGTCTGCGGTGGTCGTCAGGAGACTTTTGGAAATGGAACTTGGCTCTAATGATTATACGTCCCCAGTGAGGGCAGTTCCATGTAGATGGAGCTCGACACCAATGTAATCGGATTTGATGGTGTACAGGCATGAGAGGTAAGTAATTTTATATATATATATAATTATGAACGAACGACATTACATCTTAACTTATTCATCACAAAGTTACACTAAGAAGTCTTTAATAATTAAACAGAAAGCAAAAGCTAAATATGTATGTATATAAACTAAGTTTTTCATGTTTTCTTTCCATCTTTTTTTATTCGATGGAATTAATTTTTTTATGGTTCAAAACCCTCTGCAACTTCTTAGATTTAGTTGGCACATGTCACTCATTTAAAAATCAATTAAAATTTACTTATTTTATAAAATATCTAACAATTTCTAATAAAAAATTATTTGCTTCTCAGCATTTGGAATGAACTATATGACAAAACAGTCGCATTTCAAGATAAAATGCGAAATAGAGAACGCATTTCAAATTCGAACATTCTCTCTATTGTTATTTTTCTTTAACATTACTGAAATAATATGCATTATCTCAGTATCAATTACCAAAATGAAACGTGATTAGGTAAAGTAGAGTATGATAAAAGGAAGTGAATAGATTTAGAGATAAAGATATTTAAATAAAATAGAATTGAAGGAAAGTGAAAGGGAGATAGAGGATAATGACTTGCAGGTAAGTAATTATAATTTTTGGATTGAAGCATCTTAATTAGCTTTTTGGATTGAAGCGAGTTCTAATTAAAGTGAGGTGAGAGCTGGTTGTTAGTAAGAAGTGTTGAATCAGAATGATTTATTGGGAAAGCTCAGATTTGATTATTAGTGCATAATCTAGAACAGATGATGGGATATTGCTTGTGGCTCTAAGGTATAGTGAAATGGTTGATTTAAAACATAAAAAAAACTTTATTTTTAGATCAAAAGGCTTGTAGCATTCCCAAGGAAGCTTACAGTTGCTGCTCCCATTCTACGAAAATCTTTAACTGTCTCGTAATAAAATTCTCTTTCTCCTTCCTTGCGGGTGGTACTACAAGTGCGCTTAGTGGAGGATTGCGATTATGGTGATGGGAACACCACAAACAAATTAAGTGAAATTCGAGAGATAGTGACCTTCAGTAATTATTAATTATTTTATCTTCTTCTTGCGTATCTTCAATTGGAGTGTAATAATAATTGCCTCTAGTATATTATACTGAAAGATACCGTAGAATTAAATAAGGAAGAGCGGGCGTTACATAGTGAGCTTTGATTTTACGTAAAAAAAATTCCCGTATTGTAGATTAAACCTTTTTCGTTTCAATTTTGATAAAATTATTGAATGCTTATAGAAATAAACGTTCTAATAAGAAATAAATAAATTTTGCTACTTTACTTTTGAAAAACGCTGTCTGCATTATCTTTTAAAGCTCAATTTAAAAATATGATTCTAGTATTCTTCTTTCAACTCTATCAAAAACACTTCCATTTCAACTCTTTTATAGAAATTATTTATATAATTTTTATTAAAACTTTTTAATGCAATAAATTTAATTTTAACAACTCTATATCACCGTTTAAACAGAAAAGTAATAAAAAGAGGCAAGTTTATTTTACACGATGTTAATACATTCATCATACAATTTATCTAATTAAATATGTTTAAATCCATTTAATTGTATAATTAACCAAAAAATTAGAATTTATGCTAGAAACTTTTCTTCGAAAAAGCAGCAAAAAGAATAAAACGCAATTCTTTAAATCCTACAAGATTTAAAGCTGTGAACATATTTTAGTGCAAAAAGTAAAGTGAAAAGGTAATAAACTTGTTCAATGATGGTACACATTTTATAAATGCTTGGATAACTGCTTCTATATTTTTTTATTTTTATTTATTTATTTGTTTTGTAAAATGTTTTAATCCATTAGCTGCATAGTAAGAATCTTGTTCCTAATTCGAAATAGTACGATTAGATCTTATGCAACCCATTTCAAATTGTTCTTCGAATTAAAAATAAAAGTTCTCCATGGAGATCAATATAGATAAATTTTCAATATTCATTCTTGGATAATTCCAAATTAAAATTATCTTTTATCTTACGTCATGTTCATTATTCGAAAATTTCAAATAGGACAAGTTTATATCTTTCATTTCCTGCTTGGTATTCCTCGTGATGATCCAGCTAGTTTACAATATTTTTGCTTCGCAGAATCCAATTGTCACTGCTAACAACTGGGATATTTCATTATAGCCTGTAATGTATATGCTTTCTTAGCCTAGAACTGTTTTGATGTTTATTGTAAATGATTTAGATTCGTCAGACCACTAACATAGAAAAAAATACTACATGGATAAATAAAACTGCAACATGGATCTCCATTAAAAGCTTAACAATTTCCATTGCAGCTGGACAAATTAATAGCAATATTACTGACTTAAAAGAAATTATGATGTTAATGTATTAGTTATTTTAATTAACATAATTAATTATCTTCAAAAAGCGAATTTTCTCCATACGAGATTTTTAATCGTAACAATTTGCCTAACCTTTCAGGCACGGAATAAATGATTTAGAAATGAATAAATGAATTTAGAAATGAATAAATGAATTTAGAAAATAATAATACCCATATTTGATAGAAATTTTATTTCTTTTTAAAGTGAATAAAGTTGGTTTAATTTTAATTAACAAAGGAATAACATAATATGAATTTTTTTAAAAAAATAATACTTTAATTAAAAAAAATTTTACTATAGGATGGTACTCGAATAGTTCTCCCAAGCCACATGGGTTCTTGAATGTCCACATGGGTAGGAATTTTAGAATATCTGTGTGGAACGAATAATTTTACATAGTTAGTCGAATTTGGTGCTTTCTCTTCAAGGACATAACATAATATCATTTATATGAATACTATCATTTATATGAATATGACTGAGAAACTACCCAAAACGATTTACAGTCGTTATTTGACAGATGTATTCGTCAAGTTAAGAAGCTATATTGTTCCAGGCCTCTCTATAACTTGATAGTTTAATGTTTCACATTATAAAACTTATATTAATGAAAGCGCAAATCTCTTGTTCATTAGTTGGAGTGTATCTATTACCTTGCTGTTCCGCATATAAAATGATTTTAAAAAGGATGAAATCAATAGTGTTTTCATTTAAAAATTTACAGCAGACGTCATATGGAGTGTCGAGTGCATCTTCAACGTATAGCTTTGTAGTGTAACCCATTAAAAGGGGTAACACTATCTTCGACACCTGTGTTTCGATGTTAACATGTCATTGCCACTGAGTGTTGCACGTCAGAATGGCAAAATTTTGTATGGCGGCGACGCTCTGAGACATCATAGTTTTATATTATACAACAATTGACAATTATACGCTTTATTTTTAGTATGACTTTGAAAGCCGTTGCTTAGGTGAGGTTAGCGAAGTATTATTTATTTATTTATTGCATGGGTTGTTTTCAAATTTGTGTTTGAATTTCCTTATGTTCATTTTTGAAATGGCGGGCAGTACAAGTATGGCAGGTCGTTCTCAGCCTAAGAAAAGGAAAGGAAATAAAAAAACTGACTAATGACGAAATAGTAGAATCATTTAGAAAAAAGTGGACCTTTTCATAATGAGAGAATGTATTTACTCCGAAATCTCGTTTAGGGTAAATTAGGCACGTACTTGACTTTAAAATGTCTGGGAAGTTAATGAGGGAAGACTGTTACAAAGTTAATCAGCGAATTAATAGTATCATATTGAACATCACAATTTTCTTCACCTGAAATTTTACTGCGAAGATTATTAAGGATGTCTTTTTCAACAACGACTCTATCTTGAGTAATAGAGTGAGTGAGATAATAATGATCATTGGCCATTTTAAGGAATGGGGATTGAAAAAACATCAAATGGTCTGGGTGATTGCTCACTCAGTTAAAAGTTTAAATTACAGAATAACATTCTGAAAATAAGTGATCATAGAATTACCTTAACTTTTTGAAAAAAATTTTAAAAATAGATTTTAAACCTTCAGTATATTCAAATTATTGTAATTCTTAAAATTTAGAAGTAAAATTATACTAATAGTTTCCTTTTGGTGCAATATCTATATTGAGAAACAAACTCATTTAAAAGAATCTAGAATTAAATTTCATTAATTCTAGATTCTTCATTACATTTAAAATTTGAAAATAGTACTTTATCAATCATTTTAGTTTTGTCTGAATATTCCAAGTATTATAATTGACATTAACAATAACTAAATGTGTATTTAAAAAGAATTTACTTCCTTGTAAATATTTATATTAATAGCATTTTGAAATTTCAATCTGTGTGCAACTAGACATTACCAAATATTGTGCCCACATACTTATATCTAGAAGTAATATCGAAAGTATCTGAAGATGCAGTCTTAAGCAGTAAAGTTTCGTGCTGCCCTCTATTGAGAAATTAATAAATAATATCCTAGTTATATTTCATACTAAACAGAAAAATTGAGGTTTAAAAATTATTCTCAATTTTTAAAATACATAATGTTCAATGTAAAATATATTTGAAATTTTTCCTTTTTCAGTCATTACTTTAAAATCTCTTGTGGAAATAAATTATACATTTTATTCCTTCAAAGAGTTCAATTTTAAAAAAATAGAATGCAAAAAACGGAAACGTGTTTTTCAGAGTTAAACAAAGTATGTCCAGAAAAATCAGTTAATTGTTTTAAATATGTAAAGCCCAATATCCGGTTATATTAATCGGCTTATTTTTGATAAAATAGGATTTTATTCCTTCAGTGAAAAAGAGGTTAAGAATAAGGCACAAGCCTTATGATGCTTGGATAAAAGCGAATAAATTTGTGAGGCCGCCAATCAACACACTGTATTGATGTAATATAAAATATATATTTTGATTTGATTCATTTCACACTCAAAATTTTGCTCTCCTTTTTTTAGCCTGAATACATTTTGTTCAAAAAAAAAAAAAAAAAAATCTGCTTTTCAAACTGTGTTCTCTAGCGGTGTCGTAGAAATGTTTAGTCTTAATTTAGTGATAAAATTATATTTAAAAGGATTATACTACTATTAAGAATAGTTGCTGGCTGATTTCGCTAGGAAACCAGAAAGTCCAATGATCAAATATTAACAACAATATTTTGAAAAATTCTGAGTTTTTTCTTTTCATCTGAGATTGGAGATATGCATAACCAAGTTGGGGGGGTAATTTAGACTATATTTGAAAGCATAAAGAAGTAACAGAACTTCGTCAAATAAATATATCTCTAACTCTGAAGTTTATCAAATTAAAAATGCGTATTTTTTTCGAAGGGGGCGGATCCAAAGCCTAATCAACTATTACACATGGACATAAAAAACAAAATTTAGAAATATGATAGGATCCTAAATATGTCCTTCAACAGAAATTGAAAGATAAGAATTTCTACCGCAGATTCTGTACGAGCAATTCAGATATTATCTTCAGAAAAATTAATTAAAGTACCTGTTAGAACTAGGATCATATGGGATGAAACCACTTCACGATTTCTACTCTATTAAATTCCCTATTAGATTGTCTCTGGAAGATTTATGTAATGAATTGCAAAAGACAAATAGCATAAAAAATAGTTGAAAAGTGTCTTTTTTTAAGAAATGGAACATGCCCGGAAATTTCTCCTGTATTAATAACTATCCGGAAAACGACATTTCCAGAAAACATTAAAATTGGTTCATAAACCACAAAGTAAAACATTTCATAGATAAACCCAAACAAAGTTCCGAATGTTTTATTTTTTTTTGCATTCAATCTCAATTTTGACAGCAACTTACAATTTATATAAATTGTGGCACATCTTATTAAAGAGAGTGTACGAGTATTAAGAATTGTAGCAATTGTAAGAAACTCATTCGGCTAACTGTTCATAAAGTCCTATGTACATAAAAAAAAAATAAATATTGGAATTACAGAGCAGACAACAAGCTTAACATTACCGGAAGCGAGAAGAAGATTTCGTAATACTAATACTGAAAACTATTCCTTGTTATTAAAAAATAATACACAAGGTAATAATATGCAAGAATTCTTTTAGATCAAAATTTTTTCAAAAAATGTTAACTTCCTTTCAAACTGTGTTAAAAAAATAGACAATGAAAGCTTTTCAAAAACGCATATTCAGAAGTTTATGTAATATCTTGGGGTACACGCTACATCCTCCAACCAGAGAAAAACAAATTCAAAGGAAATAATAAAAAAAAAAAGCTAGTAATCTATTTCCTGGTATATCCTTTAAAAAAGGAACATCCAGTAACATAAGAAAGGGATGGAAAGGGAAGAAAAAATCTTGTTTTTATATATGTTTTATAAATTTCGAATTTGCTCCAAGGATTGAGAAATCCACATTCTTTTAAGTTGTTCCTCTAGTGAAGGATATAAATTACGAGATGTAAAAGTTATTTTTCTTTTTTATTTAATTTACGAATTTTTTTTAATGGAACCTTAAAGCTACTTTTAGAGGAACTAGTTTTTAGGCCTTGCGGCGACCACATTTAGCAGGTTCATTAGTGGTCCTCCTTACATCCGGACAAGGACCTCATTAATGGCACTGAACTCGTGAGAAAGGGCAAGCAACATTTCTGTTTCTCATGAACTTGGACCTTTTAGAGTCCAACACCCCCGCGTCAGGTGTCCAGTTAAGCAGGTGTCAATTCCTGCCATATTTGAAGTGCTCAGGACCAAGAGTTAGCTTATTACTTTCAGCTATCCAACTAAAACAAAGAATCATGTCCAGTGGTTTTTGAAGGGGCATGGACATTTTCATTGTACCCAAAATTTCCGAAGAGAAGAGGCAATAAGAGCTCTACAAAATGTTTGATTAAAACATCATGCTTGAGGACATGCAATATATTTGTAGCATGGGACGTGCACCCAAAATGCATAGCAAATGTAAGTGCGACAAGCACTTTATCTTGCAAATCTTTATCAACTTAAGTATGTGAAATTAATTGTAACAAATTAGAGTTAATTTTACATTCTAGGTATCATATCATTTATCGCAACTTAACGCAACCAATAAGCCAAAGACTGAACAACCAATACATTTGGTTAATTGTCACTCCCTTATCACAAGCAGATTTTTGGGTGTAGCAGCAAAAATTTTTAACAGACGAAGATGGTTTAAGTTTTCCCAACGAAGCAGCTTTTAAATTAAATAAAACAGACAGACCAGGAGGAGGACTGCTAATAGTAGTACTGACGAATATCTCTTCTCTACATATCCCAGACATCAGCGCAATCGCAAGAATTATAAATATTTGTAATTAAAATTATCATCAACATCTCAGTCTATGTAATTAAAGTCTATTTTCCAAAAGGTCTAAATATCTCATCAATAAAAAATATTTTGGAATTATTAACATATCTAGCCTTCATTTTTTGTGATTGTAACCTCCATCATCCGATGCGGGGATCGGATCATTCTTCTAAATATAACAATAATTTTGTTGATTGTGTATTGGATTCAGATTTCATTATCCCCAATACCCCATTTCCAAAACACAGAAGTACAATAGATAAAGCTTTCCTATTATATCTCATATTATGTTCATCAAATTTTTCAAGATACATTAATAACCATATTTTGGACTGCTCATTTGAAAGTGATCATTGTCCCATCATTACATAATTCTTAATACTTAAGAAGAATAAGTTACTTTTAAAAAAGAATAATTTGGAAAGAAGTAAAGAAACATGCATACTCTATTTTGAGTTACCTCGAAAATGACAAAACAAGCCTAACTGATACGGTTTCTACAATAATTAAAAAATAGCACTTTAAAATTTCTACTATCAAACAGATCATTTCAACCATGGTAGAACAGAATCTGTAAAAAAAATTTGAGACTCTAAAAGCTTTTCCGAAAATCGCCTATTCATGATATTTCCCCTCCACTATGAAATAAATATAAACAATATTTAAGTAAACTTAGATTTCACATTAAAAAGGCAAAGAGAGAGTGTGTACTGGGTCACAATACATCTAATCCAAGAATCTTCTACAACATCCTGAAGAAATTCTCCATTTAAAAAAAAATCAGAATCAACTTTAGATATATTTTAAGTAAACAAGATATACATCATACAGCCTCAAATCCAATAATACTTCCCACGAGCCGCTACCCATGAATTTTCACTGCAACAAAAACAATCTACTTAATAAACCATTCCACATTTCTGAATAAAATGGGGCTATTCAAGCATCCAAAAACACAACTCCAAGTGCGGATCAGGTTACAGCCACTTTTCTCAAAAAATTCAATAATAGCCCACGTACCGTTGTTTTAAACTATTTTCAATACTTATTTGAAAATTCAAGAGTACCTCAGTCATGTGAGCGTGCAAAATTCTTCGGATACCGAAACCTTGCAACGATAAAACTTAAATATCTTCATATAGACCAATAGCTTCAACTTTGGTTTTTTCAAAAACATTCGAAAGAATTTTAACCTGACATTTACTTTCTGACCATGGAACAAAAGCTTCTTTTTCATTATTATTGACTTGTACCATTTAAAGACAGCAGAATTGCAACATATCTCATATAGGAAGTTATTGGAGATGCCAAACTGGAAAAAAACTCTTTGTGAAAAAAAAAAACCTTGTGATTATAAAGGATGCATACAATTCCGTTTACATGGATAACTTCTTATTCCAATTTGGAATCATAGGAAAAATAACATTATGGGTTTATACCTTTCTCTCATCAAAATTATTGCAGATTCGATGAAGGGGGTTGTATCTCATCGTAGAAATTTGTTCTTAAAAGGGTACCTCAAGATAGTGTGCTTTCCCCTCCCCCCGTATTATAAAAAGTAGAAATGCATGACTTTTCGGAAACATTGGGAAATAGAAGTAGAATGCTTTGTATATGCAGATGACATCTTTATTTACTGTATTCTTCGATCTCTGGGTATTATTTGTAGAAAATTGCGAAATATTTTGAAAGGATAACACAATGGTATGATTATTGGAAACTTAGCTTAAGCCTTGATAAAAGACAACAGTGAAACTTTCAAATAAAATAATTTAATGATTTCCTGACTTCATGTTGGCTGGATTCCCACTGAAATAGTAATTCTTAATTAAATGTCTATAAATCTTTTTTTTTTTCACAAAAAAAAAATAAATAAATAAATAAATAATAATAATAAAATAATTATAATAATGAATCAGATGAAAAATAAAGCTTTGAAAAAAATGATGTCTTTAAAGGAATGGCATGTAAGTACTATGCTCTGAAAGCTGAAGGTTTAGTTAATTTAATCAGCAATAGCATATACAGAACCTTTTACTATAATTATCATATAAACATATGATCGGACAATCAACTCAATCATTTTAATATAATACAAACTAAAACTGATAGAATTGCGTTGCATCTTCCACATTTGACATCAGACGTAGGGCTTTTAAAAGTGGTTAAACAGGAAATACAATAAAACTGTTGTAAAATAAATTTTCTATTTCTCAAATATCAGACTATAAATTTCCTTCTATGCGCCTCCATAGTTCTAGGACAAGAAATCTAAAAATACTGGAAGGGGACAAAAAAGATATCATGAATATATTTCACTCTTTGAACATTAACGGGAACAATTTGCGTCTATCCATATTATCCGTATAATATATATTAACATATTTCTCAGAACTTTCATATAAGATTTAAACCGATAAATTTGTATTTCAAGATAATTTTTTTTATAATCAATGGACTGTTTGTGTGTGATGAAATAGTGTACTATAGTCTCCTAGAGTTTTTAATATAGTTCTGGGCTCTTCAAAAAAAATTTAACACTTGTAACAACTGTTTTGAAAAAAACCTCTTTAGTGTGTAGAGTAAATCACATTAATTCTACCTTTACCGCAGAATCTCTGCCCACATTCTAAGCTTTAAATTAACAAAAATCTAATTATTTTGTCAAATAATTTCTCTGCGCTATCTGCACTAAAAATTACAGTGCTCGTCACCAAAGGCCATTCACAGGTTAGCCAAAAAAAAAAAAAAAAAAAAAAAAAATGTTTATACAATCACCTTTTCATAATCAGACGGAATTACTTTGGATTCTGGGACACTCGAAAATTATTAGGAATGAATAGGCGGACAGATTCGTAAAATCAGTAACGAAGTCCAATAGAGTCCAACGTATGCCATTTCACGATTGGATTGTCCCAAAAGTTATCAACAGTATTACTTTCCAAAACAAATTCAAAAGAACCAATGACGATTATAATTCAATCTTAGAAATCTTAGAAAACATTGCAACTTTAGACATTATATCCAAGTGGACAAAAAGCAGAAGAGAGGAAATACCAAGCACTCGAATCATCGAAAAAATGATCGTAACTCTCGGGTCTTTACACGAATGCAACGAACATGATAATGCAAAATGTGATGCTTGTAACTGTATTAATGACTTAGAACACAATATCTTCTGCTTTGCAGAAAATACGCATCCCATAGAAATAATCTCTGGTATATACTCAAGATATACCCAAAAACCAATATTATATCCAAAAAGCTTTTGGACATTGCTGTAACTAATAAGCAAATATTCAGAACATTCGTACAGAAGATGAAACAATTTGGTATCTATTAAATTAAAAGCAAATTTTAAAGGGGATATATGATAGACTTTGTTGCTCATAGGCCTTAAAACCGTTCAATCAATCAAACAAAAATTAAAACATACATATTACTGCAGGAGTTGCCGTAGCGTTAAAGAAAGGACGAAATAGTTCTGTTGCTCTCCCTTCAAGCATTTCTCAACTTACTCTCAAAGGAAAACAACTTATTTCTTATTGGTGCGTGTGTATGATAGAATTTTTGTGATTGTCTGATTTGGCAAGTTAGCGCTTTTTATATGATTATAACTTTGAGGGAATGTGATAAATATATACATAAAAAAAAAACTAAATTCTCCTAATTTTTTTTCTTTCACTTAAAGTCTGCATGTGTTAATGATTTTCCTTTCCCAGATGAAGCACTTTTTGCTTTAGCTAATTAAAAATAAGAAGGAAATTATAAATAAGGAATTAATAATACAAGTGTTTATTATATACATACTTTTAATCGTATTTATGGATATTTTAAAAATTGATGAATTTTTATACTTATACATCAAGTTGAATAAAGTACTAAAGATTAAAAGATTATCATTATTAAAAGTTTGCCCTTATTAACATAGTTTCTGTTACGTAATTAAATTATACGTGTGCGATTTTATTCAAAATTTAATGAAATTAATTAATTGTATATTGCTTTAATTTTAATAAAATAAATATTATAAATAAAGACTTATTCTTAAGTTTTTACAAATTTCTAATTTTCTTAAAATACAATAAAATGAAATGATTCATGCTGTTGAAAAAGTACAAAACATTTTCTAACGCATTTGAGCACATGAAGTTTTAATATTTTCCTCTTTGATAATTAATAAATGTCCATTCTTCGAATAAATTGAAAAATTTACTTTTATTTATTTATTTATTTATTAATAATCAAGCAATAAGACTGTTTGAAATACCTTCTACCACAAATCCCATTCCAACACAAATAAAAAAATTTCTTTTGAAAAAAAGAAAAAAAACACAGTTTTATTTCTTTTTTCATTGAAAAGGAAATTGACAATCAATGAATATTATTTAAATGCACCAATAGGATTCACATTCAAGCTACCAAATTACTAATAAAGTCACGAACGGAGAAATTCTGGCTTACTGAACCAATGATATTAGATGTGTATTTTCACAAGGTGGCGAGATTAGCATAAATCACATAAAAAAAATCCATATAATGTTTCACTGTAAAAAAACTTAAATGTTAATAATAATTATTTATCTAACTTAATTGCCATATTGTATTTCAAATATGCAAGAATTAAAAAAAAATTACTACTTATGTTTCCAAATCAAAAATAGGCATCTGATAGTACTCATTAGCTACATAGATATAATTATATAAATTATTTATATTTTGACTGTTTATTTGTTATTATATACAATGATTATAATCAAGTAAAATGTGCGGGGTTGCATATTAATGTTGCACTGAGAAGCAACACGGCAGTTATTGGCGACGAACCTCGAAATTTTAAATTTCGGTCAAGTGGCGAGGACGGAACATGAGTTGGCACCTCCCTCTCTAAACTTCTGCACCATGTCCATGGGAGGAATTGAGCTTCCGGCCAGATTTAGTATGCCTCGATACACGTTGGGTCTTTGGCGGCATTAGAGCTAGAACTCACGACTCGACGAAACAGCACCCGTCACTAGTCCGTAACCATGACACTAGGCTACAACAGCCGCCAAATAAAAATTATGCTGATTATTTATTCATTAATTTTTTTCATTTTTTTTATATCTATTTTACTAACAATAGAGCACAATAAAAGAAATATGTATGAAGTTATAAGAATAATATGTATGTAACAACGATTAAATGACTTTATAGAGCGTATAGAATGTTATTTTAAAATGAAATCTGTATAGGTTGGTGCATTTTTGAATGTCTTAAACCTCCCGGTATTTTATCTCCAGTCAACAGATTAAAACATGAGTGGCTTCAGCTTGTTATTTCCCCTTAGGAAATCGGAGATCCTAAAATGATAATCATATCCCACGTTAGGGGAGGGGGGGAAAAGAACTAACTAGATTAGTTGTTTTTCTCTCAGAGAGCTTAACAATAGTTGTTTTTCTCTCAGTTTTTAAGCTTTTTCTCTAGAGGTAGGCGACAAATTTCTTTCATTTGATATTAGTAAATAAATACTTTTTTTCAAATGCTGAACATGCTTTATTTCCTTAACATAGGCGCTGGGGACTATTTCGGCATTATCAGTAATCCAACAAAAAGGAGAGAGGTCCTAAAAAGCTTTTAGAAGATACAGTTCTTTGATAGTTTGATTTCTGGGAGATGTAACTTGATGTAGTTTTACTTAAAACCACGTTAATCCCTTAAAGAGTTTCAATAATTTGCTACTTAGAAAACTCTTACTATTCACGGTGTTTAAAAAGTGTAATACAAATATATCGATACATTTTTTCAAACTTTAAATGTTTTCCTTCTCTTTATTCCAATAAATAAATCGAAATGATAATAATATTTAATGGAAGGAGGGAAGTACAATAAATATATTTAAATGCTTTTTTGCCTTTCTAAAATAAAAATAATAATAACAAGTGTAATACTAAAGATATCACATTTGTGTTATAGATAGGAAAATTTTAATATAATTAGTAATTAAAAGCTATTTGAATTTGAAATTTTTATGTACTTTATTTTTGGAACGAAACCTATTACAAATACACATTTATCTACCAAAGTTTCATTTGAATTTTTAGGATACAGCGGCTTTCTTCAGCAACAACGCTAGAAGTTAAAACGCTTTGATAACTAGCCCAAGGAAGACGTCTCTTTTAGTCTAATTGGTAAGGGCGCAGCAAAAAGCGACTGATCAACTTTTTTTTGGACCTTCTGGTTTATGGTTCGAAAAGTGGCTGGCTTTCCAAGGACGATTATTTTTCCTTCCACGGTATCGGAAAAACAATTACTCGTAGCCGAAAGGTCTCAGAGTGATTGCTTACTATGACTACTATTTACGGAAGATATTTAGAAAAAAAAAAAAAAAAGAAAGAAACTGTTGTAACGAAAATATGTGTAAATCACAGGAACTTCAAAAAAGTTTATGACTTACAATATTTAGGAAAGAAACAACTAAAACTTATTTTCCTTTTTTTTCTCTCCTTAAATCAATAAACTTATTTAACGATTAGACGGAGCCACATAGAAACTATGTCTCCACAAAATCTGATAAGATTAAAACAACACCTAATAAAATACAATGAAATAAATTAAGAATAATGTTATTAAAATAAAAATAAATTCTTCATCATTTTTTTTATTCAAAAATTTGCGATATTGTACATTTTATAAATGAATACAAATAAATGTGATACATGGCTTCAAAAATTAACCATATGTATCTGTATAATTCCTCCGTTATTAGAATTACTGGTACAAATAAGACATTATATATTGGTGTAACGATGTTTTGAAGGTTTTTTTTAAATGAATTTTGAACAGCTGAGTAAATTCAGTGCCCATTCAACTGGAAATAGTATACTATATTTTCCCCAAGACTCATTTCATTTAAGCAAAACTTTTAATTTTATTACACAATTTTCTTTTTCTTTTTTGTGAACTGTTATTTGAGCATAACAAAAAAAATCTTTTTGTGTTTAGATAAAGAGTATTTAAAGCTTTGATGATTATTAATGTGTCAGAATTAGGATGTAAAGAAATTTCGAAATTAAGATGAGTAAAATATTGTTCCAAAATATATTTTACCTCTATCTGAATTACTTATTCCATGCTTAAGAAATTAATATTTTTTTTTGTTCTATTTTGTAAAAAAGTATCATTTTTTCAGTGTGATAATTAAGGCACACATTTTACCCAAATTTAAATAATGTAATATAACTTAATATTTAATGCAATGTGTTTATGTAAAATCACAAAATCCGAATTAATTCTAGTAAACGATAAATTTTTCGTTTTATGAATTGCTTGTGGTTTGTTTCAGACAATTCTATGTATTACATTTAAAACAACAGAGTCCATTTGGAGATGATATCTATTTTTTGCAACTTATTGCAAAGAACAATATTTTGTTACTTTTATTTTCATCCACTTTTTTCTTTCATCAGCTTCGACTCATTCAATTCAGATATATGCTGTGATTCAATGATTTTTAAAAATTATATAGTGGAAATTATATATCGTGATTTGAAGAAATTATCGAGTGCCCCTTACGGAGAGCAACAGTATAGAATTTGAAACATTAAAAAAGTGCATTTATTATGAAACTGTTGAAATTGAATACTGCTGTAAGGATATGAAGAAGAATATTTTTGCAACTCCTCTCTCTCGTCTCTTTATTCGAAAACCGAGAGTTAGGACATTTTAGAGCTTATATAAATAATTGTTTAAAGTTAATAGATGTCACATCAGTATAATAAGGGATCTCAAATAAATTTTAATAATTAAAAAAATTGTGCCAGATCTTTTTAAGTACAGGTTTAAGTTCGAGTTGAGTGTATAAAAACCATATGATCAAATTGAATGCTATGCATCAATACGGTTACGAACCTGCGATGACCTTTCTCTGTAATGTTTCTCATCTTAGGGAAAAGAGAGAGGAACAAAGATTACTTCAGTCAGCCAAGGAAAGCTTAAGCAATGATCCCTTGACCTTGATGACGAATTTGACGATCATTTTGGCAACTTGGGGAGAACCTGGTGTGACTGGGACAAAAGGATGGTTCTGGAAAATGCCGGAATCTTGGTGGTATCTCGATTGGGAGGAAAGTTCCGAACTTTTCTTGAATTTTCCCTCTGACGTCACACCCAGTCGGAGCAGCTACAAACAACAGAGAGATGAGATTTGGTAACAAGAGGACTATTGGTGACGAATCTCGTAATTTTGAACTTCGGTCAAGTGACGAGGACAACAACTTAGCTGGCACCCCATCTCCTAACTTCCCCATCACGCCAACGGGAGGACTTTGGGTCCCAACAGATTTAAAGTGCATCAGTTCCCGGCTACAAGGGGGGTCTTTAGTGGCATCAAGGCTCGAACCCGCGTCTCTACGAAAATCACCTGTCGCGAGTCCCTAGGCTATAGCGGCTTCGTGGAGAGATGCGAAGCCGAATGGAATCGATCGGGAAATTGATTTTTTAGTCCGTCGGCATTGGCTGAGCGGATCTGCCAAGTAATTTGTCAAAATTAGCGAGCTAATATGACGAGGAGCGATCTTAATCTACTGGGAATTGTGGAAGACTCTTGCAAGTGTAGAGTATTAATGCGGAGATTTATTCGTATTGCGAATTGGTAGACTGATGAGGTGATTGTTGCTAATACAACTGTGACTGTGTGTGTGTGTGTCTTTACAAGTACTGTTTTTGTTCCTGTATCTGTGTCGCTAATCTATAAAAGTGCTCTGTTTCCTATTTGTGCTGTTATTCTGTCTTAGTTTTGCTACCTGTGTGTCGTCTGGTCCTGAATATTTGCTAATAAAGCGCTCTTTGTATTACCCACCTAATTGAACTGATTTCACGCATACACTCACACGATAGAATTTGTGTCACAATATTAATAAAAAATTCTGTTATAATTTACATTAAATTTTTATCATAATTGTTTTAATGAAATAATATATGAATTTTTTTGTAAAGCAATGAAAATGCAATCTGAATATGCAATCTGAATATGTAAAAACTACTTCAATTAGTTTCTTTAAGCTGTTTCAATATATGATCTTTATAAAACTACATTTAATGAATATCATTTCTGATAATGTGAACAGATAATGAACAGTAATTGCTTTGAAAAAAAATCAAGTCATATAATTTGACCCGAGCATCATCTGCTTTCGATTTAACAGCTTCATTAACAAAAAAGTCTTTCGATGCTCAACAAACAAGAAAGTTATTTTTAGTCACCTAAGGGGCTATTGTTTTAGATTGATCACTTTTGGAGTACCAGATCACTTTTCAATTTATTATCGTTTGCTTCAAATTTAATTACATTTTGCCTAAATATATTCAATTTAATAATTTATAGTTTCCTTTAATTTTAATATCGGAAAAGTTTACTATTGTCCATTTCTCAATATTTGATCGTTTACTTTAATTTTTATATCTGTTGTTTGCAATCTTCAATTTTTTGTTCTTTAATTTTCATACCTGTTCTTTGCAAAACTTTGCATAGAACTTCTTTAATTTTTTTTTCGATTAAAGCATGTGCTTTGTATTTTTTAAGGTATAAACAGATTAGTATAAGTGTATGCAGTAGAGGATCCAGAGTTGAGCACGTGTCCTCCCTGTTGTAATTTCACTCAAAGGCAAAATAGCATACCTGAGCAGGAAATCCAAACCAAATTTTAAAACATTTTTTTTTTTGTTCTACTTCAAAGTTGTTTGTTGTGTCCAAGCCTCCTACTGTGCTGTAAGTTTTTAGTTCTCGATTCGAATTTGATTCCTAAATTAATATTTAGTTTATTTTTAGGATTAAGGACTAAATAAGCATGAATAATAAACTAAATAAACATACATGAACAGTTCTGAACTTTTTAAAGGGAAAAACACACACATACACACACAATTGTGTCGCCTCCCCCTTGTTGATTTTTTTTCTCTCGCTAGGTCTATAAATGTCCGTTGAAATAGTATAAATTATTACTTCTTTCATTTTAGCAGAAGGCTCTCTTTTCTTTTAAATCATTTTACCGAAAGAAAAAAAAAACATTTGTAGGTTAAAAAAATTACTTAAATTATAGTTTTCATTATAGATGCATTTTTATTACATGATTTATTTTGAACTCGGAATTTTATGTATTTCCTGTAGAAAAGGAAGTATATGAAATACCGAAACTACAATATAATAACTATAGTTCTTGCAGTTTAAATCTGTGAATTCTTCAGTTTTCTTTTTTAAGACTTGTTAAATATTAGGCGTAAGTTTTTCAGTTTTTTATTCAAAATAATTAAAAACTGATTCACGGGAAACATGTAATTAAATTCATTTGTAAAATCTTTATTTGTCATTTAAGAAGTAACTGATTTGGTATGATTTTTGATACAAGAGGAATTGATTTACTTTACAAAAACAAATTTGAATCACTTGCCGAAAGAAGTTAGAATATGCATGTAATTACATTTAGCAAAGTGATATAAATTTGAAAGCATCTTTTAAATTATTTTGCAATTGAGCGTAATGTTAACCATGAACTGAGTGGAGAAAAGACATTTACTTGCATTGATAACTAGAAAGTGTGTTAAATTCATTATCTGACACAACTTTCAAGAACTAAATGCATTTAATAATAATGCAAACATGTAGAAATTTAATACAATAAAGTAACCGATACTATATTTTGTAATACGTACTTCCTATCGACTGTTTTTATTTTCAGGAATCATTTATTTTTGACCATAAAATATAAATAATGTTTTTAAAAAGCTTTCAATGTATAAAATCAAAATAACTAAAAACTAATTTTGAGATGAAAGCAGAGGTTTCTCGAATCCAATACTTTACATATTTCTTATGAAAAGAAATTTATTAGTTTGATAACCGCCCTTGAAATTTTTTTTCTTCTTTATAATTGAAAAATAAGGCAAGTCTTTTTAGTGTGATTATACGTAAAGATTTGTTTCGTTTCTTACTGATATCCCATATAGTATTGATCAAAACAAGTTATAATTTAAAATGAAAGAAACGTAGCTTTTAATATTTGCTAGCAATGCATTTAAAATCAAGTACTTGAGCTTCGTGTTTTGTAGGAAACATAAAATTTACTACATAAACAAGCATTTCAGATTGTTACTTTCTTACACTTTTCGTTCTAAATCGTATTATTTACTATTGCCTCTATTAAATGTTTTTGATTGATAAAATCAATTTATTTATTTGAAATACATGTAACGCGTGTATTTAAATTCATGATTTCAAAAAGTACACATTTTTTAGTTCTCCAATATTCTTTCGGTAAGTATCTAGGCATACTGTACGACGTTCACGCCTGGAGAAGTAATGAAAACACTTGGCTTCCTATTCGAAATAGCCGCTGAAATTGGCGAAAGAGTTGCTCGGCTCTGCAACCTTACAAATTGCCTCCCTCTCTTTACATTTACTCCCTCTCTTAACATTTTAACGAGTCCCACGTGCGCGCACTTGTTCGAATCCGGTTTTTTTAGGACTTGTCTGAAGGGAGGTTCAAATTACTATCGTCTGCTCAAGGGGTTGAAGAGTGGAGTGCTGGTATATGTGTCCTGGTCGTCTGACAAATTTACAAGATGTATTATTTTTCAATTATTATTTCCTTTTCTTTCATTTCACATGCTTAAAATGTAGAATTTTTATTTCTTGTGATATCCATTATAAATTAAATTAGAATGTAAAAAGTTTTTGGATTGCTTTTATTTTCTAACATTAGTAGTATATCGTTATTTTCAGTCGTAAAATTTTTTTTTGAATGATTAAAATTAAATTTGTGATTAATAACAAAGAGGAAAATAAATGTTGTTATCAAGTTGTAAAGATCATTAAGTTGAATCTGAGTTGCACATGTAATGAAAAATTTGCTGACACTGTTTGAAAAAGTGCCTTTTTTCTGTTTTTGACGTACATTTTTTGATAATTAAATTCTTTGACATAGAGAAATTCGTGTCACTTTATTTGAAAATATCTCTTAATTTTCCAGTTATTTAAGATTAGTATATTAATATTCATTTTTTTTAATATTAATGGTAGAATACAAATGAAAAGCTTTGTCTGTTTTGGGGAATTCATGTTTTTTTTTTTTTTATTTATATATATTTTTTGAAGCTGGGAAATATATTTAATCTTTTAGTATAATTCTGAGTATTTCATTTTGGTTGAGTCGGGAATAGGGTGTCCCCTAGGCGATTGGCGATGAAACTTGGCGACTTTCTGGACCGGTCGCCAATCTTACATGACTTAAGCATTGAGTAGGCGTAGGGTTACCATAACCTAAATTATCACGCTTCATTATCGCACTCAAAAGTCGCCAATCGCTTAGGAGACACCCTATTCCCGACTTTAACCTTTCATTTTTAAGTTTTTGGTTTTTGAATAAAAATGATTTATTACCTTCCTTAGATTTGCAAGTCATTGCATATAACATCAAATTAAGATTTATACTCATGGCTGATAAACAGCCTAGTAGAAGATTACTTCAATTAGGTATGTATAATAAAATGGTTTGTGTGTGTTTTGGTCATACTGTTATAGTTTTAGTGGCTTCAGTAACCTTGTGGCTGGGTTGTTTGGTCAAACTGGACATCTTTCAATAGAATCAGGATATATTTAGATTTTGATTCCATTGAAGACCTGTTGTGCAGAGGGACTGTTGCATATTAAATCTATCAAGGTTGTAAGTCCACTTGTTTGTATTGTGTAGGAATAAGGAAAGTGGGGTGTCTTCTTTGCCATTTAATGAGTATTCAAAATTATGTGGTTCATTGTGTACAACTTTTGTGTTGCTTTTAAGTGTGACATTAACAAACAATTTAATCAAAACTTTTTTAGCTTTTTCATTCTGTAGTTCATTTTAGATGGATGAATAAAGTTACACATTTTTGATGCATCATTTGAATTTCAAGAATATTTTCTAACTTCTATTTAAATAGCTTTTTTCTTAAAAGCATAATTTTTTCCTGAAAACTATTTAATTGAAATTAAGTTGTTATTGTAAATTTTTTTACTGTATTTTAAAGTATTATTGCCAATGAATTGGTTGATGTTGATAATATTAGATTCAAAAACTAATTTTTTTCTTTATTTCAAATTATTCTGAGAATTTAATTAAAATATTCCAAATAATAAACTTTTTTTTGGTACACAAATCCTTTACATTTTTTTGTATGGAAATTAACTAAAATAATTTATTTTCAAACACTTTTCTGAAATTTAACATGCGCACAAACACACATATATGTAATACAACAGAAACAATATATTTAAATTTAATTGAAATAGGGAAAAAATTACTTGTTACTACAGAATTATTGGCCCTAGGGATTGTAATATAGATCCTTATAAAAAATATCAACTTGATGCATAAGAGGAAGTTGAAAGATAGTCCTTTAAGGGGGAGGTGAGCTATGCTTTTGTTATTTGTAACTTTAGACTGTATATAGAAATTCTACATTTTGTTTCTGCGAGTTTATTGTGGTATAAACAATAAAATTTAAGTCTACACAATCATACTTGATAGTTTATGCATCTATAGAAGCATACATTCTCTTGAATCTATATACTATGTTTCATAATTAAAAATATTGAAAGATGTGTGTGTTCAATATACACCTCTTTTTTTTTAATATTAGAATAATTTTTTGCAAGAATCCATAAACACACAATATTGTTTAGGTGCAAAATACATTTTTTTTTTAACAAATCCATTTTGTATTAATCAACCAATTGTTTCTGTCCTGAAAAGAATGCTATCCATGTAGAGATGTCATGAAGATGACTATCCAATACTTTTCTAATTCTCTGAAATAAGTATAGATAAAAATATCATGCTTTGTTTAATTTACTTGATAACATAATTTTAAAAATTTTCCCTCATTTACATTTTCCAATTCAGACAATTTTAATAAAAAAACTTTACTTCTATAACTTTTTTCATTTTCAAAAAAAGCTGTAGTAATTTATAACTTAATTGTTCTTTTATAATTTACAGTTTGTTTTGTAATAAGTAGAATATGAATTTGAAGTATAATTTTATTGTTTAAATAAGGATCTGCTTATTTTTAAACAAAGATGAAACTTTCATTTTCGGGAGCTTCAAATAAATTTCAGCCATTTTATTCATTTTTACCTTTGAGACCTCAGTAGCTGACTTATTACAGTCACGGACTTGGGGCCAGTGTTGTTTTGTTGAGTTGTGGGTTCAAGTTCAGACGCCACATTGAAGACCCACAATGTAGAAGGGTTCATACATGTTAAATTTGTCAAGTGTCCCTTATTGAGGTGGTATGGAAGTTTGGAGAGGAAGGTGCCAGCTCATTTGTCTTTGTCACTTCATAGAATTTCAAAATTATGATGTCTATTTCCAGTGGCCCTCTTGTTGCTTCTCAGTGCAACATTAATAGATTATCAATCAATCATGTCTATGCATTTTCATGATTAGTGTTATTCTAAAGCATCATTTCCCATTCCTTTTTTGGAGCAAAAGACTAATTCTAAGTTATGCTTATTAAATTTATTCAATTTTTTATGGGTCGTAATAATACAATTTTTTTTTATTATGCACCATGATACAATTCACCTCCTGCTTACTCTACTATTGCATTAAAATTCATTATGAAATGATACAATACACCATAATGCAATTCATTCCTTTATCTGTTATCCTATTTATATGGATCATTGAAGAGCTTGGTGGGCCAATAGCTGAATATCATCTAATTGGGTGAAAAGAATAATGAATTAGCTTTATTTCATAGTTTGTATCATACTTTTATATTGAATTTATAGCTTTATTAGATATGCTCTAATATTCTTTTGATTTATTTCTAATCAGCATTTCAGCTATGAAGTTGTAATGTTTTTCCATTGATCATTAAGTTTTTGAAGTTTTTTTAAAGTATAAAAAGGTAACAAACATTTCAGTTGTACCTTAAATTCCATTTCAGCTATTACTGATGCTGTCAGAACCCGTTTGATTTCAAAATCTGCTTTTAAAGATGAACTGGAAAAGCCTAGAAAGTCTCACTTGAGTAAGATTAAGTTTAATTTAAATTAAGGATTATCATAATTAAGATTTTAATAATCATAGCTTTCTGTTTCAAACGAAATGTAGGATAATAACAAAGGTAAAGAAAAATGATTTTGTAAAAAAAAAAAAAAATTTTGGAATTTTTAATAGAAACTCAGCTTTGTTTGATCATTAAGGTGTAAAAAGAGGACATATAGTGAAATAATGTATTCAAAATTTAGAATAATTTATGCATTTGACATTTTAAAAGAAATATGGAAAGTAAATTAAATGATAGAAAGATAATTAATTTTGGATTTCAGTTAGGATTTATGTCTAAATATAATTAAAATTATAAGAATGTTATTTTTATCAGTTTTAATAATATTTGGTTTCTAAAATATGCTTTTAAATAACACAGCTCGATTAAAGATAGTTGTTTTTAACCCATTGGTATAATTTTATATCCTGCATTTGTCATATTTATCGATCCTCTTAGACAAATATGTAGAGCAAAATTTTCATTGGTTTATTTATTTATTATTTTTTTGGTGTTTCTATGTCTTCAACCATGCTAAGGGATTTGTGTCGTATTTCTCAGTCAACTTTTAAGAATATTAAATATGACATCATTGAATTAAAAAAATTTCATATATAAATTTATAATAAAATTTTTGTCCTTATTTTTTTTGCCAATTGCTACATTTTTATTTGACTTTTATATCTGTCTCATTATATAAATATATATAAAATTGAGGACAATTTATTTGCAGAAATTTCTGAAAACTATGTTGTTTTATTTGAATAAAGTTCATTTTGTATTTCTTTTGATTATTAAAATTATATATGTTTCAGATAAGGGAGACAATGAACATCAAAGTATGACTAATCTTTTGCCTCAGGAAGTAAGTTCAATTTTCTCAATTTTGTTTGAATACACTTAATATACACTTGGACAATGTAAACTTCAGTTTTAACTTGCAAGTCTACTTAATTCATGGTTTTTTCTATGATTTCCTTTTTATAAAATTCAGATTAATCTTCTTTCAAATGATTGGATTTTCTATTAAGTGCAGACACACTACTGCCTTTTTCTTTCTATTTTATATATTGTGAGATAAACATGCTATGGAGTTCCTATTTAAAATAGCAAACCTACTCTGAATGAGAGAAATTACAGCCCTTAGGGGCATACTTGCCTATGATAGGTACGAGAATCATGACTCTGAGGCACCCTTTGGGGTCGCAGTAGCCTAGTGGTCATGGTTGTGGACTCATGACCAGTGGTTTTTGTCGTTGTGGGTTCAGGCCTTGAGGCCACTAAAGACCTGCTGTGTTGCTGAGGCTGATGCACGAAAATCTGTCGAGGTCCAAAATCCTCCCATTGGTGTGGTGTGGAAGTTAGGAGAGGCGGTGCCAGCTCAGGTGTTATCCTTGTCATTTGACCAAAGTTCAAAATTACAAAGTCTACCACTGATATCTTTCATGTTGCTTCTAGTGCAGTGTTAATAAAATCAAATCACACTAAACCTGAGTCACTCTTTCATATAGGTAAACACAGGTTACTATCTTTGGTAAACACAGGTGATACAACCTGGGATACCCTAGTGATCTTTTTCTATTTTCAACCCTCCTTCTTGTCAACTAATTTTTCTGTTCTCCATTTTTTCAAATGTTTCAATTACAGTTAGACCTTGCTTAGCACAGCATGGCCATATCAAACTCTTGTGCGATTAAACTTCTTCATCACTCACTCACAGAGAGAAGTTGGAAGTATGGGAAAGAATTGACACTTGAGCAAGATAAAAAAAAAAGGGGGTGTAAGGGTGGTGTTAGAATGTTTTACGAGACCAGTGCCACAATTTTCCTGATTGTAAAGTGCAGACCATGACTTTTGTGACAAAAGAGAGAAGAAAAAAAAAAAATCTGATTAATAGGAGATGAACAAAAGATTGTCTTTGAGATGTATCATATGAAAGTTTGGGGCTGAGAGGGGATGACCATTTTAACCCTTTGATGGTTATGCAAATCAATAGTTTTTGCTTTCTTACTAGGTGCAGAGTTACGATCAAATGCTCACTGAAAATGGAAGCCGTTTCCCCCCAAGTTGCATCTAAAAATGTCCCCCCTTTTTTTGACAGTGAAACAGATAGCTCTCTTGCTTTTAGAAGATAGTCCTTAAAGATTTATTTGCAGTATATTAATGTAATATTTACAGCAATTGTAACTGGCCTTTTTAAATAATTCAGTAAATGATAAATATTAGAAATATTTGTTTGTAAAGTATTTTAAATTAAAATATCCAAGTAAATACATGCAATTTAAAACTTTCTGAAACTTTTAATTGTTATATGTATCTTTTTGCATGGAATTTTTCATCATCTATATCATATATTTATCATCAGAATTATTTAGCTGTTGCTTTTTAGCCATATCAGTAACAAACTCCCAACAAATTACACAAGAAAGGTAACTAAATCAACAACAATTACTTTGATAACATTTTCCCTTATTATGCAAAAAATTTCACGTTACCCATACTGCCATCTATATGCAGTCAAACTAACTAAATTTTGTAGTGGGTATCATTCATAATATAAATAATTCAGGGCTTCAAACTCAGCTCATCAGCATTAGGGAAAAGTTTCATTATGTGAATGGGCTCAGATGGAATCATTTGGGTCAAAAAACTTCGGACATGCTGAACTCGTCTGCGTGTATTATGGTGCACTATTTCAATGCATGCTATTTAAGTTAGGAGAGCGGGATGCAGCTCATGTTTCGTCCTCATCACTTGACCGAGGTTCAAAATTACGAGGTCTGTCACCAATATCCCTCATGTTGCTTCAAGTGCAACATTAATAAAACCAATCCATTCAATTGAATGCAAGCTGGGCTTGTTCATAACCATCAAAGTGTTAATACTTTTAATTCATCTTTTTAGATTTGAATTTGTATATGAATCACCATTTCATGGAAAGTGAAATGTTTCAGTTATTATTTTTTTTTTTGTAAAATATTTTCAAGATCTTGCAGTCTGTGAGATTAGTTGTATGTTCAACCAATTTTATTGGTCAAATTTTAAGAGGTATAAAGATTTTTTCCTCGTTTTAATGAGATTTGTAATAATTAAAAATAATGTACAATGAGTATAAATGTAATGAAGAAAATTTATATCAATGTTGGAAATTGTTTTATCATTCAATTTATATTAAAATTGTACCTTTCAGTTCATTTCACTGGTGGTTTAGTAACTATAGAGTTAACTGGGTCCAGTTGTACTTTGAATATTTCATGGATAAATTACTTACAATTTTTCAAAATATGTTGAAAAATTAATGGTTTGTATTTCAGATAACACTGTTATATATATATATATATATATATATATATATATATATATATATATATATATATATATATATTATTTTTTTATTTGAAAAAGACATGTTTAAAAATTTATTTTTTTTCTGAATCTATCTGCAAATTTGATGTCAATATAAAACCAAAATCATCATAATAAACATTATACTGTGATTACGTAACAAAGATATTAAAACTGTATTTTAATTATTATAAACCAGCTTCCAATCCCCCTTATTGCATTATTAAAAATTGAACATTTTTTACAATATTTTTTTTCATTATATGTACTACAAATCACTAAAATGCAAGTTATATATTTAAGTTTTAATTTATCTAAAATGTTTTAATACTCAAAATTAAATATTTTATAGCATTAACCATTTAACTGTTTGAAATGCTTTTTTGCTTTCTGATTAATGGAGGAAGGTATGTCATGTTCTATTGCTAATCATTAATTTGTTAGCTGTATTAAAATTCAGAAATATTTATATTTATTACAATTTATAACAACATCTTTGCTTAAGTCATTGTTACTTTTATGCATATTTTATTATTTATAATTTGATTTATTTGTTTAAAAAATTATAATTTTAAATTATTTTCTGTGATTAATTTTATTTAAAATGGCTGCTGAAGTAAATTATTTTGTACAATTATTTTAAAAAATACTTTACCATAAAATACACTACATTTTCTAGATGATAGACCTCATGAAAAGAATAGATGAAGGAAAGAAGCAAGATTATAAGTACAACTCTACGTGTCAAGAACCTTACATTCAAAGGCATGCTGTGGAATTAGATTATGAGGATGCATTTAATAAAAAAATTAGATATTCTCACTTAGATAAGAAACAAAATTTTAACTTTGAAGGTAGCAGGTGGAATAATACCAAATTAGTAACAACTCATACCTGTTGCGAAAAACTAAATACCCGATCTATAGAGGATAAAAATGGTACAGAAATTTCTAATTTTACATTGATGAATTTGGATTCTGCTGTAAACTCATACGAAAATAATTCTAACAGTGAGTTTCCAGACTGTGGTTACACGAATTATGATTGTCAGATCTTTCCTGTAAGTTATGGAGCTAGAGAAACTTGCAGTACAAGTAAAAGTAATATCAACTCTAATTTGAGTACTGAATCACTATTGACGAACAAAAATGTACATTATGTTAAGAAAAACCAGCCTGATTGTAATGAGTTTATGTCATCTGTTGCTGATAAAATTCCTTGCAGGCTTATAAAAAAACCAGGTTCTAGTTTATCATTTTCTTCAACAAATTATGGTAAAGAAGCATATCATTTTTTAAATTCTCATTCATTATGTCTTTCAAATAACAAAGAACCTAATGCAGCACTAACAGATTATAAAAATGTATCATCTGAAGAATTTCAAAATTTTAAGGCATGCACAGATAAAATTTCTTGTCTAAGTTCTGAATCAAATTTTCAATCTATTCCAAATGATTCTATGATAAATTCTTCATTCATGATGAAAAAAAGTGAATTTCATTCAACAAATAATCAAAGTACTGTTGATATAACTAAGCAAAGTGATTCTTTATTAACAACATGTAACTCGCATTTTAATCATCTTTCAAATTTAGATTATGCTAATAAACATTTTGATACCAATTCAGACGTGTTTGTAGAGAATGAAAGTTTTGATTGCAATTCATGTTCATGTGTCTCTCAATATTCTATGGATGATTTTGGGAAAGATAATATTCCATTTTCAAAAAAATCTGCATTAGAAATTTTCACAAACAACAGTAATGATATGCATTGCAGGAATTCTATTCTTCCTAAGTCTAGTCTGTCTACTGAAATTCATTCTTCATATAATAGTAATGTGGACTTCAATTCTATTGTTAAAAATCAATTCCTAAAAAATACTGCATTTGATACAGATTTAGATACAAAATCCTTAGATTATATTAATGTGCCTTGTTCTTTTGAATATAATCAAGAAACTTTTTTGGCTAATGAAAGGAATATGAGCCAAGAATTAAATCAGAGTTTTTATTCAGATGGATTTTCTCATGAAGAATCAAAAAATAAATCTGATTTTAATTTGGAAAACCTGTACAACATGCAATGTTCTAATTCTGAGATTTGGCAATTGAAGAATTATTCTGATTCTGCATATTTCACTTTAAGTGATGATTTAAGTCCTTCTGGCTCAGATATCGAAATCAGTAATGGAAAGAATGAAACATCAAGAAGTTTTCACAGTTTAAGCTCCATATCTGATAGCGATATTGAGTTACCTTATAAAATTAATGAGCATAAAAAGCTTATAAATATTGAAAATAACAAATTTGGTCCATTTTTTGAGAAACAATATGGAGAAATTTTTGAATCTGATTTTAAATGTTTATCTTTTGGTGACATTTCTAAAAGTGACTCTGCTACTGCCAAGTCTTCTTTCTTATCTAGTCCAAAAACAAATGTTTCTGAAGGAACAAATATACATCAAGCATGTAATGATAGAGAAAGTGCTGATGAAGTAAAAGCTAATGGAAATATTTCATATTCAATGAAAAATTTGATTGATTTTGATTATAATTCCAAAGTTCCCCCCCAAATGAATCATTCAGAATTTCCTATTAAAATTTCTACATATATGTTATGTTTGAAACCTGATGTGGAAACAAGCCTATCTAAAGAGGTAGCAAAATGTAAAATATTCAAAAATGATGGTAGCCTAAAATCTGATGAATTATATTTATATAAAAAATTGAAAAGAAGTGTTAGTGATAACTCAGAATTTTTAAACAAGCTACAGGGATGGAATATGAATTCCGAATCTCAGTATACATCACAGGATAAACTTTGTGTTTCTTTTGATGACAGTGAAGTAAAATCTACGAAACCATTTCCACCTTATAATACTGAAGGTTATCCATTTTACAATTTATCACTTGATCATGAGCCTAATAGTGGGCAACATTGCAGGCATGATGGTTTTATTGAATCAAGTGATATTGTTAAGTATGTATCATCAGAATGTGAAAGTGATTACATTAATGATCTAATTAATGAGTTAATGTAAAAATAATTATATATATATTCACATTGGATTTGAGTAGATTAAGTTTATTTCAATGCATATAAACTAAGCAAAATATCCTTTTCATAATTTTTATTGCATGAATATTCATCATTTCTATTGATGATCTGTTAAAAAAAATTAACTGAAATATGAATTGTTTCAAAACTGTTGTCAAAACTACTTCTTATTTAAATCTATTTCTTTAAAAAATTGAATTTATTTTCCATAAATGCATTTTAAATAAGAATCATTTTGAAGTAAATTTATGAGGAATTAAAATTTAACTAATCTAATTAATACCTTTAAGAAGTTTTATGGATGAATTCTTTTATATAAGGCCATATTAAAAGGAAAGGGGTGTTCATTAATGCTTTTAATATAGATGTGCATATATATATATAAACTGGCATATGCTGGGGGTCTGTAAGGACCAACTCCTGCAACAGTTATAAAATTATTATTTTTTTTAAGAAAAGTTTTTTTTCTTTGTCTTAATAAGTAAAAATAAGAATACTTCCCCAACCCCTTTTCTCAAAGAAAAAGGAATTCTGCATATGTCACTGATATATATATATACAAGCAAACCATCTAAGTTGCATAGTGATTTAAAATGTGATATTTTAAAAAAAATTGTATTTATATGATATTAATGTATTTCATACATGTCAAATGTATTCATGATTTACTCAATTGTTTTTTCAATGCTTAATTTATTATTATTAAAATATTAATATGTTCATTGACTGGATAATATCTGATTATGCCTATTTGTGATATTTTTTGATAGAAAAATAATGTACATATGAATAAATTATTGTTAAACTTGTATTTGAAACTATTATTCTGTATATAATAGTATATTTATTCATTAGATGTAAAGATAACTACATCATCCTAATTCTCATGTCTTATTCCATTATTGTTCAAGAAAATTAATGAAAGAAAGCTGTTAAATTGAAATAAATATCATGACAGGAATGGATTTAGGTAAGGTAAATTAATCTTAAGTTTTTTAAATGATTCTTTTATATTTTCCAACAAGAAGTCACTTCTTTTTTAATAGTTATTTTTAAGGAAAAAATTCCCTCTCAGTGTTAATTTTAAAGTTATTACTTTCTTCCAGGGTGAAAAAAAATAGATATAATTTTTACAATACTCTTTTGTTTTTAGATAACCATTACATTCAAAATAAAAATAAATTTTGATTAAAAAAGAACAGTATCTGAAAGCCTAAGTACTTCTTTTCACTCATCTCAATGAACATTTGATACATATTTAAAATCTAACCTTTTAAATTTTTTTTTCATTGCTTGCTTTTGTGTGAGCTTTTGTAGTTTATTATTGTTCCTTCATTAGTAACTGAACAATGTAAAATGTTAGTGTCTTAAAAATTTTAAATCAGTGTCCTATAAAGAAGTTTCCAATGTTCTGGAAGTTAATTTATTGGTGAAAAAACTTATTATAAGGAATTAAATGTTTCCCAATTGACTTCAAATTACATTTTGAAGAAACATTTTTTTTGCTAAGAAGCATAATGATAAAACATTAATAGAGCCAGGTTTTACAACATACCTCATTTTTAAATATAGGTTTTAAGTTATTTTCAAAACTTTTAAATCAGCTATTTAACCCTTCAGTTGTAAAAAAACTATATATATATATATATATATATATATATATATATATATATTATATATTAAAGCTTGTATATATTTTAGTACTTTACATTACTATATCAAAATATTAAAATTTTCTCAAAGATTTATGCCATTTACAGTTATAAAACATGCATCTTATTTAATTCATTTGGTAATGCTAATTTAGTTGCCGTATAAAAAAAATGGAAATAGTTAACTTTAATAAGACATTATTAGGTACCGGTGAATAATTTATTTCTCCAGTCTGACCTTAAACATTCTTTTACACAGCATATTCTGATAGTTTAGACATTTTCATACATAACACATGTTCAGTAAACATGTAGCATTTATATTTTTGCTCAAAGAGAGAAGGCAGGATAAAGTGATCTCAATTTTGGATTGTATATATTATATATACAATAAAATTAGCAAATTATTTTCAAATGTTTTTGTTTTGAGCATTAAAAATACATAAATTAGGGAAGAAACAATTAATTCAAATTTGTTTTCGCTCACACAAGTTTATATATATGTGTGTGTATATATATATATATATATCATATATACATACACATATGGATGTGTATGTATGTATATTTTTGTATATTTGTGTATATGTATATATTATGCCCAATCCTGTTGTGCTCAAATATTTAAATAGTCCTCATACGAAAGATGTTCAGTTATGTCAGTAAGTGTCGTGTCCAACAGAAGCTGCGAGTTACTCAACTTATTAAAGTTTTTTTAGTAAATATGTTGGTGTGCTGTATTTTGTATTTGGAATTTATGATGAAGAGCAAATGAAGTTTATTGCAATTTGTTTTTTAGTGAGAATAATCCTTTTTTTTAGATATTTTTATTGCCTGAAGACTATAAATCATATTTTACAGGTCAAAGAATCCGAGCATCAAGCATTTAAAGGAAGTTTTAAATTAATATATTGTTCTGCTGTTGACTGAGAAATACAATGAACTCTGCATCTTGAGTGAAGAAATTTGAAATACAATGTTACTGGTAGCAGATGAAGACCCAACAAAATTAAAAGCTGAAATTAATGAATCAGATGATTTTAATAGAAAATTTAAAAGAATTAATTTCATTTTTAAAACAAGGTGTAATGTTTGTGAATGTGATGAAAGTGGTTTTACACACAGTGTATTCAAGGGAAAATTCAAGTTGCCCTTACTTGAATTAAAGGTAGCCTAGTGGCCATGGCTTCGGATTCGTGGTCGACGGTTTTCGTTCAGTCGCGGGTTCGATTCTTGGCCACTAAAGACCCGCCGTGTAGCCGGGGCTGATGCACGTTAAATCTGTTGGGGCCCAAAGTCCTTCCATTGACATGGTATAGAAGTTAGGAGGGGGGGATGTCAGCTCGGGTGTCGTCATCGTCACTTGATCATGGTTCAAAATTACGAGGTCCGTCGCCAATAGCCCTTGTGTTGCTTCTAGTGCGACGTTAATAAAAACTAAACTAAACTACTTGAATTAAAGAAATTTGGTGGAGAAATAAATGACTGGCTTCCATTTTGGGGACAGTTTATTAAAATTGATAGCGATCCAGATATCGACGATGATGACAAACTTCAGTATCTAATACAATGTTTGAAACCTTCCACTTCAGCAAGAAAGTTTGTTAAGAGTTTTTTACCATCAAAGGAAAATTATTGCAAGGGTGTGGATTCTTTAAGATCACATTTTGAAAGGGAAGAATTGCTTGTGGAGTTTTATGTGCAAGAATTATTGAAATTAACAATATCTATGAATTCTAGAGATCAAAAAGTGAAACTTCCCTCCTTGTATGATCGGATTGAAACTCCATTAAGAGCTCTGGGAAGTCTAGGTATGACAACTGAAAAGTATGTAGCAATGTTTTTCCCTCTTGTGGAATCCTCTTTATTGGAAGAAATTCTCAGAGCTTGGCAGAGGAACAATAATTCGAATGATAAGAAGGGGGAATCAAGGAAAGTTTGATGCTGTTTTTGGAAAATGAAGCTGATGCAGAATTGATCTGGCAATGAAAGGTTTCTCAGTTCAGCAAAATTGCAGTGCCAAGACTCCTCCCATTGAAAAGATATCACTCCTGGACTTTTTACTGGAAATCAAAATTTTGCTATTACAACTTGTGTTTTTTTCAATGAAAATAATCATGAAAGTAAAAATTGTAAATCTGCTTTAATTTCTATTTTTTGATAATAATGCTGTTTTTTCTGATAAGACAGATGTTTGAAGGTAGGCCATCAAGTGAAGCAGTGCAGAAACAAGATTAATTGTTCTCTGTGCTAAAGAAGACATTATAGTGTCATGTGTCCTAAAACAAAAGATTTGAAATTACCAGATTCCAGTAAAATGGCTGATCAAATAGAAACATCCATTGAACAGTTTAGTTCTTTAGCAAATCCAACATGTTCAGCTAATTAAAAAAATCTAATACTACAAACTTTTGTAGTATTTCTCCATGGAAAAAACATTGAATTTCCATTTGACACCGGTAGCCAGAAATCATACATAATCAAAGAAGCTGTTGCAAAGATGAAATGTGAGCCTATTGGAACTGAAGAAATGATCCATAATCTCTTAAGTGGTGTTGAAAGTCATCAGAAGGATCATATGTACAGAGTATATGTAAACAGCTTCCAAAAAGATTATCATTGTATTTTTGAAGGCTTTGATCAAGAAAAACTATGTGCTGATATCTCAAGAATGAGCGTTGGATCTTGGACAAAAGAGATTAAAGAAAATGGGATATTCCTAAGTGACCAAGAAGCTTGCTCCTTGAGTTCTTCATCTTCATTACATTTGTTAATAGGTGCTGACATTGCCGGAAAACTTTTCACTGGAAAAATTATGAATCTGTCTTGTGGATTAGTTGCAATGGAAACCCTGGTTGGATGGTCTCTCATGGGTAAACAAAATTATGAAGAAAAGAATGACAGTTACATGAGTTTTATCTTTGTATATAAAAATAGAAGCATAAGTGATCTTTGGAGTCTGGACACTATAGGAATATTGGATCCTGCTGATAAACAGAGCTGGAAAATGAAATTAAAGAACTATTTTTGAATTCCATTAAGCAAGATAAAGATAGAAGATATGTCGTATCATTACCTTGGTTGGAAGATCATCGAACATTGTCTTCGAACCAAAGTTTGTCCACTGAATTTTTCAATCTTTTTGCAGACAGAGTCAAGGCACTTAATATCCTTCAGGATTATGAAAATGTTTTTGAGGACAGGAGGAAAGAAGGTGTAATTGAATAAATTAATATTGAGTGTCTAGATAACTTGAACTGCCACTATCTTCCTCATTGACCTGTCATAAAAGGGAATTCTACAACAAAGATCTGACCAGTCTTTGATGGTTCTGCAAAAATCAAAGAAGTCCATCATTAAATGACTGCCTAGTGAAAGGTCCAAACTTTGTAGAACTTATCCATCTATTTTAAATAGATTTCGAATTTGGAAATATGGTGTAATAGTCAATATCCGTAAGGCCTTTTTGCAAATTGGTTTCAATGACAATGACAGGAATTATCTGTGATTTCTTTGGTGGCAAGATGGAGACCTAAATAATGTCAAAATTTACAGACATTGTCGTGTGGTGTTTGGCATTAAATCAAGTCCATTTCTTTTGGGTGTCATATTAGATTATCATTTAGACAGAGTTTTTGATGACTATTAGTCAACAGCTCAACTATTAAAGAAGTCAATGTATGTTGATAACTGTGTGGCCAGTGTTGCGAACAAGTCTGAACCGATAAAGTTTATTGAAGAATCGAAAGAAATCGTGGCTCTAGAGAAATTTGATTTGCATAGATGGCAACACAACTCTTTTGATCCTTCAAAAGGAGATAACCATGAATCATGAAATGCTTTTCCTGTTTTACAAGGCATACCAGTTCTTGGCCTTGTGTGGAACATTGGAAGAGACACTTTAAAAATTGATATGAGTTGTGATATGTCAATAATAAATCTGCAAAAGTTACAAAAAGATATATTCTGTCAAAATGTCTCAAAATATTTGATCCCATTGGCATTACTAAGATATTGGCATTTCCTAAGATATTGCTGCAAGAAAGTTGGAAAATAAATGCTATGGGTTGAAAGTCTGCTTGAGGTAATTGTTCATAAATTTGATAAATGGGTAGAACAGTTACCTAAGTTAGAAGAACTAGCAGTGTGAAGATGGCTTCAAGTGCATAAAAAAGTAAATTAGCTTGCATGTATTTTGTGATGCTAGCTTACAAGCATATGCTACTTGCATTTTCTTAAGGGTTGAAAATGACCAAAGAATTAATTGTAACTTGGTGAGAGCAAGATCTAGAGTAGCTCCTCTAAAAGGCATTTCTTAGGCTGCTGTATAGGCGTGAGACTAGCCAAGACCATATCTGAAGATTTAAAGGAATTCGGTAATCTACCTGTGTATTATTGGTCATATTCCATGAAATGTTTATATTGGATTAAAAATAATGAGCAATGGGCAACATTTGTGATGAACAGAGTGAAGGAAATAAGGACTAATAGTGAACCAAATCAGTGGAATTATATGCCACGAAATTTAAACACAGCTGACTTGCCTTCTAGGGGTTGTTTGGTACACACTTTGATAGCTCGAAGGTGGTGGGAAGGTCCTGCCTGGTTAAAGGATAAAAAGGAAATGGGGCCTATCTCTACTTTATCACTAGATAAGAATGTTGTAAATGTAGAAAGAAGAAAATCTGTTGTTACTTTTTAAGTGGTGTCCAAGAGTATTTTAGAATTCTTAAGCAGATTTTCTTCATATAAGAAATTGTTAAGAGTTACTGAGTAGATCATCAGATTTTGCAATAACTGGTTAAGAATAAGAACATTGCTCTTTCAACAAACATATGTAGTGCTGAAGAATTCCAGGAAGAAGAAATCAAAATCATGTTCATTGTGCAAAAGTCTTCATTTTCTTTAAGTAATGACGAAAGATTAAAAAATATATCATGTGGTAGATAAAACTGAGTTGCTCAGAATGAAGACCAGGTTGACTTTCAGAGAAGATACTCAAGATTTCAAGTTTCTACTTATTTTGCCTTCAGATCATCCTGTTGTCACAAGTATTATTGTACATAAGCACAAGGAACTCGTGCACTGTGGGATTCAGACTTTGATTGCATATCTTAGAGAAAAATATCGGATTTTAACGGTCAGAAGAATATTTCGGAAAGTAATCCATCAATGTGCTCAGTGCAAAAGATTTAATGCCAAGTCTGCTACAGTGAACATTGCTCCTCTCCCAGAAAACTGAATGAAGGAGGCAGCCATTTTTAAATAACAAGAATAGAATTAGCTGCACCTGTCTTCTTGAAAGATGGAAGTAAATCGTGGATTGTTTTATTTATGTGTACCGTATTTCGAGCCATACATCTGGAACTTGTGACTTCCATGCCTATTGACGAATTTCTGCTTGCACTGAGACGATTTATAGCTCACAGAGGAAGACCTGCGATTATCTATACCGATAATTGTAAGATCTTTGTTGGAGCCGATCACTTTCTGCAGAAGATTGACTGAGATAAAGTGAATGCTGATGGGACTGCAAAGAGGATTGTGTGGAAATTTATACCCCCTGCTTCTTCTTGGTGGGGTGGATGGTGAGAGTGTCTCATCGCCTTAGTTAAAGATCTACTGAGAAGAGTCCTAGGTAAAGCCTGCTTGAAATATGAAGAATTTAATTCTCTATTGTGTGAATGTGAAAATGTAGTCAACTCTAGACTTCTCAACTTATGTTTCAGATGACAATGAATTTGAGTCACTGACACCTTCGATGTTTTTATAAGATTAAAAGAATGTGGTGTATACTTGATCTTGACCATTTAGAATCTATCAGTCTTCAAAAAAGGTTTTTTGTATAGAGCTAAACTTCGTGAAGACCTTCGTAAATGTTTCAGACTGAAATATTTGGCTCATTTAAGACAAAATACGAAGACAATTAGGAGAAGTCATGGTGTTACTGTAGGAGAAGTGGGTCTTGTAGAGAAGAAAAATCTAAAAAGGCTTTACTGACTATTAGGAAAAATCACAGAAACTTTTCCTGGCAAGGATGGTATTGTACGTTTGGCAAAGGTGAGAACAGCTAGAGGTAAATTTTTACGTCCAATACAACGTTTGTATTTGGAAATTAATGTTGTTTCTGTTGATTCTCTTTGTCATAAAGCTTATAGAGAAACAGGAACAAGTGCCCAAGCTAAGAAAATGGACCAGACAAGTAGGATGACTCAAGCTATCCAAACTACCAGATTGGGACGTAAAGTCAAAGCTGTCCAGAGACTAAATCCTTGATTTGAATTTTTGGTTTTGAGTTTTCAGGAACAAACTCAAAAGGTAGTAGTGTCGCGTCCGAGAGAAAAAGCTGCGAACTACTCAACTTTTAAATTTTTTTTTTTGTAAATATGTTGGCGTGCTGTATTTTTCTATTCGGAATTTATGAAGACTAATGAATAAAGTTTATTGCAATTTGTTTTTTAGAGAGAATAATTCTTTTTTTTTAGTTTCTTTGTTTGCCTAAAGACCATAAATCATATTTTATGGGTCAAAGAATCTGAGCATCAAGCAATTAAAGGAAGTTTTAAATTAATATATTGTTCTGCTAAGTGCCGATGTAAATGCTATAGTAGGAGAGAGTCACACAAAAAACTTTGTAACTTGTGTTTTTATCTATTTCTATAAGCACAATAATAAATAAACAATCTCTTACAAAAAGCTATAACTTATTACATTCTACAAACTCCAAGATAAAATTCAAATGGTAGAATTATAATTTTTTTTACCTATTACATTTTCAAATCAGTTACGAAAACAGTTATATCACACGATTCATTTCAACAACTAAGCCATTATGCTTTTAAAAACCAAATTACTGAATTAAATATTAAAACAAACTATAAGATATCAAAGTAGATAATGATATTTTGTTCAGATATAAAAGTAAAAACCGATAAGAGTCTTAAATGTTGTTACTAGGTAGAAGATTATTCATTAAAATTGTATATATATATATGTGGGGGGGGGGTGATGTCCGACGACAAGAAATACGGTTATTGAGCCTAACTATTCAATTAATAAAAGAAGAAAACACTTATGTTAAAGTTAATACCAAAATATAAAAATTAATTTAAAGGTTCGTCATTAATGTTACTATAATGCGTCTGAAAATAAAAAGAAAGTCATTCATCTTAAGTCTTCGTCGTTACAATTAAAGAAGCAACTCTTCTTCGCCACACGTCATTGTTGTTGTCTCCAGTTTAGTAACTGACTGCTACCATAGGTGGCACTAGTGGGCCATGAATGTCTGTCGGACACCACAGAAATCACCTTTCCTGGATTCGGCTGGTCCTCCAGACGACACTGCTAATACACAAAGAAACAAAAAATCGAAACATTACAGAAGTTCTGAATAAAATGTTTATGCTATAAGAGTTCAGGTGTCGTGCTCCATGGATTCAGGTATTCAGCATATGACATCGTATAATTGGGTCCTTCGTGGCCCTCTCCCTCTTTGATAACGTCATAGTATTTCCTCATTTTAGTTTAGTGATCTAGTTTCATCTTTAGTTTAAGGTGTGGTCCAAACTAAGTTCATTTGATGGCAACAAGACCTTCAACTCTATAAGATTTTAGTTCCCATCTTCCTAAGTAATTTGTCTTCCGGTTTTCGTCTTACATTCAGCAGCATTGGATTTAGCAAGTCTTAAAGAATTTTCTGAATGTGATGGATAAATTACTTCTTTAGTATCACAAAGATCAGCATCACTTTCATTTTTTCTATCTAATATTATGGATTTCTTTTTGTCTAACGCCCTTGCAGCCTTTTTTCGAGATGCACTTTTCTTAGTCCTTTTAACTGGCAAAAAACCATTACAATCACTAGTTTCTTCCAATTAAAAGGAAATCTTTGGTTCAATAAGGTCTGTCTTAGTCTTCCTATTTGGTGCAGATTTTTTTTTCTTTTATGTTTTTCAGCAACATTTTCAGTAAAATTAGTATAAGTCAATATATTTACATAATTCCATTGTTCAAATACACTTTCATTATTCGAGGGTACAGAAGTCTTAACAGTTTTCTTATAGGCATTTCTTTTGGTAGCAGGCTTTTTTCTTATAGATTTTTCAACAGTATTTTAAAGTAAATTTGATTTTGAAACAATTTCGTTTCTCTTCCCAAATGATTGATTACCAAGGAAATATTTCTCTTTTGTAGCAAAAAATAATCATAAGTTAAATTTTCATTTAGAATTTTATTTGGTTTGCTGACAGTTCTTTTAGAGTTAGCCTGTTTCTTATAATTCCTTTTAGTAGTTTTGATTTTCTTTGTTATAAGTTGAATAGCTTCATTAAGAGATTCAGAAGCAGAAGGAAAAGCTGCCATTTCCACCTTTTCATGATCAGAATAAGTATGCACAACACATATATCAGCATTACACTTAAAATCATCAATTTGAATGTTCCCTTTAAAACAACCCAATGGTTTTACTCTGCATTTACTAAATCCACTTAAAGTAGAGTTCAGTAGAGATTGTTTCTTAACATTTAATTTATCAAACACTGATTTGCGAGGCAATGTAGCTTGATTTCCGGTATCAATTAGTGAATTAACACTTATATCATAAATCATTACTTTATTACTAAGTATTGGTTTGAACATAACATCTAAGTTAGCTACTTCTGGTTTCGGATTTGCTTTGAGCATTCCGAAGCTTCATAGCCAAAGGCTCCACATCCAAAACATTTAAATCCCTTACCCTCATGAATACCAAACCGTGATATGTGGTTTAAATCCCCCCTCCCAGTTAAAACAAATTTTATTCTTACGACTATCAAAATCATGTTTCATTTTTTCAGTATAATCACTAATAAATTTCACTTTGTTCACACTTTCGGTTTTAGAATGAAATCTATCACCATATAAAAATTAAGGTTTTACTTTATCGAAAGTATTAAATCTATAATTATGATCATATTTTGTTTTTATTTTATCAAAAGCACCTTTTTTTTTGAAGAATCATTTTTTATTAGTTCATAAACTTTAAGTTTTTCTTTAAATTCTCATAAATCCTTGTATCCTTATAAAATAGTTTTATTTTCTTGTTTATCATTAATGCCTCTGATTACATAATGTATAAAAGTTGAATCTTTTATTTTCCCAGAACTGCATAGTTCTTTCATTTTTGGAAAATATTCTGGAACGGATTCAGAATCCTTCATTTTTCTTCCGCTCAAATCTTCATGCAAATTAGCTAAATTTATCTCGAATGAAAATTCATCAGTCAAGGCTTGTTTCAGTTTTCGTCAGGAATTAATGTCCGGTTCTGTACGAATAAATAATGCAGCAGCTCCTCCTAGCGATCTTTTAACGAAGATAAATTTTTGTAAATCCGATAGACTAAGCAATTCAGAAATATTCTCCAAGTGATCAATCCAATTTATAATGTTTTCATGCGATTCTGTATTAAATTTAGAAATGGTACTTTCGATATGGGAATGAAAAAGGGAATGTTAAGTCCCAAAATTTTGTTGTTTAAATTTCATTTCTTTCATTTTCTAGTTCTCGCACATATAAAAGTAATATATCAATCGAAAGATAATAAGTCATTTTTTGAGTGACAAGTTCTGTTTTAGCAACTCGTCAAAGTGTTCTGATACATGGATGCAAGTGATGTACTTTGGTATCTTCGACCCAATGATGTGGTGTGGAAGTTAGGAGAAGGGAGTGCCAGCTCAGGTGTCGTCCTCGTCACTTGACCGTAGCTCAAATTTACGAGGTCCGTCGCCAATAGACCTCGTGTTGCTTCTAGTGCGACGTTAATAAGAAACTAAACTAAAGTTGGTATCTTCATTTATAACTGCTTTGTTTCTTCATTTATATTCTGCTACTCAAGACTTGACGACCTTCGTTAAAAAATATAAGTTATTCTTAGCATTTACGGACCCGTGTGGTGACCGGGAATGACAGAATAGTCCCACTGTAGCTCATGCATGTCGTAAGAGGCAACTAAAATGGGTACCCAGTGTCTGGGGGTATAGCCGGGCACCCTGCCCCTGGGGATTATATCAGGGGATCACAGGGACTTGCTTTCTTCAGGTAAGTACGGGCATCATGACCCCGAGGCACCTTAGTGACCTTTTTCTTTCCCATGGGGTTTACTGTCTTTGGTAAACACGGGTTTCGCACTCCCGGGATACCCTAGCAATCCTTCTCTATTTTCGACCCTCCTTCTTGTCAACCACTTTTTATCTTTTTTTCAACTTCACGTCTATACCACAGTTTAATCTTGTTTGGCGCAGCATAACTATATCTGGCTCTTGCGCCAATAAACATTCACTCACTCACTCACTTAGCATTTACGAAGTATTTCGAATATGAATGTTATACTTATTTCTTAAATTTCCCTATTTTAATATTTTCAGTATCACATTAATTGCTTTCAATGTTTTTTTAGTTGGGTTTGGAACCAAACATTTACAATCGTAATGAAATTAAGACTTTGAGGGTTATTTATCATTGTCTAATTTCATATTTTTTTCTTATAGAGCTTTTCGGTAAGTAAACGATTTTCAATGTATTACTTTCTCGTTACATGCGCGAACAACTGTAGTTGTTCGTGTCTATTTAGACGAAATAAATCAATCTAATTGATTTCGTTTAACAAAAATCCCCCTAAAGATCAAAATTTAACAGAAACTCTATAATCAGACCTCATTCTGAAAATCAATTTTATAAGTATCTTTATTACATACAATCTACTTTATTTTTAAATAAATTGTAATTCACTCATGAGAACTCTTGTATGTTAGGAATATGGTAAAAAACTATGAAATTTATTTTAAAAATTCAATATTTCTCTTTGTTTCTTTGAATAAAATATTTCTTATGTAATCTTAATTACTTTACGAAACAAGAAAATAAAAAAAAACATTTTATAATTCAGAAATCAATTATAATGAAAAATACTAGTATTTGAAAGGAATTAAAGTTTCACAATCGTAGACACAAATGGCATTCCTATATATATACATAGATTTTTAATAGAATTTTTCCATGAAAAAGCCACTGAGCTGAAATAGGTGATTCCAGTAACTTGAAACATAAAAGTAGTTTCTTTGAAAAGAATGTAGTAATAAATAATGGTAAAGTTGATAATTCAAAGATAATGATTCAATAATTTTATACAGTCTGAAAGTTAAACTTCTAATTCTATAAATGGGAGTAAAAATAAGAGAAATTTTTATATTTCAAATTTTTAAAAAAAAATTCTGATTTTCTTAAAATAGGATGATGTTAAAATTATTTATCAGAGTTTATAAACTGCAGCTACAAATAAGGTTAGCTGATATATCAATATATCATCTAAAATCAACTATAGTTTAATCTCTTAGTAAAAATTAAAGTCAAAAGTTCAAAGAATCGATATTTTGAAGAATTCTGGTATCTTAAAAATATATGTACTTTAAGAAAAACACATAAGGGCTCCTCACGTATAAGAAGAATATCAGTAAGTGACTTAAAGTACCAATTTTAAAATGTATACCAATTATTCAATACGATTAAAATTTATTTTACTAAGGGCATTTGATACTGAAAAGCATTTTAACGTCTTATGATACCTAAAATTAGATGTTAACTAAATGTTTAGAGAGAAAATAAATACTTTAGCTGTCTTAATGATTAATTAAGACTAATATAATAATTTAAAAGTATTAGTGATTACTTTTTAGGTTAATAATTTCTTTGTCTTACTGATTACTTGTGACTAGTTTAATAATTTGCCAATCGTATTGATATTTATTAACGGCTGTTATTTTATTGCTAGCGCATTTGTATTATTTAAACATTATTTTATTTCGAAACATTCATAACTTTCATTCCCTGTAAAGGATTTTAGGTATCGTTTTAAAAGGAAAAGAAAACGCCCTTTCCTTAAGATAACACAATTAAGATATTTATCGAAGAGAAAAACTACTGAGGTGAATAATTGCATTTTTATTGATCTTTTGAAAAATTAATTTTATTTATAAACTGAATAACTATTTTTGTTGTTGAAATGTAAATTGAAAGACTTACTTTTCATATTCTAATTCATGATATAAATTATTGTATCACATTTCAATATAATATTTATTACTACTATTAAGTTTTGAAATGTAACCATATCCATAAATTTACTAATTAAAATATTAATTTTGAAATGTTAATTAATATCTGTATGAAAATTCGGGAAATTAAAGGAGCAATAGAGTAGCATTTGCATCTGTTTTTCAAAAATATGAAATGGAAATATTGGTAAGAAATGAAAAAATATGTTATAATTTTTGAGGTTTAAGATACATTATTCGGTTCAATTGAATAGAAGAATACTAACATGGTTTTTATCCGTAAGTCAGAACTTTAGATGTAAGCATATAATTTATTTTTAATATGAAATCATATTAAATAAAAACCAACGTTTTTAAAAACAACGTTTTTATATGGTGGCAAAGTTTATTAAAAAAATTATTGAAATATTAGTTAAAAGTTGTCGCAAATGTCTAAATATTGTATTGTTAGGCGAGTAAGAACGATTCCCAAAGCTTCACAGTTCTAACTTGATGGGAAGTTGGTTAAATTAACGATCGAAAATTTGATGACACACACACACACACCAAGTGAAATACATAATAATTTTTAACTTTAAAATTTACTTAAAAAGACTTTTGTGAGCGTATTAAAAAATTCATAATACTCACAAAATCAAAACATGCATTTGAAAGTTTGTAAGTCATTCTATTAAAAAAATGGTAACCAGAATTCAGAAAAAATTATTGTGATAAGACACGGTGCCAAATATTGGAATCTTTCTTGCAAATGATTACTGACTGAAAGTCAGCAACCCTTACTATCTCCCCTTTGTGAGTTATACGATACCTCATATGGCGTATGGGGAGTTCCCGGTGTTCCCAGAGGGGGAAAGAAATTTTTTCCTCAATCCTAAAAGCGCAGAGGGGAAAGAATATTTTGACTTATTAAAATTATTGAAATATTAGTTAAAACTTGTCGCAAATGTTTAAATATTGCGATTACGAACGATTTCCAAAATTTCAAAGTTCTAGCTTGATGGGAAGTTGGTTAAATTTACGATCAATTATTTGATGACACATACACCAAGTGAAATTCAGAAAAAACGTTGTAATAATGAAATAAATTATATGCTTACATAAATTGAAGACTGCATTTTATTATCAAATTTACCGTATTCACTGAACATGTCTCAAACTGAATACACTTTTTGAAGATAAATCATATCAAATTTGTTTTGAATTACTTAATGTAGATCTCACTCATTAAAATTTCAGTATTCTTTAAATATGTATGAAATATGCAAAAAACACCAAAAAAATAATTCAAGTCTGAAACACAATTATTTCTATTTTTTAAAAAAAATAATAAATAATTTAATACTTTGTACTGAATGAAAAAAATGGGTTTTCTTGACGCAGATATTAGAGGATAATTTTGACTAGGAGGTATAAATTCCTTTTTGTATAATATTTATAAGTATCTCAATTCCTATCTTTGGATTTGGGGATGGCTAGATGTAATTGGTTCAACTGCGCCATGACAGAGTTGTAAATATAATAAACGTTATATAAAAAGTTGAAGGATAAGAGTTAAAGTTTAAAAAAACAATGTAAACAAAAACAAAACTCCAATGCTTACGTCTCTTGGGTCATATTTATTTTCTGCATTATATTTCGTGATATTCATCAAACTTACATTAATTACGTGGGAAATCTTGTTATATGAGGTCTGACATTTTTTTCATCGTTCGCTGTTTATGTTCTGTTTGTAAAATCACCTCACCACTAAGTCAAATAGGACATATATAAATGATTATCCAAAATCCTCATAAAACACTTTCAGAACAGGCTGAACTAAAAAACGTGTTGTACAACCCACGTTTCCTAGATCAAATTAGAAGAAGTAAATATTTATTTAACATTTGTCGAGGTTGAGCACAATTGACTCAAAAAAGATTGTGCAAATCTTTTTTTTTCAAACGCTGCAAACACTTACTACATTGAAGAAAAAAATTAAATTGACAAAAAATTTTGACAATTTGTTGAAAGAAACAAAAGAAGGGAAGAAAAAAACCCCAAATGAATGGAATTTCTATAAATAGAAATTATATTTGTAGAAAGTGAAAGAAGTTGCTTTTAATTAAAATTTATTGTTATATTCTTCATAAAAAATTTTAAATTTTGATAAATATTGAGACTGTTACTGAAACTCCAATACGAAGAAAATATAAAAAAGTAAATTGTTTAGAATGTGCCATTAAAATAGAACTTTTACTTTTAACCATAGAAAATATTTATTTGGTATCAGCCTCTTACTAATAATTTATTTTTATGGAACTCGCAGAAGAGTATCTGGTTACAATACGCATTTCTTTTAATCAATGACATCTGGTAGAAGTATATAGATGAGAAATATTTGATCCTAATTTTTAATTAAACGTAAGGATCATAACTTATAATACAACTTTTTTTTTCTCAAAAGGTAATGAACATTATTTTGGAAGAAAAGGGAATAACTTGGAAAATCTTTTTAATTTGAATCGTTTCGGTGTTCTTAGGCGTACAGAAAACTTTAATCTCAATGCCGTTATTTTGAAAGGATTCTAGAAACAAACAAACAAAAAAAATTGAAAGAAATTTTGAACGAAAAAAAAGCAATTATCTGTTACTAGCAAAAATGAAGAGTATTGAATTCAGAATATTTTAGCCATTTTGAGTTTTTGTTGTGTAAAGAGACTACATACTTTTCTATGGTTCCTCGTTTTGATTACATTTATTTTTCTCAAAAAGAATAATTTTACATTCAAAATGCTCCTGGTGACTCAAATTTTGCTTTAATTCCAAACAGTTTTAAATATATTGTTTATTGTAAAATAATAAACCACTCGCACATGGGCTTTTTGATTACTTCAATAATTTATTTAAAAATTGCGTGAATGAAAATTGTTTGAATTTTTTTTTTCAAAAAAAGAAATGCACCCAGTTCGCATTTTCTTGTCAATGAATAATTGAATTACAAATTAACTCGTCCGTATCAACGTATTATACATCATAATAGGAATTATTGTTTTTTGTCGAAAATGCACATTTTTATTGAATTTAAATATGCGTAAAAAAACATGTAAAACATTTACATTATAAATTGAGATGCGTAATACACATACCTGTACCATGGAATTTAAAATCTTCATCATTTGAAAATTTTTGAAATTTCAAAGTAGCTAAATTAACCTGCGGTTTACGGAGATCTGGAAGATTCTTCCGTTAACTTTGCTCTGTGTTTTTAGAAGTCAAATTCTTTAAAAAATCAATTACTTACCTTATTAATTCTATCATCAATCAATTCCATCTTTTCTTCCAAAATAAACGAGTTTTGGTGATGGGTTGAAAAAAAAATACTGAGCTTTTTCCAAAAATTAATTTTGGTTGTTTAGTTCATCCATATTTGAAATTCTCGAATGAAAACCCTGTATTATACTATACCTTCTTATATATTAAAATTTATACGATTTTACGTCAATTATTGGTCAAAGAAATCAAATTGGAAAACTTAATTTATATTTATATGGAATCGGATACATTAAGTTATACTCTTTGGTTACATCGAGAAACGAATAAATTTTAATATCATTCGACCATACCTTATACTTCCCATATCTATGCCGTAAGCGTCAGATACATAAGGAAATCGAATAGGTAGTTCATTTGAGATCTAGAAAATGCATTAAATACTTATATCTTCTTGAATAGTCGAAATCAGTGGGGAAGTGAAACGTGAACAGTTTGTACAGATTTGTGATTCACTGTAAAATGCTTCTAAAATCAAAATATTTTTGAAGCATTTTACGAGTTGAATTATTTGTGTGGCGTAGTGTTATTTTCTAATGGAAAAATCATCGCAATGACGAATAATCATCATAGAAATTAATCTGGCTCGACAGTGAACAGGACACTCGTGTGCGGGTAGCACGTCTGATGGTTGATAACGATGAATCAGGCGCTGTGACAGCTGATCTAACAATCACTCTGTCCTCCCGATCCGCTGTGACCCTAGGTCGACCGCTACCATCATGACGGTGAAATCTGCCATTCTCCATCCATTTTTACCCTCATATTCTAATCGCCGAATCGCTTCCACCCATATGACGAGCGAATTCTCCGATTTGCTGAACCTGCCTCTTTCAATGCAATGATACGACCTCTTTCAAACTCTGACAGTTGCTCATAATGAGCTCGAATCCTGCGGCGAGGCATTTTTTCAGTCGTTTCATTTTTTTGACCTGATGAATTTCTACGGCGCTAGGCGACCCTAGTTTGATTTGGCTTCTTTCTCAGAAATAATAACAATTTTTAATTAGATTTACCTAAACCTTTGAAAAAATCTCTTAAGTTATTCGGGAGATTTTTTTTTTTTTTTTTTTTTTTTTGCTTACATAAGGAAAAGACTGGTTAACCTATTTACAAAATGAATGAATGTACGAGTAAATTAGATGTAGAGTAAACAAAAAAGGAATTGAAAATAACCGGCCCAGCTCGTACGGATACAAATTTGGGTCACGTGAGGACATTGTTATACTTTGTTTCTGCTAGATTGGTATATTTTAATATGTTAGATTCGTCTTATAATATAAGTAGACTAAATCAAGCATCTTCGACATTAGTTACACCATTGAAATACAATCAATGTTATTGCTAAAGTTTGAAGGCTTTGAATTTAAGCTCTACAGAATTAAATTCACAGTTTCATATCCATTTCACTATAAAAAAACTAACATAGGAAGTGATTATACATCCTACTGTGTATTAATAAGAATATTTTTTGAAACATGTTTTAATACGAATAAAAAAATACTTTTCATTTTCTTTTCGTTCGAGTGTTTTAATTTAACACGATAAATTACAATTCTATCTAGTTTTTTTCGCAATGCATTTCCCACGTTTCTAAAATCACTTCACAAAATCTCTAGATTTTTTCATTATTTTCCACTTTAAAAAACTTACCAAGTTTTCGTTCTATTTTTCTATTAATTATTACCCAATTCATAATTTCAATTGATATAAAATGTTTTATTTGAATGAAAAAAATGTTAGATTTTAAGACCAACGTTAAAATTCAAAAGTAACTTTTTGAAGTTTGATAAGGATAAAAATGAAAATAAAAGTTTTTTCATTCACAAATAAATTTATAAATTTTTTTAGAAAACCAACCAATACATTGTAAGTTAAATCAGTAGTCGATAACCAATGTGTTTACTACATTTGCCTCAGTTTACGATAAGTATTTTTATAAGACAGACTTGAGTCACATTTGTGTAAAATAATATATGTAGCACATAAAATGTATAAGATTCTAACGCAAAATTTCTTTTAGCTAACTGAATTGTTTTTATTGATTTTTCTAAATTCGGAAATTCCATATTTTCTGTTGATCCAATGCATTTTTTCAACAATTTTTTACACGAATTTTTATAGAATGTATCTACATATTTACATATCAGAGGAATTTTGCATTTTTAGGTTCTTGATTTAGGATGCAATTTATAACATATAAAACTATCTTAAAGCAAAAAAAAAAAAAAAAAAAAAAAATGTTTTTTAAAATATCTCATTTTAAGAGTCTGTACAGTTCCTTTAATTTAAAACACTTCTTTAAAAGTTAGAAATAGCTAGGAAATTTCATATTTAAAATAAATGCTTCGCGTTTTGTAATCCACAGAAATTTACGCATTATTTCAAAGATTCGGTAACTTGATTTTTTTAAAAATTTCAGTTGTCATTACTATAGAATTTTACCTATATCCAATCCTGACATCATCATCCAGTAAACTTGTAAAAACACCAAAAATTATCCCAATGGTAATCTTGCAATTAAGGACAATAACACTTTAACTGAAAAGAAAAAAAGCTATAAGTTCAATCTTTAGCGTCAACTAGAAAATATGCCTTAGGAATTTTATGGCTTTAATCTTCATTAAGCTTTAACGAAGCAGAATTTATGGCTTATAATCTACTTCATTGAGCTAATGCAGCTGTCTTCTAGTAATTATTGTCTAATCTATATGAGATAAAATTTTTGGCAGCAGCAGTATTAGTTTTTTTTTTGTTTTACTCTATATCTTTGTTCAAAATTCTACATCCTTCCAGAAGATATCTCAGTGGAGTTTAACAGAATTTGTGTTTTGTGCTTGGCGAGAAAGCAACTTAATTTCTTAAACAAAATAGCCAGCTTAATTCATAATAAAACGAATCACTAGTTGCATTTTATTAATTAACAAATAATTATTATGGTGGATCGTTTCATAGTAAATTTATTCGTTCTTGAATTGCAAACAGTTTTCCATAATAAGATTTCGTCGTTATTTAATAGATTTATTTTATATATTCATGGTTGACTTCAGTGTATGCTCATTAAAGTATCATCACGGACCGTAAAAACCTCTCGAATCTAACAATGTCTGTTAATTCTTGTATATCAGTTTGAAACTGCAATAATCGAGATAACATAGAATTTATTAAAAAATAAATTGGATCCATTTCATTTATCGAGATATGGAATAAAGTTTCATAATCTTCTTCAATGGCGAGATAACACTGTCTTCTTTAGAATTCCATTCATGCCGTCCTGTTCTTGTCTCAGGTTTTCAAATTTGTCACTTTGATAGTTTTCAAGTCTTTTTCCAGACAGTCAGTCCACCTAAGTTTTGATTTCCCTCTTTTTTTCGGGTATAGGATGGTTCAGTCATGAAGATCTTTTTCGAGGCTGTATTGTCATCCCATCTTATTACACAGGTGTGCAAAACTTAAGCAACAATATAAATTTGAAGCAGATAACCATGAAATTGCAGAAAAGGGGTTATTGCGATCAGTACAACGAACACGCAATGCAGTAGAAAGTTTGATGCGTATGCAAATGTCAGGAACAAAACGTCACTGACGATGTGAGTGTCCGCAAAACGCATTCAATTGACGCGCACAACTCAAGACAATAAAAGGAAGAACGTAGGCGCAATTAAAGACATTCGCTGCAAATGCAATTGAGTTCTTTCGTGAAATATGGCTGAAAGAAATCGCCTGGACGACTTCACACGTGGAAGAATAATCGGAAAGCTGAAGGAATAGCGTTTTTTGACCAGTGTAGCTGAGGAGTTCGAAATCAACAAAAGCGTCGTTTCGCGCGCTTGGAAAGCCTTCCAAACCATATATACAGCTGTTGAAAAGGTTGGTGGTGGCCGCCGTAGAAAAACAACTACAATGGATGACCGATATATCGTCCTGCAGGCGAAAAGAGTCCGATACCAGCCAGTAAACGCCATTGCTCAGCAACTGTGTACAGCAACAGGGCAGCAAGTGTCGCGGTTTACTGTGGCCAGACGCGTTCACAAAAGTGACTGAAAAACTCTTAGTCGAAATCTAGAGCAATATTAGTATAAGATATATAACTTAAAAAATTTCATGATCGAATTATATAAATCGAAGCGCAAAGATATTTAGTTTGTATTTTTATATCAAATCGATTAAGAATTAATTGATTGAAAAGATTCATTAAGTTTTGAATTATACGATTTGAAATACATTAATTTTTTGCTTAAGATCTTGAAAGACTACTTCATAATTATCATCATCATGTTCCTCGTATTTAACTCATTTTCAGTTTAATAAAATCTTTTGCATATTTCGTACATATTTAATAAACAGCAAATAGTTCCATTTGATCTGTTAAGAGTTTCAATAGTTTTTCCAACAGCATTGAAAATTAAGAAATTTTATAAGAGTGTCCCATTTTTTGACTACTGTAGAACGATGCGAATCCTTATAAAAGATACGTAAAGAAAATATTTATAATCACAGAGTAACAACAATCATTGTAAAGTTACATTATGTAAAATCTGAATGATATATAGTTTCAAGACTTAGTGGAGTTTTCTTTTCGTATGAGTACCCTTTTGTTTAATCTAATAAAATTTGTTCTTTTTTGTTAACGAGAAACTAGTTGCTATATTGCTTATTTCTAGTTATCAGTAGCTCATTTATGATTCATGATTTTACATCATGCGTTAATTAGGATATTCAAAAGGGGCTCCTAAAATACCCATAATTGATTGGCTTCTGAACAGTTATCCCGATGATGCTTGTTGATTTTGTGTTAGTTCAATATGTTACCTAAATCCTTGCAGTCACAATACACCTTAAAATAGTCCTACGTGTACCTCTATGGTACTTTAAATGCTATGATCTGTTTTACGAGCTCAAACTATTAAAACTCGTATTTACAGCATTTTAAATTTGAAACGCAAATATAATGCAGAATACAGTTTTACAATTATCAATGATTAGCTTTCAAAGATTTTAATGGATTTATCGGATTATATGTACAGATTTTCTTGATAAATAATTCATATAGGTGCATTCTGTAACAATTTTTATTACATTGTAGTGATTGGATAATTGTTTTAGTAAGAAATAATAAGAATTCTTTTACAAACTCTTTTTTCACGTTTATTTAAAAATATTCTATCACTTCTAAAGTACTTCTTTAATTTTAATATGCACTCTATAACAGGAAAAAAAAAAAATCGACGCAGTAAGGAGTTGCATGATTGAAATGAAATTGCGTATGCAAAGACTTTGGGATCGAACGTGCAAATTATTAAACTTTGGAGTTCAATTAATGAATAGTGGGAGCTCCAACGCATTGGAACTGCTCATTCAACTGTTGTACTTATGTAAGGAGAGATTCTCAATCGGATGGTCAAAATTTCGATTTCACTTCGAATATGGATATCTTGCGTCGAATATAACAATCGCTTGCTGCTTTTTCACCTTATTATAAATCGGTAGATTAGAATAATCTGTTTCTCTGAGCATAGCCATCAGCAGATGAAATGAAGAAGTTTTCTTTACTGATCCGACTATTGTCCTCCTCCATCTATATAATTTGATTTCTTTCTTGGACCTGTCCGGATTTCTTCTCACCGTCGACGGCCGGGACCTGCTGAACTCCTCTTGAATGAGTAGAATACATCTTGAACCAGTAGACCTCAAAGTCCTTGCGACGCAACTAACCAGAACTCTCTGTGGTCGTTTGCCGGATTCTCGAATCTTGCTTGCACTGATGTTTACGAGGTTAATCGACAGCCGTTCTTCGTCCCCATGTTTCATAATTTTCTGGTATGAGCTGTATCCCTTCAGTAACCCAATAAATTATTTTTGAATGTTTAAACGAATTCAATTTTGATCTGTTTGAACGAGTAACTGATATTTTTATGCACATTATTATATTTAATATGATAGATAAATGTTGATGTCTTAAAATATTAAACTGTCCTGGATCATTTGAAACTTCTGATCTGAGTTATTTGAAGTGAGGTATATATATATATATATATATATACGCATCTTCCCCTTCAAAGGGAAAGAATAACAAACAAATTATTAAAGAGCTACCTCTTAAAACATATTTGAAATAATCTATATTGTTTATGACATTATTTACCTAGGACTCTTCTTTTAGTATCGGAAAACTATCAAGTTCTCCTGAAAAAAGATATCATCTTCTTTGATTTTTACCGACCAATTTATCTCTTACAAGCAAATGAACTGAAAATATTATTCATATGTGAACGATATCCTTAAATCACCCAACGCAATTTTCTGCATGTACAGACAACACAACGATTCTAACTCAATACAATGATCCAAAACTACTTTACACTGTCTCTAAACACACGTCATTGGAAGAAAAGACTGATTTTCCAAAGAAAAATTGCACTAATTGTTAATAAAATGGAAGACTTCTTCTCGTTTCCGATAACAGAAAATCAATCAAGCCTTACATCTTTTTAAATAATCAAAAAATTCCACGGTTTCAACACAAAAAAAATATCTTATAATAATTTTGGACAAAAGAATAACTTTTGAACAACATATCACACATATCGAAAACAAATTTAGAGCTTGCAATGACAAGTTTATCCCCTAATTTCTCAGGATTCGAAAATGACAAGAGAAAATAAAATGATTTTCTATACTTTATTCCACAGTTCAATTTTGACTTATGCTTACCCAGTCTGGAGATTAGCAGCGAAATCCCAGATATTTAAATTTGAAATATCTCAAAATTACATTATTCGACAAATTCTTAACGCAAGATGGTTTGTGAGAAATGTTGATCTTTATGATGCAAAAAAAAAAAAAAAAAAAAAAAAAAAATCCTCCTTTCATTAGAAATATCATACAAGAAATTGCAATATAGTTTTTTGAAACCTCTCATGACTTATTAATAATAATTCTCTTCATAATATTTCAAATTATGACTCGAATATGAACATTATAAGACCAATAAATATCCTCTTAAACTTTTCAAATTTTCAGTTGAAATCTTACAGACTTTACAACAGAAATTCTCCTCAAATAGTAGCAATCTCTGCCTTCAATCAGATAGCGAGATCTCGAGCCCCGGATTACTTACTGAAACTTTTCCACTTCTCCCTGACCCCCATTGTCTTGTTAAGCAAACCACACCCTCCGCCTCAATGTCACTAATGGCATACAGGTAACTTTCTTTACCTTAAGTTTCAGTAGTTTTTCTCATAAGGGTTTATTAATTTTTCAAAATTTTAATGTAAAATTTTTTATATCTTCCTTTTAACTTTTAAATTCAATATAATAAAGCAGTTCACGCTAAGAGATACCGAAGAAATGCCCTGTAAAATATCAGACACGGAGATTAAAAGCGGAGAAACCTGTGAGCTCCTGCGGAAATGTTAACTTATAATCGCATTAGATCTTTTTTTGAATAATTATAAACCAGTGATTTTTTTTTTTTTATCATTATTCATCTTGGTCATGATTTTGAGTGTTATATTCAACTTAATCATGTTTAAAATTATACTGAAGTATCAGAATATAAATATCTGAATGATATTTCTCTGGGTTTGCTTTCGGCTCTTTATTTAAGAACCAGTGCCACTAGGTTGGGAGGTCTCTAGATCACATCCAGTTTTTCTAAGATTTTTTACGATTTTCTGTTGCATCACGGGAAATATATGTGTAGAATGTTCTTAAGAAAGTAAATAATATTTTTATAATGGACATATAGTATAAAATATTAAAAAAAACTACTTAAAAGTAGTTAATAATCCTGTTAGTATATGTGAGAAAAAGACACACACACAATAAAAATTCTATGTGTGAAATATGCACGCTAAAATTGGCGATTATTTTGTACGATAAGGATTTTATTCTGACGAAATTTGTTTTCTGACCAAAACGGTATTAGTTTTATCCCTCACATACAATTTATACCTTACATTTTGTTTTAACCAATAGTCTTATTGCTTGGTTTCTTTTTATTTTACGAATGCGTTCATTTAAATACTAAAAGCGTGAATAATAAGTATTACTTTGTTAATTTTTTTGTAGTGGTAAAACTAATATTACACACAAGACTTCATGATGAGATCATGGTTAGTTGTATTATTCCAGAAACATCTAATTACTTTTCTATTTACTTCACTTAGAAGAGTAGGTTTCAGAAAACTCTTCTTTAGATTATTCCTTTGTTAACACATATAATACAAGTATTTCAGAATAATCATTTTTGGAAGATTTTGTAAAAGTTACTTCTATTTTTCCCTCCCCCAAATTACGAATGCATTCATTTCAATTGTTTTACTATAATGCATCATTACTATAATGTTCATAATTTAATAGTCGAAAGAAAATGTAAAGTACCTTGTTTCTTCTGATGGGTTGGTAATTTAATCAATTTGCTTAAAATCAATTAGCAAGTGCTTAATTTAAATTTATAAGAATGCATAAACAATTAAATTGTACTATTTGAATTTATAGGGAACTTAATCTATTTTAATTTTATTTTACCATTCCTTACATTTCCTGTCTGGCAATAGGATTCAGGCATATTAACAAAATCTAATTAGTGAATTTTTGGGGTTCAGAAAAATGCAACAAATATTCGGATCTATACGAATCACGGGAGAAGCGAAACGCGAACATTTTGTACAGGTTTATGATTTGCTATAAAAAGCTTCAAATATCCCATAAATAAGATTAATTGATTGGCTTAGTGCTATATACTGATGGAAATATCATTTCATTGACGAATAAACACCAAAGTATCCATTAATAAGTCCTTCTAAGTTAATACGATTTCTATAAATGTTGTAATAGACATCGCTATTAAGTTTTTATGTTATCAATTTCGGTTCATGATTCAAATCTACGTGCTACGTTTTCTAAGCTTTTCAGATTAATGATTACATTTCAATTACTTACGATTGCTGAAAAGAATGAAATAACCTCAAATGATAACTAATCTGTTTTAATAATACACACAATGGACAGTGAACATATTAATAATAATTCTAAATACAGTATTAAAGCAAATTTAGCATGATTCTTCAAATTGTGTTAAATCTTACTCATATAAGAAAAACTGCTCTTTAAATGTTAAGTGAGCGATGACCCATACTTTTATATATAATATCAACTACTATACTTCCAAATATTTTCTTTTATTTATATTATTATGCTGAAATGCTTTGAGTATTACATAAAATGCGTGATAAATTTTTGTTATAATATATGGTATATTTACAATCTCAAAATTATTACTTTTATAGAGTTTTCTCTTCTTGTAATTTATGCCAATTTGTTATAATATTAAGAAACTTTCTTTTAGAATCATGATTAAATGGTTCATTGAATTAATGTATAATTATTTATTAAAAAAAAATTCCTTCTTCATTATATATTTACTATTTCGGATAAGTTATATCTAAATTTAACATTTGTAAGAAAATTAACTCATTTAGATCTTTCCTCATCTTAATCTCCACAAAAAAGTAATATAAAATCCATTCATTTTCATTTGAATAAACATTCTCATACTTGAGCAGCTAGAGAAGTAAATTAACTTAGTATAACATTTTTAATTTGTAAAAGAAAAACGATTGCATTTATGCTATGTGTGAGTGTATATATATTTAGGTCCATTATCATCCTACCTCCCTATTTGGTTTTCTCCCGTCAAAGCCTGTACGTTTAATTATTATTTCCTCTTAGCATATTTCCTTTGCGCTAAGTGATCCTATTTTGATTTGGCTTCTTCTAGGTGATAAAATTGAGCCAATTATTTTACTAACCCAGCAAATTTGAAAGAAAAACAAAACAGGAGTTTGGGGAAAATAGTGTTTAACATTGAACCAAAGTGTTGCCAAAGATTGAATCAGTACTGCAAAAGAAATGAGAAATGTTCTAGTTTGACTTAAGAAATGTGTGGCGTGGCTTCAACAGAAAAAAAATCCCCCAATAATTGAAGGTCACTATCTAGTATAAATGCTATCGCAACATCTTAGATTTTCAGAATATTTGAAATTAGAGTTTAAATTCACACAGAATACTACTCGAACGCAGATGAATCGTTTTGCAACTCAAAACGGTTACAGGGGATCGTAGGGAAAGGGAACGTTAACTCCCTAGTTTTCTATATTTTGCGATCTTTAACTAGAAGCGGATCGATAAATTTACTTTTTTTTTTTTTATGTATAAACATACAAATGCTACTTTCTGTAATTAGCCACGTAATAGTTACATGGATTTATATATTGTTATAACTGGGAAAAAAACTCTAAAAACCAACACTTCCAATCTTTCATCTCTTGGAAAGAAGCCACGTGATGATTACTGATATAAATGTATAATATATTCTTATTGTGCATTTTAGAAAACCGAGGCCAAAACAACTGCCCACAAAAACCTGTGACAGTCAATGGCAAATAGTAGTAGGATGAATTCCAAAAAGGTTTTAGAAAAAAAAATGTAAGTACATTATACTCATAAATACTCAAAATTTAAAAGCATTCATATTATTCTTAAATTTTAATGGGTAATTTCAATACTCATGCAAGTCGCTCAATTTCACGCTTAACTTTTGAGGAATCAATAAAAACTGCATAATACACAAGTACACAAATTTCCAAGGACTTTTTGGGTTGAATATAGAGTTAAGACCTTAAAGCTTATAAACAATTCATAAATTTTATTATTTATGAGCAACCCGTTTTTAAAAAAAACCTAAAACCTGTCTTTGACTTGTGTTGTTTTAGCATGAAATATAATTAATTGGTATTTAAATCAAACAAAACAATCATATTAATCACGTTTTTGATAAAAATTAACGAATATAGCACCTAAATCTTAAGAATTTAATGTTTTTCAGTCATTAAGGTACATAGTCGTATTCTCCATCCTTCACATCTGGATTATTTATAACATAACATTTTTTGTGCAGAATCATAATGAAACTTCTAAATGTTAGAGGAACAAATGTTCTTTTATAGTTCTTTTTGATGACTTCTCCAGTAAGATTCTGTTGGCATATATATATATTTTTTACATAAAGAGTCGACCATTATTTCTTACAGAAAATATTGATAAATTTTATCAAATACTTTCGAGTCAGTCAAAGTTAACATAAATATTAGCAACATATGGTTTTTGTCTTATGCAGAACAACAATCAAAAGACATATACAAACATTTAATGTGCGTTCCAATATATTTTTCCGTATATTGCAATAACATGGAGCAAACTCATTTGTTCCATTGTTAGTAGTTAACTCATGATATATGCAAAACGTCGATTTTAAATGCCAAAAAATGAACCCACAGTTATCGTAAAAATATTTTGTATTGCTATGAGTGGCAGTGGGGGATTTTGCATAACATTGAATGTTGTGGCTGCTATATCATCTTTTTCCTTGCAAACATCTTGAACTGATGCATGCAAGCAACATTTAAGTCAGTAGTAATTGACAATTGTACATTTATGCAATGAATGATGATTGCTTTACGTTGTTTCAACTTGAAGGAATATAACGATTTTCCTGTATTTCACCCGGATTGTGGGTCTGCTTTTAAGGGGAGTTCGCGACAAAAAAAAAAAAAAAAAAAAAACCACATTTGCAGAAACCTGATTGATGTGGTTTTAGAATTTATCGATCCAGTTATAAAAAGTTTTTTCTAAATGCAACGTTCAGATATTAAAGTGTGATATTTTACACTTACAGCTGAGAAAAGTGCTGTTAATCATTATTTTAATTTTTCTCCTTCGGGGGTCATTGTAAGAAAATGTGAATAAGAAATACAGAGGATGAGCATTGAAAGTTGACTCATCGTTATCCTTTACTTGGAAAAGAATTTGCTACAACGGAGAAAGTAGATTTCAGGTAGTTCTCTCAGTAATAACATAATTTGTTCTCGCTTACAATTACATCATAATTTTTATTGAAATTTAGCTATGCCTTCTAAAAATTCATTTAAATTATCTAGACATTTCGTTTGCTAACATACAGAAAATATTGGTTAACCCATCTATATGAAAATGTATGGTAAAGTTTTAATTACTACTGAGAGAAATAACCGAGATATATTTGGATAAAATTTAATCTCAATATTGATTGATTCATTCATATATGTAATGTTATAAATGATACCTATTCAAACTGATTTATTTGGTTTCAGGAAACCATCAATTGATGCAATCTACATTAATATGAATTTTATAGTTGTAATTTACGCCATTCTGTGCATAAGTTTCAATAAATATATAGAATAACCTTGACCTGAATATTTTGGATATTTCGGTTTTTTTCAGGGTAATAATTAAATGGTTACGACATTCTCTTGTATTTTAATATATATATAATCTTGAAAACTCCTTTGGTTTCATTAGTCGTATAACATTACAGGGTGTTTCGAAACTCATAGGCAAAAATTTAAAGGGTGATAGAACACATCTAAACTAGCAATATTCACTTTTCGAAGCATAAGTGGAGAACAAGCAGTAAACAGATGGATGGAAAACTGTAATTAAAAATTTAAAGTATGAGTTTTCGTACTCATCGTCATTTTCAACGTGGTCTTCAGGAGGCATCACCTTTTTCTGATTACTGTACGTCGCCCTACCTCCTGAAATCCTTGCTCTTTTCCTGAGTTTTGAAATGCTCTGTAGCTCCCGCAGTTCGAAAAGTTTTATCCTTACTTTTTATGTATTTCTCATTTAACTGTGGAGAGAAAGAGAGAGAGATTTTTAAGTAAAAACAGCAACGTGGGCGTTAGGATTGGGCCTGTACCCACACGATTGAACAGAGTTCTGTAATTATTGGGTTCATATACAACCCAAACTGAAAATAATTTTCTGGATTTGTTCACAAACTCATAAGTAATCACTGCTCAGTATTAAGTGTGCCAAGCAATTACACGAACGAACGGTATTTTAAAATAACATATTTTTGCCAGCGAGAGGTTTGAATACGAGAATGTGTAAATTGTTGGTCTATTATTACCATACAATATTTGTTACCTTCTTATTCTCATATGGTTTGCTTAGAAGAATAAATTTAAGACATTAACATATAAATAAGACATGCAACAGTATCGCAGATGCCATTGAAATTCAATAATGGAACTTCAATATACGTCAGAGTACAGAAATATGCTGCATATTCTTCAGAAATAGGCTTTAAGAGATCATGGGCAATAACTTTTTGAATAAATATACGAAAGAGAGGCATGAATCTCGCTTAAGAGGGAAAACACGGACACTTGATGTCTAGAAATAATATATTACAAGTCGCTTTTACAATTTCATATGGAAGAATTCGTGCATGATGCGAAACCCATGAAACCAAGGATTTAGCCTGTGAACAGGGTACTTTCCCACTTGTGGATATCGTAATGGGCTGAGATTTGCTTTGTCGGAAATTACTGGTAACTTTGGTACATTTGCAAACATCCTTGGTTGTCCAACAGTACATTATCGAACAGTATAATGATTTATTTTTTTCTATTTCTACAAGACAATATCCATCTACACAAGCGTCAGGGTCTACATTATGAATATAGATGCATTAATCTAAATTTGGAGATTTGCCATTCTCACCCAAGTCCTGAAAGATCTGAAGTAATAGAATAATATTTTGGATGACATTCAACAAGTTATCGAATAGGGAAATATAAGACACCGAAAAGCAGCTAAATAGTTGAACACCCTGCAGGAGGTACGGTCTTTATTGCTTACAGATTATTTTCAAAACCTCGTATTGTCCATGTTCCTTCGTATTTTTACATTCCTTCTCTCCTGTGGGGAACTTACCAAGCACTAAATATTAGATTGATGAGCTAGTGTTTTCAGAGTATGAAATTACAGTTTTATAATTAGATTTTAATTCACGATGTAATTGAATGTTTATATCACAGCATAATAATTCAAAGCTATGTAATTCACACCTATTAATGTAAATTAATATAATCTAAAGAAGCAATGAGATTTAAATAATTTAACGAACAACGATTCGTGGTTCAATTTCAGTATTAAAAACAATCTGAAGAACTCGATAGTTAAATTTCATGTGTTATTACTGAAATGAAAACAACAGAAGAGATGCTTAAAACTAGAGGTTGTGTAAACTACTTACGGAAGAATAGTTTAATTTCATACAACCAGTACTTAAATAAAAAACAGTACAACAGATACATAAATGTAGAATTACTACAAGATAAAGTTTAAAAAATTTTATCGGCCGATAATTAACAGCAACTCTCAAAAACAATATCAGTGTGCGTGTGTGGTATCTTTAGAGCTATAAAGAGAGTCCGCTGATTTGTCGGCGTCTAGGGGTGATGGTCTTATCACCGGATTCCATGGTGATTTTGATTTATGTACGAATCCAAGGATGTAGCAATATTTTGAATTATTCGGTTTATTTACGGATAGATGAAGGAAGATTATTTACAAAATTCTTAAATACATAGTCGTTTTTACTTAAGGAACTAGCTCGTCAAAGACGGTGGATGGCCATCTATATTAGTAACATAATATCGATAGATGTTTAAATGCGCTCTGGTGTTCAGAGTAGAACAGTTCGATTGTTCACATCAATAAGCGGGTGAAAGCAGAGAAGAGCAAAGTTGAAATAAGTTGCTTAAAATGTTGACCTAAGAGGTACACTTGAAACTTCTTTAATGCTGTAATAATTGTGAGAACTTCTAATTCATAACTGTCATATTTCTCTTCAGTTGAACTTGTTTTCTTTGACAAATAATAGATTGGATGTAACTTTCTGTCTTCGGCTCCTTGTAACAATATTGCACCATAACCTAATTTGCTGGAGTCCGTGTGTAGTTCTGTTCTTCTTCCATATTTGTAAATATGTAGAACTGGTCTTTCAAATAATATTTTCTTCTATTTTCAAACGTTTCTTTCTTTTTTTTTGTTGAGTTCCAAAAACAAATGGATTTTCTTTTCTGGTGTGGTCGCTTAATGATTTCTCTATCTTTGAGAAGTCTTTGATGTATATTCGGAAATATCCTGTTAATCCTAGAACACTTTGTACTTTCTTTACTGTCGCTGGTTCTTGAAACTTTGCAACTGCTAATGTCTTTGCGACCGATGGTTTGATGATTCTATTCTAAGTGACCTAAAATTCAACTTTTCTCATTAGGATTCGACATTTCTTAAATTTTATCTCCAGCCGTATTTCTTCACAATTTCGAACTCAATTTTAAGTTTCGGTGTTCTTCCTTTTCATCTTCTGCTGGAACGATGAGGTCGTTCATGTAACTGGCTAAAATTCTTTTATGTGTGAGGTCTCTAAAAATGCACTTGACGTATCTTTAAAAACACTGTGCTCGTGCTTAACCCGAAAGGAACTTTGTTAAACTCAAATTGTCCATCTGGAATAATAAAAGACGTAAATTTTCTGTAATCTTCATTAACATTGACGTGGAAAAAATCGTTACGTGAATCTAACGTGGAGTAAATTTTGCTTCTTGTAGTGTGTCTAAAAGGAAAAGGATTAGAGGTAAAGAAAATTATCTTTCACAAGTTTCTGGTTTAGTTTTTGGTAATCTTGAATTTCCATCTTTCTTTTTGACCATTACAACTAGACTGGCGTATTCTGATGAGCTTGGGCGTATGATGCCTTCTTTGAGCCATTCTTCTATCTGTTTGTATACTTCTTCTCTTTCCGTAAATACTAATCGGCGGGGTGATTGAACAAACTGGATCATCATACTTCAAAGTAATTCGCATGATGACGGCGATACTTACCGTCTTTTCAGGCTGATAGCTTTCAATCATTTTCGTAAGCTTTTTTTTATTTCATCATCTCTTATGTGATTCAATTCTGCTTTTTAACTTTTTACGTTGATATATGCAGTAAGAATGCTTGATTTTTGTATTTGACAAATTCTACACCATTTTTTGTGAAGTTGACTGATGTTCGTATTAAAATATCTGAACCTATTTCTTCTTGGAATTTCAGTTTCGTAATAGGTACCATATGCCATATTAATGAGTAATTTTCTCCGTCCATCTGAAATTCTTATTCGAAAGATCCTATCGTAGTAACTTGAGCTTCACCAATGCCGGTTAAGAGAATTTTATTCTTCGCTAGCTTCGTTGGATCGACGATTCATCTGCTGGTATTTTCTCGTAGTAGACTGACAATACTACTGGTGTCAATAGGAGCAGTAATTTTCATGTTTCCAAACTTTATTTCTTTGTTGCGTAGACTTATGCTTGTTTACTTCTTTCGTGAAATTCGTTGTTCTCTTTGGCTCGCTTGCATTTGGCTTTTTCGTAGAATCGTTGAATCTTCTAATCGTCGGAGTAGTTTGTTTATGCGTGGTTTGGAGCGTTAAAATTTGAATATTTTTCTCTTCCGTGATTTCGATTTTGGTTCTATCGATATAAATTTTCGTGGCTTCCTTGGTAGCTTCCATGGCATGACTGGAGGATTGAGATTCGTGATGTCGATTGTAACTTGTCAGCTCAGCAACTTTCTGCTTGATCTGTCCTGCTCAAATTTTCGCGGTGATTCAAATTATCGAAAATTTTCTGATTCATTGAAATCTTGTTTTCCCCTTAACTGACTGCCTTTTGATTTAGTGTTATTTAATATCTTCATACTCTTCAAATTTCTCTTCTTATTAGGTTGGTGAATTAATTGTTGTTCATTCGTCTAAGAAATGTTACTTAAAGTCGGTTGGAGTTCTACGTTTCATCTGATCTGAGATGATGAATTTTCGTAATTCTTCATAGGTTTTGGTTTTTAATCCAAACTTTTTATAACAGCATGATAGGAGTGAAATACTTTTAATATTTTTTCCGGTGGTTCCTATTCAGCCTATTTATATTTCTATAAAAGAAAAAATACTGCTTCTGCATCTTATATTTCTATTTCAACTTGCTGAAGAAATGTCTTTGATGTTATAATTAAATCTTAAACTCTTACGGCAAGAATATAAACTGGTTTATAAAATATTGTAGAAATTCCGGCGAAATAAAATATTTTGCATATAGCTGTAGCAAATATTTTTTTTTAATTTCTTGTATAGTGAAGTCTACGACGTTCACTCTTTATCATCATACTTTTCAGAAAGAATCCTGAATAATGATGTCATTTTTTTAACAACTCTTCACCTAACTCAGCAACAATAGAAAAATAGCTATAGGCTCTATCCATCAAGTATAGACTAGTTGAATACCAACATTGAATTTACTTATCTTTTTTTCTATTATAAAAGTACAATAAAAATACAATGAAAAGCGATATTAAAAATTATATTTTTAAAAAGTAATATGGCTGAAATATTTCATTAATATAAAAGTGATCTTTTAAATATTAATTAATTTGAATTTTTAGAACAAAAATTAACTATATTTCATAAATGAGAGCTAAATTTAAATTTTTCTATTTAAGATGCTATTTATAGTTATTATAAAGCTATTTTAAGATGAAAAAAAAACAGTGTCTTTTAAACTCCTTTTTAGCTTTTGTACATTTATTTTAATTTGAAGAACATCGGAAGTTATAATCAGAAAAGACATCAAGGAGAGAAGGATAACTTCAAGGGTCCTGCCAATTTGATTTATTTCTAATTTCAGCTGTCATTATTACCATGTAATTCAATCTATATCCAATATTGACATCACCAGCTTGTAAACTTGTAATGGCACACAAAAAAGGCATTAATAGAAATCATGCAATCAAAGCTGAGTTTATGCTTATAATCTGATGCATTGAACTAATGCAGCTGTCCTCCAGCAATTATTGGCTAATATATATATAAGATAGAGATTGGGGTAATAGCAGTACAATTTTTTTCAGTTTTACTCAGTATCTTTGTTCAAAATACCCCTGCCAGCAGATCTATTTGAATGGAGCTCAACAGAATTTGTGTTCTGTGCTTGGCGGGCTTAGTGCTTCTTGTTGGAATCAGTAAGTTTCTTGATAAATATAATTTATCTTTTTGGATTCTCCCTCCACTCTTTTTTTTCTCTCTCTCTCATATAAAAATCTGTGTTCTTATTTTGTACACCATGTCTGTAGTTTTCATACACGTGGTGGGTTGTAAATGCAAAATTTTGATCTCTTAGGTTTTCCTATTGAGTTTTTAATAACTTTTTTTATAATTATTTTAGCTTCTGGTTTTGAAAGTTTATAGTGGCATGTATTGTGTGAGTTTCTTATTTAATTTAATTTTTAGGATTCATCTTACAGATTCTTTTCAATTTGAATTTTTGGTTTTATAGCCATTTTTTAATAACTTATTTCGATGATGGGGATAGTTTGGCCAATAATTTTAGAACAACCTAGTTTTATAGTCTAATGTCGGTTACAACAAATATATATTTTTTTTTCTATTTTTCTGTGAAAAAAGTTTATGTTCATAACTTTTTTTTTTCTTCAATTTATACATCTTTTTTGATATTTCTTATTTTTGTTTATTTTTTAATTTACATTCTTTTAAATTTAGAATTTTTCTATTTCATTGAAATTGTTTCTTTTATTATCTTTCACTTTTCAGTTTGCAATATTTATCTTTCTATTTATGGTTTGGTTCAAGTATTTATTCTTAATGTTCAATTGTGATTTCACATTTTTATAATTTTAACTTTTAATTAATTTCTTAGTTTATTTGTGAATTAAAAAATTATATCTTTTTTTAATTTAGTATACATTTTAAATTATATATATATATATATATATATATATATATTGAGAAAATAGTTTATTTTATTATAGTTTTACGAATCATTAGTTATGCTGAACTAATTAACAAAGAATTTGTACTGCTAATTCGTGTTGTACTAAAATAAAGTTTATTCGTTATTTAATAGGTTAATTTTATATCTCAGGCTTATGTGATTGATTTCAATAAGATTTATTCCGTCACATAAAATATTTGTTTCGAACGATATAAACGATATATGGAATCAAATAATTTCTGTCCAAAATATAAAAATAACAATAGAGACCCAGTTGTTTTCTTCATATATGATTTTATTAACGTCCCATTAGAAGCAACACGGGGACTATTGGTGACGAACCTCGTAATTTTGAACCTCTGTGAAGCGACGAGGACGACTTCTGAGTTGGTACTCCCTATGCTAACTTCCTCACCACGCCAACAGCAGGACATTAGTCCCCGACAGATTTAACGGGCAACAACCCCTTCTGCACGATGGGTCTTAAATGGGATCTTGAGACACAATGAGAATAACCAGTTTCATCGCAGTTTGAAGGTTTATTGATATTAAATTCAATAGCTTTCCAATCACGCGTACAAATGTGTGTTAATCGGGAATTATGTAAAAAATTTATTTTTGTTTTAATTGGTTCAGAACTTTCATTCATATTTATAAACAAGGTTTCTTCTTAAACGTGATTTTCTTAAATTTTAAATGAAGAATTGTGTTTGAAAATTGAATTATACGTTCTTTAGTGAGTTTTTGTAAATTAATACAACCTCAATAATTAAATTGTCGATAGAAACTACAAAATGATGCAGTTGATACCTCTATCCAATTTCTACTAAATAGTGTTTTTTAAATTTTATCTCCCAAATTTTGTTATATTCATCTTAATAATTTATAGCATATATAAACATTTGTAACTAAAATAAATAACATCCCGTTCCTAGCAAAAGTAGCTTTTCAAACTAAGTACATGTTTTAAACCTTTTTCTCGAATTATCAATTGTATTTCACTTCAGAAGAAGTGAAAACACTAAAGACATGTATTTCACTTCAGAAGTACATGTCTTTAGAAATCAAATATTTATCTATGGCTTATTATTCTATACTTACTCAAATTGCGAAGATATTGTAGTTATCTTGGAAAAAGCGAATAAGCGCAGGTATTAAAAAAAAACCACCGAGTAATGAAATTATTCAATAATAAATCTTATCTAAATATTTTCTTTCATAATTTACACTTGTGTTTTCCAACAGATGCAACAACTTTTCCCCCAATTTTTTTGTTTAAAAGTGGTGCATTATAATGACTTTTTTTAAAAATGCAATTTAATTTTTGGAAATTGGTTTAAAAATATCATAGGCACATTATTGGTTATTACGATGTATAACTGGAAGTTATTATTATTATTATTATTTCTGAAATTTTCTTCATATTTTTAAAAAAAATTATTGTTAAAATCACGAATAAGGCAGTGAGTAAGTGAGAGTGAACTGTTGAGGGTTATGGTGAATAAGCCAAGTTTGGCTTTGCAACGCCAAAGAAAACATATATGTGATTTAGATATTCTAAAAAATGGATATAAAGTAAAATTACGTTGACAAGGAGAATAGTCAAAAACAGAGAAGGATTTCTCGAGTATTCTAGGATCGCTTGAGCCATGTTTACAAAACAGTGAACTTCATGGGAAAGAAAAAGATTCTTCGGAGCCATGATGCCCTTAATTACCAAAAGTTCCTGAGGGGTATCGATAAGATAGATTTTGTTTTCACTGCGCATAATTCTGGCTTATATTACGTCACATGACGTCACGGCATTTGTTGCTTTTGGCTATCTATATTCACGTAGTTTTTGAAGATTGTTACATTTATCAATTTGTGCATCCGTTGTAGCAGAAAGCAGTACTTTGGAGTTTGTTATTCTTAAACATTTGTTTATGTTTTGTTGGAGAGTTATGACGCTGTTTCAGTTGAATCATTTAATAATATCCGATTGAGCTTCTATATTATTAAACAATATTTTAGACAAAACGCGCCAATTTTTTTTTTACTACAGGACCTATGATATTGATGACCCTTCTGTTCAAAATATCCCGAAATATTCCTCAAATTCTTAACTGAGCGCCTACAAAATATTCTTTTTAATTCTAATACTGCCTAATTTGTTTTTCTATTTCTTTTTCTCTTTTGAAAAAGTCAGATCTCGTAGAGTGAACAAAATACCATTGTCCATGCGCCTTATCCTAGATTACGCCCGTTCTCTTTTTAATTTAATTTTTTTAAAGTATTTATTTTTTTTATTAATTTTTGTTTTCATGTTTTTGTGACTTATCTCTTGAGCGACACGTTACAATATAACTATTCTTTCTCCAACAGAGGCAACCAAGCTGTTTTAAGAGATCTAAAATTATTTTAAGTGTGTTAATTAATTTTGGAAAATAGAGCTGCAAAGAATCAATTTCGGATTTTTTAAAAGTGTTCAGCTGGACCCATTCAAAAATCTATAGATCCAAGCAGCGTAACACTCATACGAAATGCGGAATGAATATTTAGCACTCCTTTAGTAAAAAAAGGGAAAAAATCAAATAGTGGACTTCATACAAAAGTTTATTTACGCAGCAATTATCGTGTATAGTTTTAATTAGGGAAAAAGGGCGAATGATTTAAGGACAATTCATGTTTCAAAATGGCTGCGATAGCTTGTGATATAGGTTGCAACATCTGTGGACAGTGGTATTCGAGTTCAAATAACATTTAAAGACCGTCGTGCGGAAGATCGATGCTTTCAATTCTATTAAATTCAATTGGGTCTCAAAAACCTTATAAGACGTGATGTGGGGAAGTTATGTGAGAGAAGATACCACCTCAAGCTCATTCGTGACACTTAACCCGAGTCTCAAATTTATAAATACGTCACCAAGAGTTTTCCATTCTCTTGTACAACATTAAAAAACTACGTATTAAATATATAGTTGTATTTAATTGCTGTACCAAAATAAATAAATTTTTGTTTGTATTGCTTTCCATAAATAAAATTATTTAATTTAAATGCTAGGAACATTGTTTTCTTAATTTTTTTTGCCAAATGTTGTGGATTTAAATGTAAACATATTTTAACTAATTTTTCTTTCTTTCAGTTGATGCCCGTCCTTCTCCACAAGGTAGTTTCTCATATAATTCTGCATTAATTTTATTAACTTTTACATAGATATAATTTTTTCAAATAGATGATTTCAAAATATGTAATAATTTTTGATGTAATAAACATTTTTTATATTGTTCATTGAAACAACATTAAACAAACAAAATTTAATTGTACGAATAAATTCTCTTTAGCTTTTGCATCATAATATTTGAACTCATCATAAAATTTAAAAAAAGTATTTTTGAGTGATTTTGGACGCAGAACTTAACATGTACAAACAACTACTGGATGAAATAGATGAATATTGGTTTCAGTTGATATTCTGATCGATACGTAAGTGAACTGATAAGAATTTCGAAAGTGGCAGGTGGTTTTTATGAAATATTTCAAATAAAAATATTACTCTGTGATTACGCAGTTCGAGCCAAATTTCATGCTCTAGTTCATAGCAACATTAATGTAGAAAGAGAAGAAATTTAGAAATGCTATCATCTTTGTTGGTGCGACAGGATATATTCAGAATTTTTTTCTCAATGAATTAATTGTAAAACAAAGAAATAAAATTTTTATTAAATTCATATTAAAAATTCAGAGGTTGCGAATGAATCTCCTTTTTTCTGAATCAGTTTCGATAGATAATGTATGAATCGGATAGTGAAAAACATCAATATGATAAGCCTATGTGAGAAACTTTGTAGTATTATCTTAATTATGACATAAGAATACATTTATAGTTGGAATTATTCTATTTTTCCTTTAAATGGTTTTAACTGAATTATAATTGACTTGAAATAATTTTAAAAATAAAATGAGATAAATCTGAATTATATCATATATTTTTACAGATTTAAGTTTAGGTGGATTAAGAGGAGGAGAATGATGTAAACAATTATTTTTTGGTTCAGACAAATTCACTGAAAATTAAATTTTTCAACAAATATTATATTTAATGAGTAAAAGTTAACTAATTTATTTGAAATTAAGATTCCAGCAAATAAATTTTGTTAAGACTTATACAGAAATTTCTATAATTCTCTTTGTTAACTTTTCTGAAAATGTGAACTTTATTTAGTGTTATTGAAAAATCGCTACTTTATTATTAAATTATTTTTATTAATATGTTATATTTTTCATTGAATTCTACATTTTTCTATAATTCCTTAACTATAAGAATATTTTACCGAAAATTTTGCACACTAACTACACAAATAAAAAATTTCTGTCTCATTGATATTTTTGAAATAAATATTACTGTAAATATTTTTAATAGTTGTTTTAGTATATTTGATGATACATGCATGAAAGATTTTTATTTAAGTACTGAAAGAGGTTTTAATATTTAAAGTGCTTACAATATTTTTCGTACATTTAGGGAAAAAAAACTTGACCTGTTAACAGTGTGATTAGGAGTTTTTTTTTTTAAACACGTGATAAATTAATATTTATTTCATTTAACATTTTTTCGAAAACATGTTCACTGAAGAAAATTTTACTAATCGTTTTAAATAATTTACATATTAAAGTATATTAAAGTATTAAAAATAAAATAATAACTAAATTTTAATTTTTTAAGGTGGAGAGGAACATCATCATGTACATCGTAAGTAGCAGCTTTTTCTTTATTTAAATTTGAAAAAAAAATATTAAGTCGAATGTCATTAAAAATATATGATTTACATTTGGTGAAACATAACTCAATAAATAATTAAAATCTTCAGGAATCAAAACTTAAAAAATTATTGATTTAAGTAAGGGAAAGGGACAAATGTGTGAGTTTATAAGTAATACTTAAGATGCCTAAATATTTATGTCGTTTGTGTTGGATTGAGTTCGGAAACATCTTCCTGGTTTAAAACACCTGGTCCAGCATGGTAACTCAAATATTGGTGACATGAAATGAAACAATAGCATGATTCAGCAATTAATATTTTTTAACTAAATTTGACGAATATGGTAGAAAAATAGATGAAATCTTACATTTGCGCATTATTCTGCTTTGCCATATTACCTAAAATTTAAATTAAAAGTAGCAACTTGAGTGTATGATAAACAATCGAGAAAACATTGATATAAAATTAAAAGTTTCAATTTTTTTCCGAACTTAAAATCAAGAGAATTCAATTCTCTTCTAGCATTTTTTGCCTTTAATATTAAATCTTTTTTAAAAAGTAAATACATTATATAGTCGAGTAAATATAGAATGTACGGGATGGGAAAATAGTTAAAAAATTTCCATGTACTAGCGTATTAAGAAATCGAAAAGACTTGAAATGAAAAAAAAGCTATTCCTTAAAATGAATAATAATATTTTTTTAATCACAATGATCTTTAAGGAGTATTTCTGCTCTATTGTAGAGTAATAATTTAATAAATTAAATTTGTTTTACTTTAATGCAAAAGGCTATACTTGATATAGTTTTATATAAATATCGCTGATAAAATCCTGACTCGTTAACTACACCTTAGTATACATTTTGGTTAATAAAAAGGCAGAAAAAGTTTGCAATTTAACTGTTATTTATTTTGTTTTGACATTTATATAAACACAAATTTTCTTTAAAAATATATTTCTTTTCTTAAAAGTTTTAACTTCTTTTATATTCTTTCTTATATTTAAATGGTACCATTTGCAGAATAATACTTTATCAAAATACTATCGATTTTCTACGTATCAATATTGTATCAAAGAAATAAATAAGCTAAAAAGTATACAATTTTCTAAGCATTTCGAATAAATTTAAAAAAATTTAAAATAGTGAGTAATATTTTATTGTGTGTCACGATAAAATTTAGGGAGTTAAGTCAAGTATTTAGGGATTTACTTTGATTCATTTCAATGTATTCAGGTTAGGACAACAATCCGCATGGAATCAGATTGAGAAATTTATCATTTTTTTTATTCACTAAACACGTTTCCGACTCTCAGTTTCCACGGATAGTAAAATTAAGCATATTAAGGGCACTCGGTACCCAAAGAAAGAACAAAATATTAGATTTTTTTTATTTAGTAATATTCTTTGAATTACTTTTCTTCTGTTGATGTATTACTTTTGAAAGTATAAGAACTAGAAGTTGGAAGAAGTGAAATTGTAAAATGTAAATAATTTTATTACTAGACTACTATCTTTTTTCAGAGATATCAGTAATTTTTTTAAAAAAATTCCCAAAACATTTCGAAAACTAGTTTTGTTTTATCACAACATTTATTGCTCGTTATAGCTATTACAATTTTCATTACGAGTGATTTGTTGATATATCGTCTTTTGTTAGAAGTGTATTTATTGAAATACACTGGTGATCAAAATTAAGAGAATTTTTCGATTTGGTCGATTATCTCTAGAACTGCTGAACGATTTTAATGAAATTTGGTGTATATATAGGGTTGATATAATACAAAAAAAAAAAAAACACTCAACAGTTATAATACACACGCATTATCGTGCGTAACACTCATTGGAGTCTCAAGGTATGAAACAGTAGTTACAGAATAGAAGAAAAAAAAAAGGGGGGGATTAATAGGGGGTATGGTCCCCTCTTACAGATATATAGGCTTCACAACGTGATTTTATGCTAGAAATAAGGGAGTTTATGAGTTCCTGTGGCAATTGGTCCCACTCGTTCATCAACGTTGTATTCAGGTCTTGGATGGTTCTCGAAAGAAGCTTGCGAATTGCTATTGCCCTCCCAGGAGCGTCCCAGGCATGCTCTATAGGATTGTGGCTTAGAGATCTGGCTGGTCAATACATCTGGCGAATATCCTCACTTTTCAGAAATTCGTCGACCAGCTGATCTCTATGTGACCTCACGTTGTCATTCATTAAAAAGAAATCAGGTCAAACTGCGCCCTTGAAAAGGCGAACGCAAGGCTCCAAGACCTCATCCCCATACCTCTCAATAGTCGCAGTTTTTCTTGCAAAGACGTGGAGGTGTGAACATTTAGGGAAAAAAACTTGACATCCATCCAACATGATGCCTGCCCATATTATCAAGCCTCCGCTGCCATAATGATCGATTTCTTGGGCATTGGAGGGCAGGTAGCGGGTCCCTGGTTCTCTCCATATGAAAGTACGGGAAAAATCACTGGTTAGGCTGAACCGGAATTCATCAGTGAAGAGAGAGGTCACCCATTGATTCATGCTATAATTTATATGATCTCTGCGTCATTTTAAGCGGACTCTCCTGTTCGCAGAACTGAGAGGAACGTAAACAACAGGTCTGCTTGCAAACGGCCCTCTCTCATGAACTCTTTTGAAAACAGTCAACCTTGAAACTCGGGTTCCTGTGGCAGCTTACAACTTATGAGAGACCTGAGAAGCTGCAGCATTCCTGTCACACCTCGCAGTAATGGACAAAGGGCGATCTTCTTTGGATGTCAAAGCTCTTGGACGACTTTGCCCATGCTTTTTCTCGACGGATCCGGTATCCTGAAACTATTTCCATAAGTTGGACACGACGCTGGGCGTTAAATCGATTTCTCTGCAAATCTGGATTTGAGACTGGCCTTCTTCTAGCGTACCGGCGTTGCGTTATTTCAATACATTAAAGTTTTCAAACTGCTGCTCTTTAAGCAAATAATTAACAATGACTACATTTTTTCTACGTGTTATAAATAATGCATGTAATAAAATTAGGTATTCATTATGAAATAAAATAAAACCTTTTTTTTGTAAAAAAAATTAAAAGTTTGGGATATCGAAGTTTTTCTTATAATTCTTGAACACAAATCAACACTTTTTTTTCTTTTCTAAAACTGAGCCATAACTAAACCATATAATCGATCCGTGAAGTTGTTTACAACATCATTGAGAATATTATTAAAAATGCTATATTAAAATATCAATAAATACAGGAAAATACTTTTGAAACTGATTCTATTGTGTCTTCAATATATCCAGATCTAAATCTGAAATCATTTTCTTGAATTGGATTTGACATGCTGAAATATAACTTTTAAATGCATAAATAGAGAAAATTAATCCCTTTATTATAAATAAGGAAATCAAGAGTGGACTTGCACATACAACAAGAATCTAATCCGTATCTAGGCTCATCTTACTAATGAATCGCAAAGCAATATCTTCTATATAAAGTCTCAAATCCATTAAAACCTTTATCTAGTCAATCACTTTTTTAATTGCTTGCACTGAAAACTTAATTTGAAAATTTTAAGGATGCATTTGATGTTATAGTAAGAGCTTCGGAGAATGAATGTAGATTAAATGGAAGAAATAGAATATATATATATATACTAGTAATAAAAATGAGTAATCAAAAATAGTCCATACTTTCCGACGAGTAACGATCTTAAAATCCTGGTAAACAGTTAGATATGTATAAAATTACACACAAAATATTTAAAAGATATTATCTAAATAAAATATTTGCTTTTTTCTTTTATAATCTTGACAAGTTGCAATAAAATATTTGTTAGATATTTGTTACTTTTATTCACGCTTCTATTTAGTAATAGCGTAAGCACAGTAAAATGTGTTAATGACGTTCTTCTTTACACATACATTTGATTTTTTTTATTGGATTATTAATAAAGAATTCTTTTATTAAAAAATCTTTCAGACGGTGAGCCCAACTATCATCGTAAGTATAACATTTTATTATATAATAATAAAATTGCTTACTTTTTTATGAATTAAAAATTTCCAAAACAAAGTTTGACTCATAACTCTTGTTATTACGAGATTTTTATATATTTCAATAAGCATTCATAAAGCAGTTAAAATTCCAGTCAAAGGTTCAGTAAAATATCAAAGTTTGAAGAACATGATTAGATAATACAAACTATGTACAATAGATATTGGTACTAGCTTTTTCCAACCAATAGCAAAAGGTGTAGGGATGATCTTTTTGTGTGGAATTTGAAGCGGGATTTGATGTAAGCTTGTAGACCTGTGTCTGTTGTCGTTGAAGCGTGTGGATCTAGCTAAACAGAAAGTGTGTTTAGAGTTTTCGTTGAGAGTGAAAATGCTATGATTCATAGAGCAGCGTTGTGCCATCAAATTTTGTTTTAAACTGAACAAATTTGCGATGGAATCTTTTGATATAATCTATCAGACTTACAAGGACGAAATCATGTCCAGAACGCTTGTTTTTGCGTGGCACAAAAAACTCAAAGACAGGAAGGAAGATATCGATTCCTCTGTCTTCGATACAAAATATGTAGTTTACAAAGAGGTTAACCAAAACTGTGAAATAAAATGGAACAAATAGTGAATAGTAAACCTTATGCATAAGTATTTGGTTCTTGAGGATTAGGGTGTAGCGCTTCCGTAGGAAATTGCCGATACTTGATTGTTCCATCACGACATTGCGCCCAGTCTCACGTCACGAATTATGAGGGAACTATTGACCAAATACAATGGTGTAACGCTTCCCCAACGCTCCTACATTCCAGATCTGGTACCTTCCTTTTGTTCCTTGTAATAAAAAAAGCCTCAAAGGACATAATTTCGGGATAATTGACACCGTTCATTTGGCTATGACAGGGTATCTGAACAGTATTATAGTTTTGGACTTTCGGGATTATATGAAATCTGGAAAAAGTGCATGAATCGGTGTATTGATGCAGGCGAGGGAATTTTTGAAAATTAACTCTGTATCTTGAATAAATTTGTTTTTTTATGTCTTCAGCTCCGACACTTGTTGTACAAACATTGTACACTGCTAAAAATACACTTTCAGTATTTTAAGATTTATATTTTTGTTCGATAACCTTGGAGAAATATATTCGATAAAAGTTACTGCTTTAGTTTTTAAGCTATAAATAATAGTGGATGTGATATAAAAATAAATAATAAAATGCTCATCTTCGAAACGTTTAGTCAATGCACTGAATATAGAAAATTTGATTAAAAAGTCTTGGGACTAAATTATTTTTAGTTAAAATAGAATTATATGGTCTTCAATCCTTGCCATTTTCAAGCCATGATCTATCTAAATTCCTTCAACACTGCCATTTTCTTCCAACTATTTTGAAATCTTTGGTATTTTAAAACCTTTTTTTTTTTCAAATTTTAGATCGTAAAAAGTTTACGGCGTTTAAGCTTGGTAAAAAAGGAGGTTAATAATATATGTTATTTTATTACAATCCAATAATTTTATGGAATATATGTTCAGCAGCCATATATTCTGTTACAATACTGTAATTGTGTATGTGACTTCTAACTATTGTGGTGAATTTAAATCTACAATATATATATATATATATATATATATATATATATATATATATATATATTGTAGATTAAAAGTTTTACTCCGAGCAAAAAGAATTGTAGCCGTTCATTGCTGTTAGCCACAGACACTTATATGTGTTTAGAAATTTTCAAACTAATAAATTAATATTAATAACTTTTATTACAACTTCGAAAGTGACGACAAAAAATATTTTAGTTCCAGATATTTTGATTACTTCTTGTATTAAATATAAATGAAATCTATGGATTGAACCTTATATGACTGGGGTGTTCTTCATGTAAATAAAAAAAATAATATTTTCTGTATATCAAAGAAAAGTAATATTTTCTGTATGAGTCAGATTAATTATCAAAAGTTAGTCATCTCTTTTTTCAAGAATTTGTTTTAATTATTATGGATCATAAATATACATTTGTAAGACATTAAATTTATTTTTGTATATTAATTGTGTCTTGCTGTAAATTTTTACTTCAAACTTAATGATTATAACTTTACATTTGTGTTTTTGTTCACTGGAAGAAATTATCAACATATAATCTAAGTATTTTTAGAAATCTTACATATTTCTAAAACTGTTAAATTTATTGATATTTTTCCCAGAAAAGTGAACAAAACAACTGATTTTGCTTTCAAATATGACAGGAAAAAATGCTAAAATAATATTAATAGTAAGTCTTTTTGTTTTAAAGTATTTTGTTTTAAAATACATTTCGATTCTTTTGTTACTTATAGATCATCGAACAGGTGAGTTCTTACATATATTACCAAATGCGTTATGTAGCTCCTTTTAAAAGTAGATAATATAAAAAAGGAAAGGATTTCAATTCTCTTCTATCAATTGTTTTGAAAGATTTCTGATATAAAAAATTAATCCGTTCAGTTTGTTTTTTGCAACAAAATATTAAAGATGCTTCACTCTAAGAACAGCGGTTATTCTACACCGCATCATTCGAATTCTTAATTTAAGACAAATGTTGTATATACGAGTATTTATTTTAAAACGATCAATTACATGCAGTGCTATGAATATGACTAAAAGTATAATCCAAGTGTAACATCCGATCTCAACATGTTATCGTGACCCAGTATGTTTTAAGACAAAAACTTAATAATATATAATATTTTAGGCATAGAATAACTTTAAAGGTAGTTATATTATATTTTTTTAATGCAATGAACATGCTTTATCTGTTAACTTTTTCCTAAATACATTCCTAAAAATGAATGTATTTAGGAAAAGTAAGCGAGCTATTAAGTGAAGAATAAATTGTTTTGAAATTACAATTTGTGTTTTGTAATTCTTATTATACCCTCCAAACAACGGAAATGCACAGTATTAGAAGTTCAAGTATACAGGAGAAATATAACTCAAAATATATTAATGTTACGGAAATTTTAGCTCCAAAAAATAAGACAATGTAAGATGAACAATGTGTACATATGAATGCTTAAATATAATTTTTTCCGACAAAAGTTCTGTTACGCGATATTTAACTAAATGACAAGGGTTGAATGCCCTGGTCATTTAGAATAAAATAGATGTTCTATCAAATAGATGTTCTGCCTATGCAAGAATTAAATATGTTTGTACAAGTACATTCTCTCTTTAGTACTATAAAATTTTTCATTTACATAATTTTTACTTTTTTTTTTAACTGTAATTGAAAACAACAAAGATAATATAAATAAATTAAATATAATTAAGAAAGTAGTATTTCAATATTTGTGTGCTTCGAGACACGTCTTATGTATAACTATTTGAATTAATTTTAATAACTAATATCAGATAAAAATTACAGAAGAAATACTTTTCTTACAAAATTTTGAAAGAATTAATAGCCTTGGGTAGGCTTTTAATCTGACATTAACTTAAGTAACAATTAAAAAAAAAAACTGGAAAAAAAACCCATTGAACAAAAATGAATAAAAAATTGCTTCTTAAATTAGATTAATCCTAGTAATGGAAAATATAAAATCAAACAGTGTATTGAAATAATAATATCTACTTTTCTGTTCATACTATACACTTCAAACGACGTGAATTCTTAGATTTTGAAGCTTTTGTAAAAGGAAAAATTAAACACAAAATACTTTTATGTTATGCAAGTTTTAAATACAAAAAAAATAATACAAAGTCGTCATGTAAAATATTAAATTTCGTTTTGATGCATAAGGTGTAGATGTAATTTTTATCCAAAAATAGATTTATTTTGTTAGATTCAAAGAAGTAATACTTGATTAACTGAGTGATTCAGTAATGTCCAGCTAAAATAATTGTTATATTTCATTGTAAGTGGCTGTACAAAAGAAAAATTTTATAAAAAGTTGCTTAACTTTTCCCATTTTATTTAAAAGAGGGAGTACATTGATATTATTTAATTGTAATACTGTAAATGGGCAATGTTTATCATTTTTCCTAACTGAAAAATTATATATATTGATTTTTTAATTTGAATTTTTACTGTTCGTGTTTGATATTTCAAGTTCTGCATAATGAATAAAACTCAAAAGACTTTAGGTTACTCAAATTTCAGCTATAAAAGTAAGATAATGCTCAAATATGAAAACTAAAATTTCTGAGCTAAAGCAATTATTATTATATTCCTTCTGATAAGTTTATTTTTTGACGTAGTATACATATTTTACTAGTAAAAGTTTTACAATTCTTTTAATTGTATTTGAAATCAAGAAGCAGACTTTAAAAATGAACTGTAATTTTAGAAAGTAAAGTTTCAATATTATTGTACTGCAATTTTGTTCTTTTTAACTGTAGGTGGCCTATCATAAGTTACGTTTTGGATTTGATTTCTAAGAAATTCAGTGTTTAAGAACTTTTACCATTTTTTGGTTAAAATGGTATTGAAAAAATGTTAGTTTAAGATTCAACTGATGAGGTTTTCTGAATATCTCAAGATTTAGTGGAAAAACAAGACTAAGAGTTTTAAAAATATTTTCATATATTGAACATATTTAAAAGATGTTATGCTACTTCAAATAATAAATATATTAAAATTAAAATTTAATACTCTGAAAGCGAATAGTTTGCTGTTTAATCTCATAAATGACATCTGCATAACGAAATAAACGAGAATACACTTAAATGGAAATTTTTTTTATTAATTCACATTTTTGGTTTTTAATAAAGATATTCATTAACCATCATATCTTTTGAATAAAAAATTGTATAAGTTAAATTTAAAACAATAACTTAAGTTGATTGTGATTTTTTAATAAACAGGTGGTCATGGTGGACTTTCCTTAGGTAAGTACCTCGTTTCATTCAAATAAATTATAATTTTTAATATTTATAATGCTCTTTTATCATTATAATTTAAAATATGGAATGTAAATTTAGGAAATTATCTGCTATTTAAAAGCAGTGATTACATTCAATAAAAGTTATGGAGATTAAATGCAGCTTATTAGATGAACGAAAATATAATTATTAATATTATAATTAGTCATTATTTAGGACTGATTTTTACAGTAAAGGGATGTTTTACATATAGTTATTTTAACTATTTGAGTCATCAACTGATGAGGTTTTCTGAATATCTCAAGATTTAGTGGAAAAACAAGACTTGAAGTTTTAAAAATATTTTCATATATTGAACATATTTAAAATT
>BMAW01131411.1:298879-341207 GCA_019974015.1 Nephila pilipes
CCATCATATCTTTTGAATAAAAAATTGTATAAGTTAAATTTAAAACAGTAACTTAAGTTGATTGTGATTTTTTAATAAATAGGTGGTCATGGTGGACTTTCACTAGGTAAGTACCTCGTTTCATTCAAATAAATTATAATTTTTAATATTTATAATGCTCTTTTATCATTATAATTTAAAATATGAAATGTAAATTTAGAAAATTATCTGCTATTTAAAAGCAGTGATTACATTCAGTAAAAGTTATGGAGATTAAATGCAACTTATTAGATGAACGAAAATATGAATATGAATATTATAATTAGTCATTATTTAGGACTGATTTTTACAGTAAAGGGATGTTTTACATATAGTTATTTTAACTATTTGGGACATTAATCTAAGGACAATTAAAAAACAAGGAAAAAAATACTTTTATGCTATGCTACGCGGATCTTTGCTGAAATAAAAGAAAAAGTCATTCTGCAAAATATTAAATTTGATTTTCATTCAAAAAGTGTAGATGTAATTTTCTTCCAAAAATAGACTTGATTTGTTAAGTTTATATAAGTGATATTTAATTAGCTGAGTGATTGAGTGATGTTGAGTTGAAACAATCGTTACATTTCATTGTGGGAGGGTTCTGGCGAAGAAAGTGAGTGAATTGATGATTGGTAAGTAGCATGATTGTTACAGAAGTCAGCTTTTAAAATATTTACAATCCTTTTTTTAAGTGAAAATGTATTCAAAACTCCTTTTCGATAGCTAGTCGGCTAACTGTAGCTCTTGGGGAGTTCAGAACACCTCAGAATTTGGAGGAAAATGTTATTTTAAATTTTATAATTGTTTCAAGAGTTGAATAGATTTAAAAGCAGTGTTTTTTAAACTACTCTTATAAAGATAAATACTTTAATCTAATGCTACTTTAAGTTTATGATTGCGCATTTCTTTTATTTTTCCCCTATAGAGGCAGAAGAGTTATATTCAATTGGTTCTTAAACTTATATTTGATTAAATTCCCTTGAATTATTGACAATTATTTGCATTAGCAAATTACATTGCATCGCAATATATTCTATACACTTCAAGCAACTCGAATGCACAGTCTTGGAAGTTATAGCATACATATGAAAAACAAATTCCATACTTGTATATAACACAAAGATTACCTATGAAAACTAAGAAAATTTCCTAATGTAAAAAATTACATTCTATTTGCCTGCACATGACGCAGATAATGCTTTCTTTCAAAATATTTTTGCTTTTTTGGAATTTAAAAAAGTGTTAAGGGTTTAGAGAGGTTATTAAATGATATGAAACTAAAGAAATCATATTGAATTACATGTGGTAGTCTAGGAATGTTCTTATTTTGCTGGTCGCTTTTTAAGAGAATTATTGCTACTATTTACTACTGTTAAAACTGTAATTGAAAGCTAAAGATCTAGTGGAATGAAATAAATAATGATTTTAAACATTTTAATGATAATATATTTTGATTATAGGTGGTCACGGTGGTTATGGAGGTCACGGTGGTTATGGAGGTCACGGTGGTTATGGAGGTCATGAAGGCCACGGTGGTAGTGGTGGTCTTGGTGGTATTCTCGGTGAATTACCAGGTAAATGTTTACCATCATTGTCGTAGATTTCAATTTTTGAAATTTTCCATAATTGCTTAAGTATTGAAGTAATAAAAAAATCCATACTACAAGAGTCGTCTGAATGTAGTTCTTTAAGAGTTTCAAAATATATTGGAAATTGTAGTTGAAAAGATCTTAACGTCTTATTACTATTCAATAAATAGATTAAATTTAAAAATAGTTATTGTATTTTCTTTATGTTAGCAAGATGGATACAATAATCTAATTTTACTTTAATAGTATGACTGTGCATTACTTTTTTTCTCTTATAAGAGAAAATAGTTGCATTGATACTTATTTTGTATTTTACTCATTCATAAGTTTCATATCAAGCACCTTGAACGCATCCTATTTTAAGTTATTATATACATAGACAAAATAAAACTTAAAATATTTTCAACTCACTCTAATTTTAGCTACAAAAAGGACGTAATGTAATATTATAAGATATTAAGTTTGATTTACCCCATTGGTCATAGTTACAATAGTATTTCGATAAAGTCTGGCCTTGTTTTATTTAAATAATGATAAATTAAGTGCTTGTGTGATGTTTAGTAAAAGGATATGTTATATTTCAGGTGTAGGTGGTAGTTTAGGTAAGTACTGTGTCTTGGTAGTATTATTTTACAGAATTTTTATACTATTGCTTTAAACTGTTGTGGAAATTAAAAAATTGTTCTGAAAAACAATAATTATAATTTTAGAAGGTATTATTTCATTATTAATATGTTATAATCTCATTATTTTTAATCGTAACTGGAACGTAATCGGAATGATAACCTCCATTTCGGTCTAACACTAGTTAAGTGTTAGCTATCACTTCTGTGGAAGTCACTTTTTAATATTTTAAATATAGGAAATAAACTGGAAATTCATGTAAATTACACAAAATTTACCTACAAGGAATAAACCAATTTTTTAATGTTAAATATTAAATTTTATTTGCCTGTGTATACCGCAGTTTTGACTTTCTTTCAAAATACTTCTGTGATTTTGGAATTTAAATAAGTGCTAAGAGTTGTAAGAAAAGATTAAAAAAAAAAAAATGCGGCTAAAGAAATCTTATTTCATTGCATTTGGTAGTCCAGGCATGCTCTTTCTTTAAAAGAAGGGAATTAATATTTAGAGAATTTTCACTACATTTTGAACTATAATGGAAAGCAAAAAAGTAGTATAAAGAAGAAAATTATAATTTTAGAAAGCAGTACTTTCATAATAGAGTAATCTACTTCATTCTATTTTATTGTAGGTGGTCATGGAGGCAGTGGAGGTCTTGGTGGTCTTGTCGGTAACTTACCAGGTAAGTGTTTGCTATCGTTATCGTAGAATTTAACTTTTGAAATTTTCTATAATTGCTTTTGTAGCGTAGTGATTAAAATGCAAAACAACAGGAGTTTTCTAAATGTAGTTGACAGTTTCGAAATATACCAGAAATTGCGGAAGAAAACATCTTAACATTTTATTACTTTTCTATGAAATGCATTAATTTTCAAATAATTACTTTATATTTTTGTATAAGTGTGCAAGAGTAAAAAATAATTTAATTTTACTTTAATAATAAGAATAAATATTGTCTGTCTTTTTTCCTTGAAAGAGTATTTGGTTGTATTCAAACCTCATTCTTTATTTTTCCTCTTTATATTTTCGTTTCAAGTATCTTGAATGCACCGTCTTTTAAGTTATTATATATGAAGTAAAAATAAAACTAAAAGTACTTTTAAATTACGTAAATATCATGCACAAAAAAGACGTAATATCCTATTTTAAAATATTAAATTTGATTTACATCCACAGGCCATAGTTAAAATTCTCTTTCTATAAAGTTCTGTTTTGTGATATTTAAATAAGTGATAAATTAAATAAGTGCTTGTGTGATGCTCAGTTACAGAATATGCTATATTTTAGGTGTAGGTGGTGCTCTAGGTAAGTATATACTTACAGAATTTGTATATATATGTTTTGTTAGTATTATATTCACAGAATTTATATACTATTTCTTAAAATTATAGTTCAGATAAAAAGTATTTTGCAAAACTTTAAATAATATTTCAGAAGATAATAATTCATTATTAGAGTGCTATAATTTTATTATTTTTATTTTTAGGAGGTAATGGAGTTCTGTCACTAGGTAGGTGTTTGCTAACACTTCTGTAGAAGTCTGTCATTGAAATTTTAGCAATATTAAAAGAATACATACAAAAAACAAACTGAAAATGTATGTTAATTACACAAAATATAGCTAAAAAGAATAAGACAATTTCTCAATGTAAAATGTTAAATTTTATTTGTCTGAGTATGCCGCAGGTTTCACTTTCTTCCAAAATATTTTTGTCTTTTTCAAATTTAAATAAGTGTTAGGAGTTGTAAGAAGTGATTAAATGATATTCAGCTAAAGAAACCATATTTGATTGCATTTGGTAATCTAGATATTCTCATTCTTTAATGGTTTCGTATTAAAAAGGATTTTCACTTCATTTTGAATTGAAATTGAAATAAAAAATAGTATAAAGAAATAAATTATAATTTTAAAAAGTAGAATTTTTATTGTAGTGTACATCAATTTCATTCTTTTTTGATTGTAGGTGGTAGTGGTGGAGGCCATAGTAGTCATGGAGGTCATGGCAAAGGTAAGTGCGATAGAATCAAAAGTTTAAAACTTGCAATAACTTATCTAGATATATTTGTTATGCAAATGTTAAATATCAGATTTCATTTAAATGCAGTTGATTTGCTTAATGTATAAAAACAATATCTTAAATTTTATACTTATTTCAGAACTAGAATAAATCCGCTAGTAGTTATTGTGTATTTTTCTCTGATGCATGCAAAGTAGTGTAGTATTATAATCGTTTTAATACCATAAATTTACATAATTTTTTAATTTTTCTTATTGGATTATCTAGTTGAGTTAATTTATTACAATTTCATTTTTTTTATTGTAGGTGGACTTGGCGGTCTATTAACACGTAAGTGGTTGAATTCTTTAGACAGAATTCAGATTTTGAAATTTATAATATAGTGTTATTCGAAATGATTCATCGGATTACAAATTCTGTATTTTCATAAATAAAAGACACATAGTGGTAAGTAATACATGAATGCAATGGGAAAATATTGAAATTTTCTTTTTACAAGTGTTTGATATAACTTCATTACGTTACTTAAACGTTTTTGAAACATTTTGTTATGGTTAAATTTCCTTTTTATAAGATAATATCTGATTACATAAAAAATTATTAAGAACACTTTTTATTTCAGGGGGCCTTGTCTAACATTATTTAATCAATACATTAAAATAATTAATAAATAAAAAATCTGTGCATAATATTTCTCCAAGATAATACAAAGTAAAATTATAGTTGAACATTTAAAAAATAAAAAAAAATCATTGGAGACCTTTTTCTCAACGTAATAAAACACATATTTTGTTTCTATATATAAATGTTTCAGTTATTACACAGTGTTTCAAAACCTGATTTCAACTTTTAAATTAAAATAGTATTAAGAGTAAATTAAAATAGTATTAAGAGTAAATTAAAACTTTTCTGTGGATATTCTTACTGTATTGGAATAATCGCATTGTGAGAAACATAATGATTGCTCCTAAAGACATTCAAGCTATTTTAAAAAACATAAAAATTATACATTCTTGACACCTAATTAAAAGAGAATAAAATTACTTTTTAGGCGATTATTTGAAATTTTAGTTCTTTTATAATAATTTCCATTGAAATTGACAACTATGTATTCGATATACTATTTACTGATATACAACCTGTGTAGTGTTTTCAATAATTTAAAATTAATTTCTTGACAAAAAATATTTGTTTCACCATATTCTATTTCATTTTTATCCATTAATCGAACGTGATTATTTTCAGATCTTCCAATTGTTGGCCCTCGTAAGTGCTTTTTTTTATTTGATTTTTGATTTATAACAATAATTCGCTTGATCCATTTCGGTTGCTACGATCCATTAAAAATTAAATAGTTATATGGCTGGTAAAACACAGGAAATTCAGAAATAAAATTTCAAAAAGGATTAAAGCAAATTGTCACAGTTTTATGATATAGGAGGCGAATGCTATATTTACGCCCTGTTTTGTTCACATTTTCTTCTCTTACATTTTGCTGCAAAGGGCATGAAGCCCTGCAATGGGGTATCTTTGTCAGGAATTGCCAGATGTTGTCACTTTCAAGAAATACTTCATTGTTTGAGAATATTACTTTAGTTTCTTTCTTCATCTATGGTTGGCTCACATACTAGTAAAATAGCCAAGGTCTTGTATAATTTTCCAAGTGAAGAAGCTTTATCGAGCTTTAAGTTGACTTCTATATTTCTTTCTATACCGGGAAAAGAAGTTATGAATGTTCTTGTAAAGCGGAAAATAAATTTTTATAAAAAATGCAGAGTGAATTTAAAAAAATCTGCATGTGAAGCTGCATTGTTTGGTTAGGAAAAACTTCGAGTGTTATTTAAAGTAAAAGTTTAGTTATACATTTTTATGTTTTCTTCGAACATATTGTAATCGACATCTTGTGAATCTATAACTTATAATTTTAATTTTAATTTTTTTATTCTCTAGTTTTAAAGTATTATTAAACAGTCTAAGAATTTTTTTAAACATTTGCAGTTCTCGGAGGCATTCTTGGTGGCGGCGGTAAGTGAATTTTTGAAACCCTCTATTACAACTATGATTGTTTTAATTATTTAATTCTTATAATCCTCACCCAGTTATATGAAGAGAGTCCGATATGAAAGATATCGAAAGAAAATATATGACGATCACTCTTCCTAAACTGTTAATTTAGGCTTCACAAGCGTTTAGAGAAACATTACTAAATTATGCAAATAACTTGTTTATGCACTTTAATACGATGCTAATTTAATTAAATAAAGCGTTTATCTCTCTCGAGATTAAAATAGATAAAAAAGAATGACATTAGATAACCTGATAACTGAGTTTTCGACGTTGTACAATGGTTAGAAAAGAGGATACAGTGAAAAAATAGTAGAATCACCATTTAATTTTATAGTACTGCCGTTTCTATCCAAACTTCGAGAAAATACATTTGACGGAATACGCTGATATTTTATGAGTACTTAGAGACAATAAAGGGCTTAAGTTACGATTAGTTGTGTGATAAATTTAGGAATTTGATTCTTGAAATTCACAGATTGTAGCAGCTGGCTTACATTTTCAACAATTTCATCGAAATCTAATTGTCATTTTTTTCTTTATTGTAACTCATTGATTTACTTCCATTCATGAAAAAATAATTATATTAATTTAAAATTAAAAACTTAAACTGGTCCTTACACTTTATTAAAATATATTTAGGGTATCCTGTTATTCATAAGTATTTTAAAGATTGTCAGCAATAGAAAAATTAAACAGTTTTAAATTCTATTTTGATAAATACTTTAGTTGATTCAATTTCAGATTTTTAAAAGAAATAATTTTCATTCATTTTAATGCATATCATAAGTTTATGATTTTTACATATAGGATTAGAAGCTACATATCCTCATCATAAGATAAAGTGACGTTTTCTGAAACACTGATTTTTATTTTTGATTTGGGAAAAAAGTTTACGAATCAGACTTTTTATTATTTTCCTAGATCTCTATCAGAACTAGAATCATTTGTCTGAATTCTAATTAAGATTTTGTTAAGATTCAGAAATTAGTTTTAGCATCATTTCCCGCTAAAATAAACTTTTCTGACTTTACATATGGCATTGTTCTTAAATTAAGAAATTGACTTTTAAAGATTCTATTTTAAATTAATTAACTTTGATTTAATCACGGTATGATGAAAGATTGACTGAACAGTTGGATGTGGTGTTGTCTTGAAATTAAGATCTATTTTTTAGATTAAAAATTTTAATGAGGTTTATTTATCCAACATGTACAATATTACGACAAAATATTGTTAGACACTGCATAAATTATGGGGTCAATGGATATATTCAAAATACAGTTAGTTTTGGTGTTCTCTTTTTTTAGATCAAATGAAAGAAATAATTTTTTTTTTGATAAAAAAAACTCCGATTCAATATTCAATTTATTTTTGATTTTATTTGTATTGTATAATTTAATTTATAATTAAACGTAATTATTAAGTGAAAGATATGTGCAAGGTATTGGATCTCAATAGAATACGGAATAATATAATGATAAGATATGTTAGAGGAAAACTATTACATTTTGATCCCTTTCTCAACTCAAAATTACTCTGCTCCTTATTGTAAATTGATCAATCATTATCTTCTTGTTGAAATCGCAAGATGATCGCTTTTTAAGTTAAGCTCAGTGAGAAATGGGTAAATTTCAAATTGTAACCAGATATTTTAAAATTTACTAAAATATTTAAAACACTCTAATTGTTCCAAAAGGAATAAAATAATTAAAAAATTATTAAAGTTAAAAATTTTTAGGCTTTAATAAGAAAAAGAACATTTCTGTTGATGGAACTATTTGAATATTTCGTCACATTTCATTTTTTATTGTAATATTCCATTCTACATTCCCCCAATGTAATATATATTAGCAAGAAAATTTCGTTAACCTGTGAGTAGATTTTTAAATGATTTAAAATATATTTCTTAATATAATGAAATATTTTATTTTAATTAGGAGGCGGCGAGGGCGGTAGTCATGGAGGTGGTGGTAAGTGACGTTTTGGAAAAATATTTGTTTTGATTATAATAGTTTTTTTTAATTAATGTTTTTTTAAAAAAAATTGAAATGGTTTTTATGTAGAGTGATCAGTATGGAGAAAATAAAATACAACAACAAATATATGAGTATTATTCTTCTAATACAAAGAAGCTCTTTCGTTTTGCTCACGCATTGTGAACAATCGTGATACAACATTTCTTCCTTGAGTGTGATTGCATTGGATTATTTTATTAACCTTTTTCAAAACATGAAAACATTCAACTGATAGTATTCGCTTCATGAGTGCTGTATAAATTAACATAAGAAAACTTTTGAATTAATCTTCCCGTTGTGTTGACAAGTATTAAGCGAAATTGGAATCTTTTTCTGGAATTTCGAATTTACGCTTTGCAAAAATCTAATAAAAATCGTACAAATAACTGTTTTGTGTGCTTTATTACCTTGTTAATCATATTGAATGATAATAATTAGATAAAAAGATGCAATATTACCCGACGTTAAGCAGAGATTCTAAATGAGGATTAAGTGAAAATAGACTAAAAAAAGTACTATCCAAATCGATATTTCTGGCATTTTAAGCAATATGTTGACATGAATGCATTTAATGAAGCACGTCAATATTTTATATTTTTTAAGTAGTAAATTATATCAATGGATAGAACATTTCATAAATTAAAATACTATAATTAGAATTTTGTATATTGAGATTTGCGGATTATATCACTGATTTTACAATAATAAACTTTTCTTGAGTTTCACTGACATTAGCTTGTTATTTTACTTTAGGCTACTCATTGATTCACTTACATATTTTACATACATTATTTGTATCCATTTCAAATTAAATATCCTAAATTACTGTAATTTTTCAACTAAATGTGTTTGGAACTATCCCATTATTCTTTTGCATTCTAAAGAATATCTACAACAGGAAAGATAACCAGTTAAAAATCTCTTTTAATAAAAATTTTAATTAACATAATTTTAGATTTTTTTAAAACTGTTATCTAAGGAAACAATCAACTTAAAGATCAAATGTGTAATGTTTAACTTAGAGATAAGAATTAGGAGCTAGAAGTGGCCATTTTTTTGCTCAAAAATTGGTTGACACTATACTAAGAATTGGTATTCTGTATTTGAATTGTAATTAAAATTTGCAAATTAGTAACTTATTATTAATTCTCTAGATCTTTATCAGGATTAAAATAACTTGTTTGAATTCTAATTATGATTTTATTATGATTCAAAAGTTAGCTTTTCGCATCATTTCATAGAAAGAATATTTTTTTTACTCTATCGTAAAAAATCGTTCTTAGATGGTGCTCAATATAATTAAGAAATTAATATAGTTAAGCGTTTGATTTTTAACTTAATTGAGTTATATTAATTTATGACATGATATGTGGTTTACCAAACATGTGTATGATTTTGACTTAGAAAATAATTAAGAAAGGTATTCTACTTTAAAAATAATTAAGGAAAGTTTTCTAATCCAAAATGTATAAAATATTGATAAGATGTAACAAAATAATAGGTGGCCTTTGCAGATATTATTTGTCTGAAGTTAGTGGACATAAAAAAAACTTATATTTTTATGATTCGCAATTTTTTCCCAACCAACTGATACATAGAAATTATTTATTTAACTCAGAAAAGACAATATAAAATTTATTTAGGATTTACTTTGTATCGTGGCTGAATTAACATGATTTATAATTCATACTTAACAGTAATTATTAAATAAAAGACATATGCAAGTTATTGGACCAAAAGAAAACAGAATAAAATTCAAATTGTTAAATATCAGTCTCTTTCATTATCTAAAACTATATACTTTGCTACAAAACAAAAAAAAATTAGTCAATAATGATCTACTTATTGAAATCATGATCTTGATATTTAAGAATCAAAACATGAGGGAGATTATGGTTAAATTTCAGGTTTTCACCAAATACTTTTAATATAGTAAAATAATGCGTCAAGTGAAAACCCTATTTGCACCAGAAGACATAAGAATATAAATATATATATATATATAAATTACAAAATTCTAGGATCTAAATAAAAAAATGAAACTATTTTCAAAAAGCGATTACTTCAATTTCTTGTTAGACCTTTCAGAACAAATTGCTTTGCAATATATCTCTCTACATTCAATAAAATATCTGATATTAAGGAAATTACGTTACACCAAGAGTGGATAATTTGAATGAGATGAAATTTATACATAAATATTATGAAATATTTGTTTTACATTCTTCGACTATATATTAGTTCATTAATAGGGAGTGTTTATTTCCAGGTCTTCTAGGTGGACGTAAGTGTTTTTCTTTTGGTTTTTATATCATCATTCAAATTATTCAAATGGTATATTTAAATTGCAGCGATCCTTAAAATCGTAACTTAGTTATTTGGTTTATCGAACACAAAAAGTCCAACATAAAATTAAAAAAAGTAAGTAGTTTTTCTATACAGAGATAGATGATGTATTTATGATATTTTCCACTCTGTTTCGTCTTTTATATTTTCTTGCATATAGTTTGAGTTCTTTATTACCGAAATTCTTTGTTCTCCTAAGCATTAAAGGATTTTGATAAAATTAATGTGGTGCTGTAATTTAAATTTCTACGAAATCACCGTTTCCAAGAGAGGTTTTCATTGCTTATTTATTGTACTATATTTACTAGTATTATCTTGTACTCAAATAAAAAAAAACCGTGATGTCATGCATATATTTTTGTTTAAAGAATTGCACATTTCTTTTTGTGCTTTGAGTTGAAAATCCCAGAAACCTTTGTCCGAATGAGAGTTGAAATTCGTAATTACCAGAAGAACAGTAACTAAATAATAATAGAAAGTAATATCATGTAATTACAAAATCTCCTTAAATTTAACTATTTTGTGGTTGAAAAATTCCGGGTGTAATTGAAACTTATATAATGTTCTCATTGAACATAACTTTTTGCAATCATCATCCCGCGATTCTATACTCTTTAGCTTCTATTTTGATTCTTAATTTCGTAATTTCTTAAGTATTTAAGAAACTGTGTGTGGATCACTGACACTTTTTTTTGACGTTTATAGTTCTCGGAGGCCATGGTGGTGGTTCCGGCGGTGGACATGGTGGCGGCGGCGGCGGTAAGTTACTTTTATGAAAAACATCTATCACAACTGTGAAGAAAACTTCGATTTTCATTCAATTTCGTACAATATTCCCTTTTCCTCAAGGTGAAAGTAATTATTCAGAATTAAAGATATAAAAGAATTTTTGTACATATATTCTCGATTTTACAGGTGTTCAAATAGAACACTGAATGAAAAAAAAATCAAAGAATATCAGTATTAAAAAAGGTTTACTGACAAGTTTTATTTATACTTTGACATGAATACATTTGATGGAACGCACATATACTTTGTCAGTATTTAAAAAGGCTAACTTGCTTAAGTATCATATTAATTAAACGTTAAAAATTTTAATTTTAGTCTTTATAATTTGTGCAATATAGCAGGTTATTTACTTTTTCTAAACATTTCTTTTCTCATCTTTGAAATTTACTTGTTTTTTTAAATTTATTTTAACTGATTGATTTACTTATGTTACGTGCAAATATTATTGGTATTATTTTAAAATTAGAAATTCGTATGGCCATAACTTTTTAACAAATTATGATTTGGGGCTATGTTATTCGTATGTGTTCAAAAGATTCATTATAATAGAGGAAAGATGATGTTTAAGAATCGGTTTTGATACATATTTTAAATGATGTAATTCCATGTTTTTCAGAAATATCTTTAGAATTTCTTTTTAAAAAGGAATAAGTTCATGATTTTCAGCACATAGAATTAGGAAATACAAGTAATCCTTTTTTTAGATTGAATGAAATTTTCTTAAGAGCTTTTTCTTTATCTTTGGATTGTGGAAACAATTTGAAAATCAGACATTATTTTAAGTATTTTAGACTGAATGTGGACCAGAATGACTAATTTAAGTTTTAAATGTATTATTAAAATTTAAAAGTTAGCTTCAACCTCAATTCACATTAGAACAAATTTTTCCCATTTTACATATGACACTAACTTAAATTAAGAATTTAGAACCTTTACATGTCTAATTTGTAAATGAATTAACAAACATTTAATTATTATTTGATGTCTAAGAGTGTCCAAAGTAGTGAATGGCTTTGCCTTTAAAAATAATTACACTTTACATACCCAATTAAAAATATCCTATAAACGAAGTTTTTTAATTCAAATGTATAACATATCGTTTAATATAAAACGAAATTATGAACAACCCATCATAAACTTTTTTTTTATAAAGTCTATGTATAGATTTAGAAAAAGTTAGAAATGTTGCTCTCAATTTGTTTCCGTCCAGTTGTAGCTTGTAAATTATTTTTTGCATTATAAATCCGATTACATTCATCTTATTCATATTTTTGATTATATCGTACCCGAGTAATATAATTTAAATAATTTTTAACGTCACAACTAAATGAAAAATCTGTGCACGATATTGGTCCAGTAGAATTTGGAATTAAATTCGGATATATATAACACGAAAACTATTTCATTGTTGATCGTTTTTCTCCGTCTAAAGGAACATAGTCTCTATTCATAAGTATAAATTAGTAGATTATGATTTACTTGAGATAATCACCTCAAGTTTTAAAAATTACTCTAAACAAAAATTTATAAATGATGTAGATGTTATTTTCAAATTTTTACTACATATTTTAAAGTTATTTAAATAGGACACAGCTTAAAACATACTATTTACTCATAGAGGTAAAACTAATTAAAAAATGGTAAATTACAAATTTCTCAGAACTAATAAGAAAGGAAATATTTTCTAGAGTTGACTCAATTTTTTGTTAATCCTTTAAGTTCAGTTTGAATTGTGATATATTAATCTATATCCAATGAAATATCTAGGAGCAGGAAAATTGCGTTAAACCATGAGCAGAATTTTCAATAATTCAAAATTTATTTTTTATTATTACGAAATTTTTGATAAACAATATTCCGTTAAACATTAGTTTTTTCAATAGAACGTGATCATTTTCAGTTCCTTTAGGTAGAAGTAATTTTTTTTCTTTAGACTTTCATACCTTTGAAATAATTTATAGGCCAATTTAGATTGGTAAGATTATAACGGCTCCCCATTCCGGGCTGCCTCTTGAGCCATAGCTAAACTCAATGTTTAAACACTAAGACTCAATAAGTCAATCAAAGAGACGTTAGAACAATAATCACGCAATTTATTAACTGCTTGTTAATATAACAACAATTATGAATGCGGGATTCATAAATGTCGAACAAGGGCTTTACTGCCTTAACTCAATCTACCAATAATAATCTAACTGACTCTTACCCCTAAGACTTTCTCGACTGCAATTCAGACTCTGGAACAATTGGTGAACACTTGAATAACTAAATCTCTCGAATCCCTCACCTCCTACTTCAACCTCTCTTTCAACCTCTCTCAACTTCTCTATCGCGACTCTCAGTTTCAGTTTATATATTTCCTAACTCTCCTGCTTCACTTCATTTCAACTTGTTTTGCAAAATCACATTTCATTTTTGTTTGGGCAAAGGTTGTTTATCAAAAGCAATCAATCTTAATTAAAAGTCCCCAAGGTTAGTGAAAAGATGCCCAATGTCACAAGATGCCTTAAAAGTTAACACTATTATGTAGTTTGTCAAACGAAAAAAGTGTAGATATACAATTTCAATACAAGGATTATACAATCCATACAATGATGAATAGATGCATTTTTTTACACAAGACACATGCGATGTGTTTAAGATATCTTCCATTCCAATTCTTTTATATTCTGTTGTATAGGACTTGAATCACTGCGTTGAAAATATTTTGTTTTTCTTTTAGGAATTAAAAGGATTTTTAAGCGTTATTGCTTTATTTTTCTTCAAATTTCTACAGTGTAATCATTTTCATGCATGACTTCATTGCTTATCTATTGTGCTACATTATCTTATGTAGCTTGACATAAAAATAAAAAGCATGGTGTCAAGCAGACATTTTTGAATGAAGAAATTGGCTATTTCATTCTTCATTTCTTTACTTATTTAAGTTAAATACATGTTTCCTTTAAAAACAAGAAACTCAAATTCTTAGTCAACAAAAATACGGAAACTAAATATTAATAATCGAAAATAATGCAATGAATTTACAAATTCTTTTTAAATTGCTTTGTCTTGTAAGGAAAGATGGCAAGCATAATTTAAATTAAGTAAAATTACAAATATATTTGTTCTCTTTGAAAAATTCCTGTTGCAACTAATTACCGATTCCATAGTCTATATATTTTATTTTAATTCTTTAGTCTTCAATATTTAAGGAGTTAAAGAAACTGTGTACGGATAACTTTTACTGTTTTAACGTTTTCAGGTCTTGGAGGTTTGACCAGTGGTCTTGGTGGCTTGACCGGTGATGTTGGAGGTTTGACAGGTGGTCTTGGTGGTCTGACTGGTGGTCTGACCGGTGGTCTTGGTGGTTCAGGCGGTGGCCATGGCGGTGGCCATGGCGGAGGTGGTAAGTAACTTTCATGAAAAATATCTATGAAACTAGGAAGACTTTCGTTATTCATTTATTTTTTGCAATGAGTTCCTAATTATATGAACAGTGCCAGATATAAAAGATAATAAAAGCAAATATATAAAGATTACTTTTCCAAAATCAAAGTTTTTTGTTTCCCATTGCTCACAAGTATGAAACAATTCTTCATATAATTTTCTTTAATTAATGAGATTGCATTGGATTTTTATAGTATTTTTTTTAAAGCTTGAAAACATGTAACTTATAAAATAATGTTCATGATTGTTAAATATTCTTGCGTGGAATAAATTCTCTATTATACCTGAGCATGTATAAAAAATTACGAATTTTATTCAAACAATTATTTTTTGAGCACTATTGGGAAGTTTGAACTAAACGAAACTTTATTTTCCTTAAAATTTAAAGTAGTCACTCATTAAGAAAGAAATAAGAAAACCAAAGTAATATAAATAGCAACGTTGTACAGTGGTTAAAAGTAAAATCAGTTAAAAAAAATTAATGCTAAAACTGACAGAACTGACATTTTTACTAACATTTGGACAAAAATTCATTCTTCAGAATATACTGTCTTTTTGGTTGTACAGTACTTTATCTGATGGCTTATGTATAGTAAAAAACCAGTTGTTTAAATAAAAAATTTGAATTTTCAAATTTGCATAAGATATATCAGGTCATTTTTTTTCAAACTATTTACTTCATCGAAATTGGCCTATCATTATTATTATTATTTTAATTCATTGATTTATTTACGTTCCATACAAAGATTAAAGATGTTATTTTCAAATTAGAAACTATGAATGGCCATAACTTTTCAATGGAATGTATTTGGGGGAATCATATTATTCACATGCTTTCAAAAGAACGTGTGCAACGGAAAAAAAATACTTGAAAAATCTGTTATAACAAATATTTTAACTGACACAATTTCCCATTTTTTTAAAAGATTGCTTTAATTTTTTAAAAAGTCATTACAAGTTTGTGATTTTTGACGGAAGGACTTAGGAGTTACGTGTTATTATTTTTTTGGATTTACTGACAGTTTTCTAAGGAAAGATATTTCATTTTAGAACCGTGAAAAAAATGTGAAAAGGGGAAATTTCTTACTTCGCGTATGGCGCTAAATTTAAATTAAGAAATTAAGACTTTAAAGAGAATAACTCTTAATGCAATTAACTTAGATTTTATTATGGCCTGGCGTGAGGTTAAACGAACGTGTGAATATCTTTCCCTTGAAAAATAATTACCCACTGTTTTAAAGTTTCAATATACTACAAAGAAAGCTTTTTTAAAATTCAAAATGTATAATACATCTTTTCGATAAAATGAATAACTAATAGCCCATGCATAGATTAAATTTAGAAATGTGTCTCTCAGTTTATTTCCGATCCATTGTTGCATAGAAATCCTTTTTGTATAGCATTTTTACATGGAAAGAAGTATATTTGTACACACACACACACACACACACACACACACACACACACACCACAACACAGCACACACACACAATCGACACACACACACACAATACACACACACACACACACACACATATATATATATATATATATATACTAGCGGACCCGGCAGACGTTGTCCTGTACACACATTTTAAATTCAAAAATTCCAAATTTTTATGAATAAGCTTTAACAATCTGGACCGTTTTGATAAAAAAAATTTCTTTAATGGTGAGACCATGTGAGGGCTATATATTGACGACGGTACTCGTAATTTTGTACTTCGGTCAAGAGACGAGGACGATGCCTAACCTGGTCACTCCCTCTAAAAGCTTCCCCAACACGCCAACTGGAGGACTTTGAGCCCCGACAAATTAATCCGGCAACACGGAAGGTCTTTAGAGGCATCAAGGCTCGAACCCACGACTTGACTAAAACTGCCTTCTGCGATCCTTGACCATGACCACCAGGCTACAGAGGCCAGTTCAAATTGTTACGCCAGATATTTTAAATATCTTCAAAATAATATGTGTTATACACCTATCTATTCCAGTGCATATAACATAATTTTTAAAGAAACTTAAAATTACAAAATTTATATGAATAAATAAAAAAAAGGAGATTGCTATTGAGCTTATCATTTGAATTGTCCGCTTGTAATTCGAGAATAATGTGTACAACTGTCTACATTTATTAAAATCATTGGTAAGGAAACTGCACTATACCATCAGTGGGCTTTAAATGATTTAAAGTTTATTCCTTAATATTATGAAATATTAGTTTTACAATATTCTATTAGAATTTAGTTCATTAATAGAGTGTGATTTATTTTAGGTCCTGTAGGTGATAGTAAGTGTTTTTCTTTGGACTTTTGTATCATTCAAGTAATTCATACGGTCGATTTAGATTGCAAAAATACATTTAAAGGTTAAAGGTAGTTTTATGGTTTGTTGAACACGAGGAGTATAGAAATAAATATCAAAAATGATAAAAGAGATTAAACGTGATTTTTTGCACGGTATTTTCCGTTTCATCTTTTATATTCTGTAGTACAGAAAATTCTAAGCTTTTTTTTTAAGAAATATTTTGCTTTTCTACTAAAAATCAGAATGTTTTGAGAAAGTTAGTGCGTTTTTCTTTGTGAAATTTCACGATGTCTTCATTTTATAGAACTGTTTCATCGTTTGTTCATTGTACTACTTTATATAGCATTATCTAATTTACAAATATATATATATATATATATATATATATATATATATATATATATGAAGGAGAGAAAGAAAGGAAAACAATTTTAAGTATACATTTTTAATTAAAGATCCTTGTTTATTAAATTTTTCATTGTACTTTTAGTTGAATGCAATTTACTTATCTGATCAAATAGCTAAAACTCTTAGTTAACAAAGAGTAGAAAACTAAATTGTATTAACAGAAAACAAAGAATTTAATTCATAAATTATCTTTAAGTTGTAATGTCTTAACAAGAAAAAACCAGATTGTAATATAAATTTAATAACACATTTTTAAAAGTTCTTTTTGAACATAATTAATTACAATTGACATCTCGCGATTCTATATTCCGCAAGTTTTATTTTCACTCTTTCTTTTGTAATATTTAAATATTAAATAAAATGTTTATGCATTACTGACATTTTTTAACATTTTCAGTTCTCGGTGGTGTTGGTAAGTTACATTTTGAAAAGCATATATTAGAACTATGAATGTTTTCATTATTTTTTTACAATCAGTATCCAGTTGCATGAACTGTATGAAAGAAAATTGATACAAATTCATGAAAATGACTTTTCCGAAATAAAAGAAGAACCTTTTTTTCTTTTTTTCATGAGCAATCTTTATGAAAACTGTTTTTTCATTTTATATTAAAACATTAGATTATTATGATAGTAATTTTTTAAATTATGAAAAATGTGTAACCTATAGTATTAGGTTCATTATTTCTATACATTCCAGCGTGGAATAAAATATCGAATTATAACTTTGAGATTAAATAAAACTACAAAATTCGCACAAATAACTTGTTTGCGAGCTTTATTGCGATGCCATTGGAATTAAATAAAAATTTAGTTTCCGAAAGATTAAAGTAGTTTTTTTAATTAAGAAAGATATAAAAGAACCATAGTAATTGAAATTTCAACCTTGCACAATGGTTAGATTTAGTGGAAACAATTCAAAAATATCAGTTTTAAAACTATTAAAACTGAGATTCTTATCAATACTTATCACAAGAATTTTTCAATAAAAATTCATTCTACAGAATAAACTTACTTTTTACGTATACCGTACTTTATAAGATATCTTACACATATTGAAAATCATGTGCAATAAGGAATTTGGATCCTGAAATTTGCGTCGATATAGTGTGTGACTTTTATTAATAAACATTTTCTTCAGTTTCATTGAAATTAGCTTGTAATATTTTTATTCCTTGAAACTTATTGATTTACGCTCTACAAAAAACGTAACAGCGCTGTTTTCAAAAGAAATTTTAAATCACCATAACTTTTCACCAAAGTGTGTTTTGGATATCTTATTATTCTCATGTATTCAAAGGTGTATCAGCAATGGTTAAAATAAATAGTTTTAAAATTTATTCAGATAAAAATTTTAAATATAATTTTTGATTTGTTGTAATTTTAAATTTTTATGAAATATCGTTGGATTATTTTAATAAGATTCCTCGAGTTTTTAATTTTCAACAGATAGAATAAAGAGCTTCATTTTTCAGGGAGCTGATACTTTATTTTCAAATATACAAGATCATTTGAAAATCAGAAATTTATTTTTCTTACCTTAGATTCAAACTATGAGAAGAATGATTTAATTTTATTGTAACTATTACTTTGTTAAGATGCAAAAATTAGTTTTAATGTCATTTCGCACAAGGAGAAATTTTTCTTTCTCAGCGTATGACATTAAATTTAAAATAAAAAAATCTTAGTTGTCTGAATTTTTAAAGAAGTAACATAGATTTATGTATGATGATTAAAGGTGGGAATGTTTTTGACTTGAGCATTAACTACGAACTGTTTTGTACTTTTAAAAACCATCAAGGAAGTTTTCTGATTCAAAATTTATAACCTACAAATACTGCATAACAAAATTATTAACAATCATTGTATAAATAATATTTCTTTAGTCAGTGTGTATATGTATAAAAGGTATTTAGATTTGATTTACTGGTTTACGTTGGTTTATCTCATAGATTCTTTTCTGCACAAGAAAATATATAAATAATAGTATTTTATATATAATCATTATACCGTTTTACAAGACATTATATCGTTTTACACATTAGTTGATAAAGAAAAATTTTAGTGGAAAAAAAACTAAAATGTGTCAGTTTGAAACTTGTTAGTACTGCTAAATTCGTTTGCATTTAAAAGAGTATCTGCAAAAAGGAAAATGAAGTATAAAAATGTATTTTGATAAATATTGTACTAGACGCAATTTCAGTTTTCAAAAAAAGTCCTTTATTTTATAACTAAACTTTATTACTAGTTTATAATTGTTAGCAAATTTAATATAGCAAGTTACTCACAGTTATTCTTTACTGAATAAGTGTTTATTTTCTGTAGGAATTATCATTATACTTGTAATGTAACATTTTTTCGTGTAATAAATTCTTCGAATTTCTTATTGTTTCGATTAAATTTTTTTAGATATACAGAAACAAACAAGAACAGCTACAATTAAAAAACGTTTATATTTGAAACATCCGTTATGTCTATAAGGACTCATTTTTGTAGATTGAATGACATTTTCGTAAAATGTGGAATTTAATTTTCGAATTGTGATAAAAATGAGAAAAATAATAAGATATTTTTATTTTTTCGCATCTCGTTAAAACCCAGAATGAGTTATTTCAATTCTAAATATGATTTATTACTATTCAGAAATAAATGTTAGCCTTGTCTTAACCTAGAATTAATTTTTCTTAATCTTTTTAATGACATTAAACTCTAAAAAATGAATTATATCCTTTAGTAGCTGTGGCTTTGAAACTAATCGGACCATATTTAATTATTATATACTCTGAGGTTGCCTTAAGTTATAAAAATCTTTGCTATACTATAAATAATAACTTACCTCAAAATATGATTAAGGAAAATTCCATTTTCTTATTGTACAGCATATTGATAACATAACGAAATGTTAAATAATCATTGCATATTTGTTTTGTCTGGAGTTTGTGGATATATAAAAAATATTTAGTGTAGTGATTCTGAAATTGTTTAGAACTATTGAAGCAGGTAAATAACTTTTGTTACAACCCGGTATCACTCCTAAGGTTTTGACCAATCGAGTTTTAAGGAATAATTATCAGTGAATAATCATTCAAGAAAAGCATTTAGAATTTATTTATATTCTTAGAATATAATATATTCTTAAATATCTTCACACAATGGCTAATCTTTTATGAATCCAGAACCCTCTGTCCTTTTCAGCTAAATATTAATTTGAATGTACACTTATCTGAATGCATTTTGAGGCGGGTCCGAGTCAGGAACGAATTCAAATCCGGGGGCTCAACTACAGTGCACATCCTTTTAGTCTTTTATTTGATTTCAGATTTAATTTTTTATATTCGTATTTATATGTATTTGTTTCACAATATTCGATTATACTTCATTTCATTAATACAGCATGATTCTTTTCATGTTTTCCAGGTCTTGGAAAATGTAAGTGTTTTTTTTACTTTTACCCTTTACTTTATTCAAATGATTTATATGGTCTATTCCAGTTGTGACAATCCTTCAAAGAATAATGCAGTTATGCAGTTTGTGAAATATTAGAAATGTAGAAATAAAATTTCAACAAGGATTAAGGAGACTTGGCTTGCTTTGAACAACGTTTTTATTTACGCATTTAAATATTATGTTTTAGCATATCATATAGTATTTCTATTCAAGAAAATGATTTCAGATGAAAATTTGGATGTATTGTTAGAACAATTTTAAAGACGTAAATTTTTAAAACAATTTTCAGACATTTTCTTACTGTGTAAATTGAAAAGATTGTTAAATATTTGTGTAAGAAGAAGCATTTTAAATGCATTGATATATTGAAAAACACACACTTAGAAAAAAAAAACCATTTCAAAACTAACTTCATTTTCTAGTACTTGTACATATAAAAGTAATATATCAACCGAAAGATAATAATTCAAAGAATATTATTAAAAAAATAAATATAAAAATTTAAGTCATTCTTTGAGTGACAAGTTCTGTTAAAGCGAATCATCAAAGTATTCTGATACATGGTTACAAGCCAAGTACTTTGGTATCTTCTGCTTGTTTCTTCTTTTATGTTCTCTGCGCAAGACACGACGTCCTTCGTTAAAAATATAAGCTGTTCTAAGCATTTACCAAGTATTTAGAATATGAACGTTATATTTATTTCTTAAATTTCCCGATTTTAATATTTTCAATATCAGTTTAATTGCTCTCAATGTTTTTGAGTTGGGTTAGGAACCAAACATTTACAGTCGTAATGAAATTAAGACTTTGGGAGTTATTTTCATTGTCTAATTTCAATTTTTTTCTTATAGAGCTTTCCGGTAAGTAAACGATTTTCAATGTATTACTTTCTCGTTACATGCGCGAACAACTGTAGTTGTTCGTGTCTATTTAGACGAAATAAATCAATCTAATTGATTTCATTTAACAAAAAACCACATAAAAATCTCACAGTAACAGAAACTCTATAATCAGATTTAATTCTGAAAATTAATTTTTAAAGTAACTTTATTTTATACATTCTAATTTATTTTTGAATAAATTAAGATTTACTCTTGAGAACTCTTGTATGCTAGGAATATGGTAAAAAACCACTGACATTGATCTTTCAGTATATCTCTTTATTTCTTTGAATAAAACATTTTTTAGCAGGCTTATTACTTTAAGAAACAGAAAAAAAGATTTTATTATTCAGAAATCAATTATAGTGAAAAATATTAGTATTTGAAAGAAATTGAAGTTTCACAATCGTAGAAATGAATGGCATTTCCTTATATATATATATATATATATATATATATATATATATATATAACAGAGAGAGAGAGTTCCAGTAACTTGAAACATAAAAGTAATTTTTTTGAAAAGACTGTAGTAATAAATAATGTAAGTAATGGTAAAATTGTATATTCAAAGATAACGATTCAATAATTTTATACAGTCTGAAAGTTAAAATTCTGACTCTATGAATGCGAGCAAAAATTTGAGAAATTTTTACATTTCCAATTTTTTTCAAAAATTCTGATTTACTTAAGAATAAAGGTGCAAATATTATATTTGTTTCAGGTAGTTTACGCTGTAAAAAGAGATAAAAATCGCATATAGGCATAATTATAATTGTTTACGGGTAAGGCATTAACTATTAAGAGAATTAAATACTGGATGAGATAGTGCATTCCAGGATGATTATGATTATTTGTCAGGGTTTATAAACTGCAGCTACAACTAAGGCTGGCTGATATATCAATATATCATTTAAAATCGAGCTATAGTTTAATCCCTAATGAAAATTAAAGTCAAAAGTTTCAAAGAATCGATATATTGAAGAATTCTGGTATCTTAAAAATATATATACTTTAAAAAAAACATATAAATGCTCTTCAAGTTTAAGAAGAATATCAGTCAGCGACTTAAAATTTCAACATTAAAATATATACCAATTATTTAATACGATTAAAATTTATTTTACTAAGGGCATTTGATACCGAAAAGCATTTTAACGTCTTATGATACCTAAAATTTTCCATAAATGTTTAGTGAGAAAATAAATACTTAAGCTGTCTTAATGATTAATTAAGACTAATTTAATAATTTAAAAGTGTTAACGATTACTTATTAGTTTAATAATTTCTTTGTCTTGTGACGCCCGCCCGACCCGGGCTTCATCTTGTGCCATCACTAGATTCAATTATTAAATACTACGACACAAATAATTACAGAATCCCCAAAACAATCTTTCAAAAATTTATTAACATATATTTACTCTGACAACAACTGCCTATGCTCTCCAGGGTAAGCTTTCTAATACCTTAGTTCAACCCACCAGTAGTAATCTAACAGACTCTTACCACTAATCTTTCCTCGGCTGCAACTCAGACTCTGGATCAACTGTTGAAAACACTAGGAAATATCCTTCTAGCAGCAACCTTTACTCGAACTCTCTATTTCTTCCTTTTTCTTGTCTATCACTTCAGCTTCACCTCTCCTAAAGTCTCTCTCTTTCAACCTCTCTACCCTTTCAGCGTCTCTTTCAGATTCTCTACTCTTTCCGACGGAGTTTATATATTTCTTAACTCAACCGCTTCACTTCATTCCTAACTGCTTTACATAATAACTTTACGTATCACGTTTCATTTTTGGTTGGGCAAAGGTTGTTTAGCCAAAGCAATCAATCTCAATTAAAAGTCCCCAAGGTTAGTGAAGACAAACCGCGAATAGCCCAATGTCACAGTCTTACTGATTACTTGTGACTAGTTTAATAATTTGCCAATCGTATTGATATTTATTAACGGCTGTTATTTTATTGCTAGCGCATTTGTATTATTTAAACATTATTTTATTTCGAAACATTCATAACTTTCATTCCCTGTAAAGGATTTTAGGTATCATTTTAAAAGGAAAAGAAAACGCCTTTTCCTTAAGATAACACAATTAAGATATTTATCGAAAAGAAAAACTATTGAGGTTAATAATTGCATTTTTATTGATCTTTTGAAAAATTAATATCTTTTCGCAAGTTTACAAAATGGGAAAAACAACGTGTCATTTAAAAATCTTAGATTACGTCTATAAATCGTGAATCTTAGGGAATTAAGTTTAGTGATTTATTACACATATTTATAAGTGCTTAACATACATTGAATATTTATTGCTTCCTTTTTTCATTTTTAATTTTCAGCTGGCTGAGCTACAACTATCAGAATATTTCTTCCAGGTGTAATTTATTATTGAACTACAGAACTGTGCACGTATTTTGAAATAAAGAATTGTTTGACATTAAAATTGTGTTTTTCTTTATTTATAAACTGAATAAGGATTTTTGTTATTGAAATGTAAATTGAAAAACTTACTGTTTCATACACTAATTCATGATATAAATTATTGTATCATGTTTATTACTAATAATAAGTTTTTAAATGTGACCTTATCCACAATTTACTAATTAAAATATTAATTTTGAAATGTTAATTAATATCTGTATAAAAATGCAGGAAATTGAAGAAATAATAGAGCTGCATTTGCATCTAATTTTTAAAAATATAAAGTGGAAATATTGATAAGAAATGAAATTTTTTTTTACAATTTTTGAAGTTTTGAAACACATTATTCTATTCAATTAAATATCGGAATACTAACATGCCTTTTCTTTATTTATCAGAACCTTAGATATAAGCTTATAGCTTATTTTTAATATGAAATCATATAAAAAATAATTTATACGCGTACATGCATTGAATGTAGCATTTTATTATGAAATTTATAGAATTCACAGAACATGTCTCAAACTGAATACATCTTTTTAAGATAAATCTATTAAATTTGTTTCGAATTATTTAATGTAGATCTCACTCATTAAAATTTCAATGTTTTTCTTTAAATATGTAGAAAATATGCAAAAAAAAAAAAACCCACCTAAAATAATTCAAGTCTTAAACAGAATTATTTCCATTTTTTGAAAAAAAAATAATAAATAATTTAATACTTTATACTGAATGAAAAAAGCTTTTTTGACTCAACTATTAGTGAATAATTTTGAAAAGGTGGCATAATTTTTTTGTATAAATTTATAAATATCTTAATTCCTATCTTTGGATTTTGGGAAAGGCTATTGGTTCAGCTACGCCGTGATAGAGTCGCACATATAATATAACGCAATATAAAATGTTGAAGGATAAGAATTTATGTTTAAAGAAACAATGAAAACAAAAAAATTCCAATGCTTGCGTCTTGGTACATATTTATTTTCTGCATTATGTTTCATGATATACATCAAACTTACATTAATTACGTGGGAAACCTTGTTATATGAGATGTGATTCAACGTTCACTGTTTCTGTTCTGTTTGTAAAATCAACTCACCACTTAAGTAAAATAGTATTTGTATAAATTATGATCCAAAATCTATGATGTATACATGTCCTCTATCTTTCACTGAAACAAATCGAACAGTTACGTATCTGTCTGAATCAAAAATTTCAGTGCTCTCGTCTGTTGCTCTTTAAAACTCTGTGTGGGCGGTGGTATAAATTTTATACAACTTAGTTTGAAGTATGAAACAAATACATTATATATTTTATTTTGAGTAATTAGCTGTATTTACATAAGGTTTTAAACATATAGATTGTATAGCTGATGAATAATTGTTTTTAAAATTCATTTCAGAATTATTTCTGAAAGGAATAAAACCACCACTTGTTAGGAGCTTTTATTAGATTCAAAGCAATAATTTTTTTTAATTATTCTGCGTGGTTGGATCACATAATTTAGGTAAATAAAACTATAAGCTACCATTTGAAGATAAATGTGTGGGAAAAGAGGTATTTTACAGATATTTTTAAGGTGCTAAATATGTGGTAAAAAATACACTGCCGCCCTTGAAAGGGTTTAAACCATTTGTTTCATAACGTAGATGAAACTGAAATAAATTCACCGCTTAACTAATCTCATAATCAAAATTTCTGACTTAATTACTCTTACGTTACGCGTTATTCAAGTCATTGAATAAAACTTATATTTGGAGAAGAAAGAACTAACTCCACTTTTATTGACAATGAATGGTCTTTTGAATCGATGTTCCAAACTATTGCGAGCAAACGCTTAGAGTAAGATTCTATGTTTTGAGTTAAATAGTTTATTCAATCTTCAGTTTCTTGACAGAAAAACAAATGTCTATCAATCAATGGATTGCTATAGCGGCGCACGAGAAACGTTTGATTAGTAACCATTCATTGTGATCTATTGCGGAGAAAAGGTTTTCCATCCTTTGAAGGAAACAGGAAGTCTTTTGGACTTTCGGACACCGGGTATTCCTCTACAGCAAAAGGTAATACATATTGTTTTCAATTGGTTAGTGTCAGATCGTTAAGCTTATTTCTAAATAAATACTCGCTTAAAATTCATATAAAATGCTCCAAGTTTTCGACAGTAACACAATATATATATCTGCGTACGCGAATATAATGTTCGCTGCATGCAGAAAAGAGAAACATCAAAGTAAGGAATTTTATCTAAAACAATATTCATCATACGGCTATTCCATGTGAATCGATCGACAAGTCCAATATTTAAATATTAGTATAATTCAACAGCACAAGCTGCGCGAAGCATATAATTACTATTCTTTCGTCGCATTTTGGCACTTCAATCAAATTGAAATAATAATAGTATTAATAATAATAACTAATGGGGTGCTGGCCATATCAATACCATAATAGAAAACATGAAACTTAAGAAGACTACTTACAGTCATTGTAAAAGTTATTCGTATATAGATCGGTATATACTTAATAATAATACTATAAAATAATAATACGTTTAACCATTTTTTGTTCACTTTTATTCTTATATATTCAAAATTATTACCTTCTGTGATTCTTATATATTCCTTATTCCTATTCCAGTCAATTGACGAGTTCAGTCTTACGAGTTCGAATGTGTAAACACGTCTCACAAGTCTTGTAGATCTACACGTAGTAGTGTTTATTTTTAAAGCTTGTACTTAATTGTCCTTTCTAGGATATAATTCTAGCACACATCTTAGTACAGAAATATACTAAATGACTTTTAGTGATAATTAAACTGAATGATTTAATGTTATCGGTTGCAACCACTAGAAAAGAATTTTCTGGCCACTAAGAGAGCTAAATATTCGTCTCAGAATCTTTTTCGAAAATGCTTCTCTAAGACTCTGAAAAAAAATATATAATCATTTAAAATTAACTGTATCATTATGATTTATGTCAGGTACCCTTGTATCATGTACATGTTGAAGAAGCATTAAAATGGTGAGAGCTGTAGAATCACTTGGATCTTCAAATATGTATGTGAAAATCTTGAATTAGTTACTGCATATATTTCACATGCAACGGTTAACATTTCTTTGTACGAGAAATATTATTTCCTTAAAACACTTCTCAGCAGCTTTTTCACCATCGGTATCAATCTCTCACTCCAACCAAATTTATGCTGTTGTCACTGTACTTCTGAACCACCTCTTTTGGAAATAATTCTTATTAATCCTAATATAAATTCACCTGCAGTCAAATTCTCGATCCATTTCAAGTGAACCGGGCGATAGACCCACGTGAGTATGAAGAACATTATCGATATTTTCATTTTTTCTTTTAATGAAAGAGGGTCAGCAACATCAAATCCAATCACTTCGAAAATCAGGCCTTCTCAAATTCGATTTTCTGACTGAGGGACTAGAAAAGTTTCTGTACCCCTCGAGTTGTTACATTCTGCAACGAATGCATTTGGTTAAAACATTTAGGGCAGTTAATTCTCTCTTTAATATCCCGAGTCATTGTCGAATAATTGCAAATACAAATTTTATTCTAGCATGTGACAATTCTTGATAGTGTTCTTTTACTAATCTTTGAAATAAGTCTTGATCTGAAGGAAAAATAATTGGAATAGCCAAACCGTTCTCTTAGTACTCTCTTCTAATCATTTTAGTCTTTAGTCTGATAAGTCCTTCAGTTCAATGCAGATATACACCAATTTAACTTTGAGAATCTTCTGATCCAGGTTTAACTAAGCTATCTTGAATGTCTTCGTTTCTTTTATTTTTATCTATTCTGTAAATATTCTTTAATATTATAAGTTCTGCTCTCTGTTTAGAACCTGGTCCTTGCACCTACTAAGGAAGCGTATTATCCAGGAAATTAATGTCGAGATCTGATTGCATCTAGAAAAGTATCTCAAGAACCATTTGCCTCCTAAAACATTACAACTATTGGCTTGAAGATTATACACTCTCTTTTCATTTACAAATTTTTCTTCATTGAGTTTCGTTTCAGTGACTGGTCAGAAATCAACTTCTTTCAGCTACTTAGGAACTAACTACTAGTTAATCATGATAAGCTCTTTAACGGAAAATTTTATAGAATGCAAGTCTGTAGCATTAATAAGCACTTAGAACATGGCTCCATTTATCCTTCTGAGTGAATATTGTAACATCTTTCACTCTGTTTTCATCAAATACTTTCCAGCAATTCTCCCTATTATTTTCCTACTGAGTTGCTGTTGTCAAACCGGATCAGTAAGAACAGGTAATATTTTCTAAATTCTAAGTTTCCAAAACAATAGAAGCAAGGTGAGCTTCGACGTAGCAAATTGAAAGTTCAGTTATGGATATTGTGATTTTGCGTAAAGGTTAAATCTATTTTCAGCTGGTACCTCATTATTATCCACTGTTCGAAGGAACACAACGACAGTATAAAAATATTTACTACCATCATAAAATTCATATAGATAAAAAAGTTTGTTGAATCAAAGGCATTTAAACACTTAGGTCTTTTAAAATCTGAAAGTAAACTTACCTCTGTCATCCAAGATTTATTTATTTCGCTGTCAGAATATAATATGTCAGAAGAAAGTGAAAGAAGCATCATTATTTACTTTCAAATTCTACCTTTATTGAACAATTAGTTTCGAAGTCAATGCTTTGAAGCATAAAATCTCTAAGTTGTTGAATATATTATGTACAAACGAAAACGCTTCTCTTTGAGTGAATTCGACGGGATGCAATTCATTTCCTTTATTACAGCTATATAGAATATCTTCATTTTTGTTCATTAAAAGAGCAAGGGTGGGGGTCGGTTCCTCATATCTCTTCGCGAAATATAAAACGAATAAGTGAATTTTTTTAATGAAAATGTGAAGTATATTTTTTGTTAGAAATAAAAGTTATGCAGTAATTATCGAAGAAAATGTTTTTCAAAATGTTTAAGGTTTCTGGAAAATAAGTAATTTATTTTAATGTGATGACTTAAAACATTGTCAAAAAATAGACTGCATTCTTCGAACACCAGTCTCAGTTTAGCAGTGGAGTTTTTTTTTTTAATTACTCTTCTGTGAGGTAAATAATGGCAAAGAATCTCCCTATATGTAATAAGAACTACTTCAATAATATTTTCTGCTAACCACTCATAGAAACAGTTTCATAGTTTAAATATTTCTGAATACGAATTAGTTTATTTGTTGTATATTTCAATAGTTCTTCAGAAGAGCCTCTATTCGTTTCCAAAGATTCTTAACCTTCAACTCGAGGTAAATGAATGTCTTAGCTTCAATTTTCATTCTAAGTTATACTGTTTCGAGCAAATCTTATCGCGGTATGTTTCTTTTCTTCTCTAGTTAGACTGGATCTCAAATACTGATGGTGCCTACCCATAATAAATTTTTAATTTTAGAAGAATTAATTAACATAGAAGTAACATTATTAGTTGTTGGAATGGGCTTTAATTTTCCTTTTTATATTTTATATCACTTAAATCTAAAATATTAATCTATCCAAGATTTATGGAAATAGCTCATGATCAAATCATAAGATAGTAATTGACAGAGTCTTATAGATTGGTTAACTAGTTTATTACATTCAATTATGGACTCACTTCTCACATATAGATAAAAACGATAATTATGAAATACTAGTGATGAAATTGCTTAGAATATGCCCCTTAACGAATTTATTCCACTATTTCTTTAACTAATAATCAGAATAGAATGAAACTTGGAGCACAGTCTATTTAATCTCTTCTTTACCTAAATGCATAAAACAATTTCTGAAATAGGAAAGTTAATTTAGAAATTAATTAAACGTATCAATAAAGTTAATGAATTAATAAATACGATCGAAACTTAAAAATTGGATTGAAATTTGGGTCCTTTGAGACATTTAGACTTGAATTTACAGGCTATTTGGATTTCGAGCACTTAATGTTAATCCTACATGGATTTTTACTACTGTCCTCAAATCTTTAATACTTTATCTATTTAAATGCAAATGAGTTTATCTGCCTATTTTAATGATTCGTTTGTGGGCTTTCCAGTATTTAAAAACATTCTAAAATATTTTCAATCATCGAAGAAAAATTTAAATTTGTGGATGCCTTGATCACTTTTGCTCTTTCGGATGCACTGGTTTGCATTTAAATAGCTACTTTACAAAAGATTTAAGAACAGAAGTTGAATTTCCAAAGAATTAACATAATGCGCATGAAATCGAAATGGCCATTAAGAAGGGGTCTTAAAATTCGATATAACTTTGTCCAGCTGTGTTGAATATAGCAAAATTTATTAAAAATTTGTGGATTTATTAAAATGGTCTAATTTTTCGACGACGGTAATTATATAAAAACAAATTTACTGAATTTGTTTATAATGGTAACCTCTTTGCCGCCATCACCTTAGAAAAGTGACGGCGTTGCCCGGAGAACACCGCTTGGAGGTGGGCTACCGTCGTTCTCCGAGGGCTGTCCACTTTCTATTTCTCAATCGGTTGGATCCGGGACAGCCCCCGAGGAGTTGGAATCGTGAGTCTTCCGACTCCTCTGCACTATCACACCATGGTAGGTCTTGCTGTCAGTGTCTCACATAGTTGGTAGAAATGAAAATACGTCCAGGCGTTGATGGTGGGGGACGTGGATCAACGCATCCACAACTAGGGACTTGACACACTCCTTGAACAATCATTCTGTGTAATATACCTTAACTGAAATACTGAATTTAGATTCGCAAGCGATGTACGGAATAATCAAATACTTTGTCTCTTAAACGCAAAATTTGGAAGTGGGTACCGAAAAACAATTAATAAGGAATGGGAAGTGCGCCAAGTGCCTTCCTGGGAGGACTTAAAGGGTAGCCGACTCACATTCGTGTTACACACGGGGAGAACCAGGAAAACCCCGTGCAGCCGGCCCGATGAAGAACCTCATCTTCCAGTTTAAGCTTCCACGCAAGCCACTGGTGGGGCTATAAATTTGCATTGGTTTATAGGGCATGGCCCAATGCTGCCATGTTTTTAAGTCTCAAAATTTGCATTGATTTTAAGGGCATGGCCCAATGCTGCCATGTTTTTATGTCTCAAAATTTGCATTGATTTTACGGGCATGGCCCAATGCTGCCATGTTTTTAAGTCTCAATAAAAAGGAGTACTATTTATTTAAGCGGAGAATCCTTGTTCTGTCATGTGTTTGTAAACTTTATACCTTAAATGACACAATGCACTAGAAAAATTGAAGATTTAAGTTTATTTTTTGGTCACATTTCTATTTTTATAAAATATATATCTCATCGCTTCTTTTTTCACTAACTTAGTAATTAAAAATTGATTTGAAAATAATATTGAAATTCGAGGCCTATGAAAAGAATAATCTGTAATACAGTGATTAACTCAATACATTTGAAATCTAATAATGAATTGTGATAATACTCGCAAAATAGATGAAAAATTTACTATAAGTATTTTGCCTTTCAGTAATAGAATAAGCAATTGATTTAATTATATTTAGATTTTAAATTGACAACGTTTTAACCTGAATGTAAACGCGAGTAAAAATCAGATTCACAAAGGTTCAGGGAGTTCCTATCATCTAACTGGTTCTTATAATAGCCCAATATTTTATGTGTTTTTTATATGTAAAGTTCTAATTACTATTATTTTTAGATTCTTTTTAAAGCATGTTATTGATTGATACGAAATGTTATGAAATAATTTTCTATAGAAGGAAATAAAAACCTTATATTAAAACACCACAAATTTAAAATGAATTTTTTTTCTTGTAGATAAAAACGCCAAATCACAAAAATTATATTGTTGAAATAAATTTTCGGAAAACTCTTCGCATTAATAGTTATATATAGCATAGTTCTTACAAAAATAAAAGCCGATCTCTAAATTACTGAATAACAAATACGGACTTTCAGGAAAACGTTAAAATCATGAAAACTATTTTGCTTTTAAGATATGAAAGATTTTCCTCTGAGTAAAAATAAATTATATGTAGAGCAATGAATACGGAACGGGGAAATAGAGAGGTTATTTAATTGAATAGGTTAACATTATCAAATTGTAATTTTTGTTTTAGTTTAAATTTAGCATGGTATTAATAAATTTAAAAAAATTAGAAATAATTTTTTAAATTGAGAATTAGCTGTAAAAAGTTAAAAAGAATTATTTAACTTTTAAATCTTTGTTTATTGCAGTATTTTTAAGTAAATAAAATCGTAAGTACATGGGTTTAATTTAAAATGACCCTATATATAGACTTCTGTAGAGCCCGTTATGTAAATTGGAATTTAATAAAACTTGGTATATACGTTATATGGACCATATGGAAAATATTTGTTTAATAAAAAATAATTGAAATTTTGCCCAGCAGTTCGGACTGTTGAAAAAATTCCTTTTGCATATTAGTCAAATTTTAAAAAATATTTGTAGTTGGAGCCTCAAAATCACTCTGCTTACCTTTGCCATCGTTAATTATGTCCTTACAGGACAAAGATCGAGCTTTACTGGTAAAATTGATTTATTAAAACGGAAGAAATAGCTTACGTTCCACTGTGTGAATATCGTAATTTACAGGAATTACGAAAAGGGCCTATGTTTAAGAATGGTTTGAAAAAGATGATTATGAAATTTAAAGAGACTGGAAACTTCAGTGTACTGCCAAGAATAGGGCGGAAACCGGTTACGAATTCAACGTTGGAAGAATTAGCTACAACTTTGTTTGAAAAAGTCCCCAGTTCCTGCTATTCTTTAGCAAATACTCGATCGGTGTCATGAGAGCTGGCGATTTCGTTGTCTACTGAATGTAAAATTATGCTTCTATCTTAAAATGGTATCTGTTTAAGTAAGATCCAAGTAGCTCAGATGCTTTAACCTGAAAAACCTTCATACATGCTTTGATTTTACTTGCCGATTTTTGGCGAGAATGGAAGTTGATGACGAGTGGCCTGGAAAAATTCTATGGTCAGATAAAGCGTACTTTCATTTAGATACGTCTTTGAATAATCAAAATTACTGCATATGGGGTGCTTCGCCTCCTACTGACCAGCTCCAATGACCACTGCATTCTAATTACGCGTCTTTTTAATGTGGATTTAATGCTGATTTTCTCTTTACACCGTTTTTCTTTGAAACGCTCACTCCATTTTGTGAAAAAGATTTTTTTAAAATAGTAGCATATATTTTTCTGCCTATAACAATATAATGTTTTAAAAATCAGACGATCATATTAATGAGTAAAAAATACCTTACTGAAATAATATTTCACACAATTCAATTTGCAGGAGTATTATTTTTAATTATATCTCAGACAACAGCGATTTATCTGTGAATCAACAAAAGACTAACCATTATTTTTCTTTATAAATTCTGTACCTGAGTTGATTTCTCGTTAGTTTTTTTTCAAAAAAATACCTTTGAAATTTGTTATACAACATACAGAGCAAAATAAAAATAGAATTATTAAGTAAAATGCAAGTAATTTTTTTCATAATTTTATATTGTTAAATATTTAGTCCAAAATTAAAGCTATTTTTAAAATGCAGATATCGACACTTCTTTTTTAAGTCTAGATTTTGTTTGTAGACTGCGATATATATATTCTTAAAAGGAATTAATTTTTTAATCGTCCTATGTTATTTAAATTAACTATCCAATTTTTTATGTAACATGTTAAAATTTTTATTATTTTTAATTTTTTTTGTGAATTTGTATTTAGTAATTTTCTCTAAGTTTTCAATTAAAGGGATACATTTTCTTGGATCAAGTCTAATTGATATTTTCTAAAGGATCAGAATGTTGATGTTATGGTATTAAATAATTTTATTTTTATATTCCGCTCTGTTATTATTAATGATATTTGGGTTTATATTAACACATTTAAGAATATAATTTAGTAGATTTTATCATTATTTTTTATATGGTATCCTTTAATATGGTATGTGGAGGGTCATGAAAGTAAACTTGTCTGATTGGTGACATATTGACGTGAAATAAATGGAGCCTGATGTTAAAATGCTCCTTGCATTGACTTATCTTTGGTTAAAAGTAAGCTTAAACACGGCTGGGAGGACGAGCCTTCCCAGCCGAATACTTACCACGAGTGACTCCACCCTAGAAAGCGTAATTACTGGATTATTTTTTTTTCCATATATATAAAAACAGAAATAAAAGATTGTTAAACATTTCTCTACGAATATATTAGTTTTGACAAAGCTCTCATACAATTACTATTTTACCAAAATTATATTTAAAAGAGAAACGATTTTATTGAATTCAATGATTTTATTTTCTGCGGTAAATTTTCCAATTAAAATACAATTACAGTATTTTGTACACATATGAAACATAATTTCAGATTACTTAGTGTATGATGTGTATCAAATATGCGCTACAAGTTATTTATTTATGCTTATTGTCTAAAGTATTCTGTAATAAATGTGCATTACATTACTTCAAACATTTATAAAATTTATATACATTCCAAAAATTTGAGAACAAAAGCAGCGTCTATGTTAATAAATGAAGCCGGAGCAATTTATCTACATTAGAGAGCTTTAAAATAGAAATTGAGCTACGGTTTCGAGTTAACTAATGTCAAACATTACCCGTAAGTGTTTTAACGTACAAATAACTAGATCATCAGATGACAAATCTTCTTAACATATGCAGGAAGTTTTTACTTTAACACAAACAAGTAAGCGCATTTCCGTATTACTAGATAAGTGGCTATATTATTCTTAATATTATAATCTTTGCTGTTTAAATAATTGAATGACATTGAGTATGCATTGGAAAGTTAAACCTGTTGTAGTAATCCATGGAAAGGAGATCGTCTATTATAGGTATTCTCCATTCCGCGAACACTACAAAAGGTCTCGTTTCTTTCGGATGCCACTGGGAAACGACTTCTCTTACCTCTCGGATGGCCTGAAGCTCGGCGGAGATCAAGTCGTAAGTACCACGGGTCTTCATGCTGTAAAGAGAAATATCAATGAGATAGAGAAATCATCAGAAAATTTCGCAATTTTCCTTATATTTTACGAAATATATTATTCTTAACATTATAATCTTAGGGAGGGAGAATTGTGGCTCCAAAAGTACAAAAGTAGCGTAACTGATTGCTCACGATCGCGGGGGCGCGGTAGCCTAGCGGTCATGGTTTCGGATTCGTTCCATGCGGTTTTCGTTCATTTGCAGTTTCGATCCTTGGATGCTAAAGACAAATTGAGTAGCCAGGGCTGATGCACATTAAATCTGTCTGGGCCCAAAGTCTTCCCATTGGCGTGGTGTGGAAGTTAGGATATGGGGTGCTCGCTCATGTGTCGTTCTCGTCACTTGACCGACGTTCAAATTTACAAGGTCTGTCACCAATATAGCCACGAATGCGACGTTAATAAAAACTACACTAAACTGCTCACGACCACTGTATCACCCAATTGTCAAGTGTTAAATCAAATTATAGATGAAAGGCTTAGTTTTAGGGGAATTATGGATACAAAAGTTCAAAAGTAGAGTAACAGATTGCTCACGACCTCCGTATCACACACACACACACACACACACACACACACACACACACACACAGAGAAATCATCAGAAAATTTCTTAATTCCTTATATCTGTTACCATTCTTCAACATGATAATCTTGGGGTGGTGGTAAGTAAGCTCCAAAAGTAGCAAGTAACTGATTTCACCATCTACTAGCGGTCATGGTTTCGATCTGTTCCATGCGGAGCCCATTTCGTTCTCTGATACTTGATGCTGAAGACAAATTGAGTGGCTGATGCACATTAAATCTGTTCATGCCCAAAGTCTTCCATTATGGTGTGAAGTTAGATATGGGTGCCTCTCATGTGTCGTCTTGTCACTTGACCGACGTTCAAATTTACAATATCACCAATATAGCCACATGAATGTACGTTAATAAAAACTACACTTAAACTGCTCTCACGACCACTGTATCAAATCTGTCAAGTGTTAAATCAAATTATAGATGAAAGTGCTAGTTTTAGGGAATTAAGGTAAAGTTCAAAAGGAGTAACAGATTGCTCACGACCTGTACACACACACACACACACACACACACACACACACACACACACACACACAATGGTCTAGTGTTAAATCAAATTATAGATAAGGTTCAGTTTAGTTTTCAAACTATGGTTAACAAAATGTATAAGAAAAAAGGTTACATTTCTTTTTTCTTTCACATCAACGTTAAAGAAGAGATTTTTATTAAGCAAAATTTTGCTAAAAATATTAATTGAAATCGAACGATGTTAAATTTAATATAATGAATTGCAGTTGACAATAGATCTATAGCCATTGTAAAAGATTTTACAGTTCTTATTTTAACAGAACACCTTAAAAAGACTTTGTTACATAGCTTAAATATTCTAAGATTAGTTCCAACTATGTAAATGTTCATATACAGCAGTTATCACACACACTGCAGATTTATCCTGATATAATTACTTTTCCATTTATAAAACACATAAACATAAAGCAATGTGTTTGAATTAAAAACTGATGTAATTCAGACCTATACTCAAAGAGGAAGCTTCAAAATATTTCATAAAAACTACACGTTTCAGAGAAAATAGGGATTCATTAAGGAATGCGTTTGAATGAATTATACAAAATTTAGAATCCGTTATCATTTTAGTCAACATGAGAGATAAGAGATATATATGAGAGATGATATTATATATATATATATATATATATTAATATGCTGACTTAAGAAATTGATACAAATTTAATCTATGCATCATAATAATAATATACGATCTAAGTTCATCAATGAGGTTTTGTGATAAGAAAATGTACTAAATCCTTGTTTTGTTGTGCAAAGCAAAGTAATAGTTGAGGCAGAGATATAATTTAAGCCACATCTTTGCTGCATACTTTCTGTTTTTCTCCTGTTGCTCACAGACGTGAAAATCTCTTTACAAAGAGAAGATGTTGTTGTTGAATAAAATGAGAATTGAAATCTTACCTCGATTACCTGAAAACACTAGATCAATCGGGCTAACACTCAAGCAATTACTTTTAAAACTTTTAAAGCAACTATGTTCTCAGAAGAAAATATTTAAACAAAATAATCTGGTTAGTTAACTGAAAGAGTCAGAAAGAGAGAAATATTTCTTTTCCAATCGTCTGAGAAAATGGTAATAAAATCTTTGTGATCAGGAAATAATAAGCAGTAAACATTTAATATTTCCTAAAATGCAATTAGATATAATCAATAATTCTCAGGTGCTTCTGATCTAAGAGTATATAATATACATAAGCTAAGCAAAGCTTTAATTGAGGTGGGTTAGAGGAAAATTTTTAATCAATAAAATATGATGGACGAATTTGAATTTTAAAAAGAAATAGAATTAATTTGAGTCATTTTGTAGCATTTGTAATCCAATGCAAAATGACATTTAAACACTACTATTATTTACGAATATGCAAGAGATCACTATATTAATAACTTTTCTTAAAATTCTACTACATGATTCTGTATTATTTTAATCATTCAGTCATTTTAAATTTTAATAGATTTTGTGAATATGAATAATTTTTGAATTAAATGTTTCTGGAAACCCATCCGCATGTATATTTTAAAATTACCTAACTCGTTCCGGTCTCATATAATAACTACATTGAATAAGATACAATAGTTTTAATTGAAATTAAGTTTGTGAATGAAATAGAAAATGCAAGTAATTCAAGAGTTTGACATGACATACATACATACATATATATATATATACAGTTACATATATATATTCCTATACATTAAAACGTCTCTTAAAATTTAATGCATATTTGTAAGATAATTTTAGAATTAAATAAACGAAATTCTTTGAAATAAACCTTTATTCATGTTTATTGATACCTAATTTTAAGATTTTCAAATAAAATGTGGGTAATTTTAGTTACTTGAGATCGCAAGTATTAAAATATTTGAATAAGAAGAAGACATGTATAATTATTTTCAAATTTGAATAAGGTCTTTTATTTTCAAGTAAGTATGAATCTGTTAAATTAACACCCTGAACAGGAAAGAAATGCCATGAACTGGCAACTAATTGATCTCAAAGCATAGTCAGTTGAATTTTTAAAATTTTCAAACATTTTCTCAAAGAATTGTACATCCTTTCATAATTACTGTTTAGAAGTAATATCTCCAAATCAAACTTATATGTTAATAAAGAATTTATTAAAATAATAAGAGGGTTCTTTTGTAATGAAAATTGAATTTTATATGCGGGAGTATAAGAACATATCAATCAATCATTTACACTCTTTATAAAAATTAAAACAGATATTTCTACAAAAATCAAATTTATAATTTTGTTGAAATAACCCAGTGAAAAGAGAAAACTGTAAAACTCAAACAACTTATGCAGAAAGCACACTGTCTCCTGTTCCGGCAGGTCCCATTTCAGCCTGCGAAGACTCATGGCAGTAGCGGCCGGTCTCCGGTGAAGCACCAAGGCAAGTGAGTTGAGAAGCGCTGCGTCGCGACGCGAAGAGCTGGTCTATAAAAAGAAAATGGAAAGACGTCATTTGGGTGGAAAATCTCAAATAAGGTCATCGCTAAATAAAAGTAATCCTAAATTACTCTGGACAGAGAATCGAGTATTTTTATAACACGTATTTGTGTGTTTTAAGATTAAGAGGGAAACAAATAAAGAGGGAATTTTTATTTACATGATGCATTTACGTCTATGTAAAAGGTCCGAAGGAATTGGAGATAATAGGTCAATTTGTCCCCGGTACAATAATAAAAACACATTTTTGCAAAATTAGTTTTTATTCCATCATACCCTCTCTGATGATACACTGATTATAGAGATCTCAACCTTTGAAACTTACTTTGTAGTAATGATTTGTCCTTTGTTTCAAAATAGGCCTCAGTTTCATGATCAACTCTTCATCTTGACGAACAACTCAAAGCGAGCATCTTTGAGATCTGAGAACAGATAGTCGCTGGGGCCAGATCTGGAGAATACGGTGGATGAGGAAGCAATCAGCCCAACATTCATGGATTTTGCCACTTTTCACTGACTTGTGACACGGTGCATTGGTGAAGCAGCACTTCTTTTTCAAATGCGGTCCGTTCTTTCTGATTTCGTCCTTCAAACGGTCCATAACGCTATGTAATAGTCGCTGTTGATGGTCCTTTATTTTTCAGCAGTCAATGAAAATTATTCCATCGATCCCAAAATACAGACCCCATAACGGTTGCCAAGGACTGTTGCGTTTCTTCCACGCTTTGGAGCGGTTCATCGTGCGCAGTCCACTGATGACTAATCGATTGACTCTGAGTGAAAGCGATGGTCATGTCTAACCATTGTCACACATCGACGCAAAACTCGGGTTTCTTACGCTTGATCGTCATGACTGTTCGAATCATCAATCCGTTGATTTTATAAAAGTGAGCTCTGCGGCACCCACTTGTACAGAGCTTTCTTACCAAATATTCGAATGATATAGATGTAATGTCTAGCTATCATTTTCTAGAGTGTCTGCTATTTCATTCAATTTCAATTAGGATCATTCAAAATAATTAGGGATTTTAATGTTTTCTGGTAACAACCTCCTTTAAGGTCCACTGCTTCACTGCCTGTGCTCATTTCACCACGTCTGAACTTAGCATACAACTAATGGTTGATTTTTCTAAGTAGTCCGGAAACTCGTGCATCAAGCCAAGTTTTTGCTTCAACTGTATTTTTCCTTCAAAAAGCAATATTTATCAACGACGAAATTCTTTTATCCATTTTTCAACAAAGTTGTTTCACCAAAATTATAATTCACTAAACTGATCCACCAAGCGGCATGCATCTCTTGAGGGTTAGGGCTAACTAAAACATATGGATTTAGTTCTAGTATATTATTATGTCAGGTCAGGGACTTCTTCTAATCGACTATTTCATAAAATTTATACATGAAGTAAAATTTTTAGTGCTATTTTAAACAACGATATATTTTACAAACTAATTTTTAAGTTTATCAGATGTTCACAGGTATTACGAATCAATTTTAAAACAATAACGGTAGTATTAAGGATGCGTAGAAAACTGCTCATGAGACAAAGTTGATAATTAAAGAATTTTGAATTAGGAAAAAGAAAACAAAATAGTGATATTATACTAAAAACGCGCAATTGGATGCACAGGAATATAACCTTAACCTGGGAATTATAAATATATCAATTTCCGCGAATTTTCCAAACAGTAAGAAAATATTGTTTCTGATTTTGAGACAATTTGAAAGAAATTATCATAATTTATTTTGTAAGAAATAACTGTTTCCTTGTGAAATAGTACAAGCGTAGTATTTCTATAATGCAAATGTCAAAATAAAACGAGATTTCATGGTACAAAATATTACTCAATATTTGTTTAGTGCAGTAGAATTCTCGAATGATATATTAAAGGTACCATGTTATTCTGAAGCAAAAAATCTATTCATAGTAAATAGCTCCTATTGAATATTTCCAAAAAGGCATGTTTAAAAATACTAGTACAAACGGTTGAAGACTAAAACCTTCTAACTAGACATGATCTGCCCATGTACTACTGTAGATCCCAAGAATAGCATCTGTATATAACAAAATTAAATAACCTGTAAATCGAATAATATTGAACGGCTTCCTTCTTAATGAACTCTTCTTAATTTTTGACACAGTCACTTTTAAATATTTATTTCATGAAGTCTCTATGAAATACAATAAGACAGATGTTTAAAGTTTTCTACATTCAAAAAGAAACCTTTAAGAAAACTGACTTCTATTCCATGATTACTGATGCTAATATATGTATAAGAGTCGCTGTAGGTGATATTTTGAGGTTATAAATTTATTTTCAATGTATAATGACGCTAAACTTAATTTTACAAAGGTACAATATAAATCCTAGCACAGATATTCCTCAAGGATAATGATCATATAAAATATTTTATTTTGTATCTGAAAAGAATTTTAAAATTATAGCTTTCTACCAAACATTATATCTATATTCTAGAACTGGGTATTTTAGATTATTAGAATATATATATATATACAACATTTCTTCCTGTTTAAAATACAATTTCATTCAGATTTTGGGTAATATTATTGTAAACTTTAATAGATATCAAATAAACTTTAAAATTGATATGAAACATCATATTGATGGGAGCATTATTTATGTAGTCTTACTATGTATTTGTGTCAATGTTTAAAGTATTACTATTTCAAGTTGCCTGCTTTCTAAATATGGGTGAGAAAGGAATCTAAATAATCTATCTTGACTGTCATCTATTTTAAAGAAATAGGCTATCTAAATTAAAAGGCTGAAAAGTTAATTTAAGAAATCAAGCTCTGAAACCATAAGAGTTCTCCAATGTTTTTACCAATGAGAAAGAATTATGTTGCAACCTGTTTGTTATCAAAGTTTCAAAATCCGCAATAATATTAGTACCTTCATGAGGTTCTTGGCCAGATATTAAAAATTAATTACTCACACACACACACACACACACACACACACACACACACACACACATATATATATGGTATATTAGGGGACCGAAAAGTAAATGTTCCTGCGGCTGATATTTGATTGTTTATTTCAGGCTCATTACGTACCTTTAGTGCGTGTCAAAGATTTGAGGTTATTGTACTACATTTGCTTGAATAATTAAGTATTGATCTTTTTGCAATTTATAGGTGAAATGGCCAGCCATCAAAGAGTATCTGGCATTGTATGCTTTTGAGTTTCGAGGTAATACCGCAACCAGCGTAACTACAAAAATATCGGTGATGTTGCCCATGCATTGAATGTCTGAAAATGCCATAAAGATGGTTCTCCGTTCAGATCAGGTACTCTGATCTCTGACGCCCATCGGATCAGGAAGCAACAACATTAGATAACGATGCTAAGGCAGAAGTG
>BMAW01131411.1:341232-363905 GCA_019974015.1 Nephila pilipes
ACCACACACACACACACACACACACACACACACACACACACACACAATGGTCTAGTGTTAAATCAAATTATAGATAAGGTTCAGTTTAGTTTTCAAACTATGGTTAACAAATGTATAAGAAATAAAGTGTTCATTTCTTTTTTCTTTCACCCCATACGTTAAAGAAGAGAGATTTTTATTACAGCAAAATTTTTACTAAAAAATATTAATTGAAATCGAAACGATGTTAAATTTAATATAATGAATTGTCAGACAATAAAGACTGCTATAGTTTCACAGTAAAAGCATTTACAGTTCTATTTTAACAGAACACCTTAAAAAGACTTTGTTCCAGTTTAGCTAATTATTCTAAGATTAGTTCCAACTATGTAAATGTCATTATACAGCAGTTATCTCAACACATACTGCAGATTTATTCCGATATAATTACTTTCCTTATATAAACACACAACAAAAGCAATGTGTTTTTGAATTTGAAAAACTCGATGTAATTCTGAAGACTTATACTAAAGAGGAAGCATTTCAAAATATTTCATAAAAACTACACTTTTCAGAGAAGTCCGAAAATAGGGATTCATTAAGGAATGCGTTTGAATGAATTATACAAAATTAGATATCCTGTTATCATTTTACAACAATTGACATATAGAGAGATATATATAGAGAATATTATATATATATATATATATATATTAATATTATATATATTAAAATGTACTTGAAGAAATTGATACGTGAAATTTCTAATCATGCATATCATATTGTTAATAATACGATTTTGAAGTATCAATTTGAGGATTTTGTAAGACGTATAAATCTGTTTTGTTGCAAGCAAAGTAATAGTTATGCGAGATATAATTTGTGCCACATCTTTGCTGCATACTTTCTGTTTTTCTCCTGTTTCACAGACGTGAAAATTCTTTACAAAGAGAAGTAATTTGTTTGTTGTTGAATAAAATGAGAATTGAAATCTTACCCTGAGATTACCTGAAAAACTGATCAATCGGCCATCAATAGCAATTACTTTTTTTAAATATTTGCAACTTATCTTTCAGAAGAAAATATTTAAACAAAATATGAAATAACAATTTGGTTAGTTAACTGAAAAGTCAGAAAGAGAGAAATATTTCTTTTCCAATGCTGAGAAAATGGTAATAAAATCTTTGTGATCAGGAAATAATAAGCAGTTAAAGACATTTAATATTTTAAAATGCAATTAGAAAATATAATCAATAATTCTAGGTGCTTGATCATAAGAGTATATAATATACATGTTAAGCAAAGTCTTTTTAATTGAGGTTTGAGGAAAATTTTTAATCAATAAAATATGATGGACGAATTTGAATTTTAAAAAGAAATAGAATTAATTTGAGTCATTTGTAGCATTTGTAATCCTAAAATGACGACTTTAAAACACTATTATTTACGAATAGGCAAGAGATATCATATTAATAACTTTTCTTTTCTTAAAAAAATCATACATGTGATTCTGTATCATTTTAACCACATCAGTCAAATATTTTAAATTTTAATAAGATTTGTGTAATATGAATAATTTTTGAATTAAATGTTTCTGAAACCCACCCAACGGTATATTTTAAATAATTACCTGAACTGTTCCGGTCTCATTATAATACATTGAATAAGCATACAATAGTTTTAATTGAAATTGTTTAAAGGAATGAAATAGAAAATGCAAGTAATTCAAGAGTTTAATGACATACATACATACATCATACATATATATATATATAAAAATATATATATATATATAGTTACATATATATATATTCTCATACATATTAAAACGTCTTAAAATTTAATGCATATTTGTAAGAAATTTTCAAATTAAATAAACGAAATTCTTTGAAATAAACCTTTATTCATGTATTTATTAGATAAATTTCCGTTATATAATTTTAAGATTTTCAAATAAAATGTGGGTAATTTTAGTTACTTGAGATCGCAAGTATTAAAATATTTGAATAAGAAGAAGTACATGTATAATTATTTTTCAAATTTGAATAAGGTCTTTTATTTTCAAGTAAGTATTGTGAATCTGTTAAATTAACACCCTGAACAGGAAAGAAATATGAACTAAGGAACTAAAAATCTGATCTCAAAGCATAGTCAGTTGAATTTTTAAAATTTTCTCAAACATTTTCTCAAAGAATTGTAGTCATCCTTTCATAATTTATGTGAATTTATATTGGCAATACTCCACAACTTATATGTTAATAAAGAATTTATTAAAATAATAAGAGGGTTTTTTGTAATGAAAATTGAATTTTATATTGCGGGAGTAGTTAAGGAACATATCAACTAATCATTTACACTCTTTATAAAAATTAAAACAGATATTTTACAAAAAAAATCAAATTTTATAATTTTGTTGAAATAACAATCCAGTGAAAAGAGGATAAGAAACTTCTAAAACTCATTAACAACTTATGCAGAAAGCAGACTTTCTGCTGGCTGTTCCGAGGTCCCATTTCAGCCTCCGCGAAGACTCCATGGCAGTAGCGGTCCCTCCGGTAGCAGCACCCAAGGCAAGTGAGTTAGAAGCGCTGCGTCGCGACGCGAAGAGCTGGTCTATAAAAAAGAAAATGGAAAGACGTCATTTATGGAAAATCTCAAATAAGGTCATCGCTAAATAAAAGTAATCCTAAATTGCTTGACAGAGAATCGAGTATTTTTATAACACGTATTTTTGTGTGTTTTAAGATTAAGAGAGGAAACAAATAAAGAGGGAATTTTTTTTATTTACATGATGCATTTACGTCTATGTAAAAGGTCCGAAGGAATTGGAGATAAAGGTCAATTTGAAAGTCCCCGGCCTACATAGTAAAAACACATTTTTTTGCAAAATTAGTTTTTTTATTCATCATAATTCCCTTGATGATACACTGATTATAGAGATCTCCAACTTTCTTTGAAACCTTTTTGTAGTAAGGATTTGTCCTTTGTTTCAAAATAGGCCTCAGTTTCGCGATCAATTTACTTGACGAAAACTATTTCAAAGCGCATTCTTGAGATCTGAGAACAGGAAATAGTCGCTGGGGCCAGATCTGGAGAATACGGTGGATGAGGAAGCAATCAGCCCAACATTCATGGATTTTGCCACTTTTCACTGACTTGTGACACGGTGCATTGGTGAAGCAGCACTTTTCTTTCAAATGCGGCCGTTTTTCGATTTCGTCCTTCAAACGGTCCAATAACGCTAGTGTAATAGTCGCTGTTGATGGTCCTTTTTTTTCAAGTAGTCAATGAAAATTATTCCATGCATCCCAAAATACAGACCCCATAATGGGTTGCCAGCCGACTGTTGCGTTTTCCACCTTTGGAGCGGGTTCATCGTGCAGTCCACTCGATGACTGAATCGATTGACTCTCGAGTGAAAGATGGAGCATGTCAACCATTGTCACAATCGACGCAAAACTCGGGTTTATTACGCTTGATCGTCTTCAAAACTGTTCGAATCATCAATCTTTCGTTGATTTTGTCAAAAGTGAGCTCTGCGCGGCACCCACTTTGACAGAGCTTTCTCTACCCAAATATTCGAATGATATGATGTAACGTCTAGCTGATATCTTTTAGAGTGTCTGCTATTTCATTCAATTTCAATTACGACATTCAAAATAATTTTGGGATTTTTTAATGTTTTCGTCGGTAACAACCTCTTTAAGTGTCCACTGTACCACTGCTGTGCTCATTTCACCACGTCTGAACTTAGCATACTAACTTAATGGTTGATTTTTCTAAGTAGTGTCCGGAAACTCGGCATCAAGCCAAGTTTTTTTGCTTCAACTGTATTTTTCCTTCAAAAAAGCACATTTTATCAACACGGAAATTCTTTTATCCATTTTTCACAATAACAAAGTTGTTTCAAAATTGTTATAATTCACAAACTAATGATCCGACTGCTGTCATCATGCATCTCTTGAGGGTTAGGGCTAACTAAAACATATGGATTTAGTTCTAGTAGTCTATGTGTCAGGTCAGGGACTTTTCAATTGACCTGAATATTTCATAAAATTTATACATGAAGTAAAATTTTTAGTGCTATTTTTAACAACGATATATTTACAAACTAATTTTTAAGTTTATCAGATGTTCTCAGTGTATTACGAATCAATTTTAAAAACAATAACGGTAGTATTGGATGCGTAGAAAACTGCCCATGAGACAAAGTTGATAATTAAAGAATGTTTTGAAAGGAAAACGCAAATAGTGATATTATACTTAAAAACGCGCAATTAACGGATGCATGAACCTTAACCTGGGAATTATAAATATATCACCGCCGAATTTTCCAAAGATGTTGAAAAAATATTGTCTGATTTTGAGACAATTTGAAAGAAATTATCATAATTTATTTTGTAAGAAATAACTGTTTCCTTGTGAAATAGTACAAGGTAGTATTTCTAGATAATGCAATATGTCAAAATAAAACGAGATTTCAAATGTAATAAATATTACCAATATTTTGTTTATAGTGGACAGTAGAATTCCTCAATGAAGTATTAAAAGGTACCATGTTATTCTGAAGCAAAAAATCTATTCATAGTAAATGTCCCTATTGAATATTTCCAAAAAGGCATGTTTAAAAATACTAGTACAAAACGAAGCAATGAAGAAGTGGAAGCAAATCCATGTCAAACAATTGAGGAACTCTCAAACAGCCTTAACCAACCTTGGTCAACCATCCAAGAACATTTGCTGCAGATTGGAAAAATAAGCAAAGCTGGTGTTTGGGTCCCCCATAATCTGTCCGAACAGAATAAAGCCAACCGGTCCATCACGTGCAACGTATTGCTTCAACGGCGCCGTACAGATCCGTTTTTTGATCGCTTGATCACTGGAGATGAAAAATGGGTTCTCTATGATAATCGAAAACGCAAAAAGGCAGTGGCTCAGCCGAAATGAATTACCACGAACTACTGCAAAGCCGGGTTTACACCCTAAAAAGGCACTTCTGTGTGTTTGGTGGAATACACGCGGAGTTGTTCACTTTGAAGTGTTAAAACCTGGACAAACTGTTAATGCAGGTGTCTAATGTGAACAATTGGAACGAGTAAACCAGTCTTTAATTGAAACGTATCCGGGAATTGTCAACAGAAAAGGAGTTATTCTGCAACATGACAATGCAAGACCGCACTGTGCAAAACAGACCTTAGACAAAATTATCGAATTGGGGTGGGAGGTACTGCCTCACCCACCATACTCGCCCGATATTGCACCCTCGGATTACCATTTATTCCGATCACTGCAACATTGTCTTAGTGGCAAAAAATTAGAATATTTTGATGATGTCCAAAATGTTATCTCGACATATTTTACAGAAAAACCGATTGATTTTTACCGCTCCGGCATTGAAAATTTGTATACTAGATGGCAAAAGGTTGTTGATAACGAAGGTGAATATATTGTAGATTTGAAAAAAAAAAACTTGTTAAAAATGTAGTCGTGTTAATTTAACTTAACAAAACGACATTACTTTCCGGTCCCCCTAATATATATATATATATATATATATATATATATATATATATATATAAATCTCTTTCTCTCTCTCTCTATATATATATATAATATAAATCTCTCTCTCTCTCTCTCTTTATATATATATATATATATATAATATTAAGCAAAATTTGAAAATTATTTTGATACCTTTTTCATTTCAATAACTATCACTTATTATTATTTAGCAATATACTCTTAGGGTTATTTTATTTAATTTTCTGCTAAATGTTTTTTAGAATGTGTCCATTTATTGATGAATTTAGGATCCAAATGCGCCTTAAACTTATTTCTAACATTTAAGGTAGTTTCCATTAGTATCTTAAATAATTTAACAATTTTTCATTGAAATATCTAAGAATTATTTGTATGTTTTGTGTTAAATACCCATGAAAGAATGCAGGAAATGTATTTTGTCCCAAATGGAAAGGATCATACGTAATTGAAATGAAATAACAAATTGTTCATAAGGAAATCTCCCTAAATATAATGCAGATGAAAATATTATGATACAAATACAAATAAATCAGTCTCGGAGTATTCAATATAGCATTGCGATTTAAAAAAAAAAACAACAGTTTCAATTCTTAAGACATGTCGTTATTGTGAATTTCATGGGAAATTTTTTTTTCATCATCTGTGTGCATTAAAAGGGAACAAAATTCAACAGCTTTCCAAGCAATCATCGAATTTATGTGTTATTTTCTTTACATTTAAAACATTTTTCAGTTACAAATTTTTACCTAATTTCCATTTTCAAAACTAAAAGATGGATTTTTTTAAATTTTATAATCAAACTCCTCTAAGCTGAAGACATTTAAATTCTTCTGCCCCAATTTCGAAAACTCAAATTTTGTAATTTTTCTAAGCCTATATGTTTCATTATTGTTCATTTTGAAAATTGTTTGTTTTGTAAATATTAAAAACAATTATTACATTTCCGTTTGCTATATCGTTTTATAAGGATCGTAAAAGGTACTAAGAGTTCATTGCAACTTTAAAATCGATATTTAAAAGAGCACTGAGAAAATTTAACCTATTTTTGTAAGTGCATGGTCACTTTAATTCCGAAATAAATGCAGTGCATTGAAAAAAGGTCCTGAATTTATTGCTGACTTTTAAATAGGTGTTCCATGGCGATAAAATTTCTTTTTCAGATATTTGTAGCACAACAAAGGAAGACTCTAATTCCCCTATCATCTATTTTTGTATTTCTTCAGCATAAATTACAAATTGTTTCTGACAAAGCGGTGTCATTATAGATTTTGAAAAGTCTACTTCATAATAGCGTGCGAAAAATGACTTTTTTGTTTTGTTGGAAAAATCACAATCTAAGACCATTTACATATTGAAGAAATCACGTGGGAAAAATATAAGGGGGAAAAACAGAAATGTTCAAGTGCATAACCGATTTCGTCAAACTTTTATATGCATCGAACAGGATATTTGGATCACATTCCTCTCAGAGACAAGAGTTTCAAGTACCATCGACAATTTATCGGGTGAACCGTTGTCATGAAAGAAATTTGCATGGAGATCCATGGACAGTTACGACATGCAGTGAGTAAAAAATGACCTGAAAACGGACTGGAGATAATTTATTTTCGTTGCATGATATTATCCTGGTACATCACTCACTCATTATAATAAAGTACCAAACAAGGTACCCTGAAATGACCTCGGAATATTCCCGACTTTTCTCTATAAGATTATTACTTTTTCGGCTGAAAATGAAATTTAAGAGTCTTCGTTTCGTTAATTGATAAGAAGTGATAGAAAAATTGTTGAAACAGCTGAAAGAACTTTCCAAAATGATGGACACATATATAAACAATGAAACAAGTGTGCAAAATCAGGAGGATAGCACGTGGAACGAAAATAAGGTACATATACTGTAAAAAATTTCATCAATTTTCATAACCAATAACAGAATCTCTTTCATTTTAGTAACACATCTTCAGCTTTAGCCAGTTTAGGCTTAAATCATTAAAAGTCTAAAGCCTCATAAAGCTTAAAGAAAATAATCTGTTTTTGACAAGGAATATTAGTCATTAAACTTTTTGTTACTCGATATATAAGTGCCAAATTCATTGATTCTTCCCTTTTTTCGGCGTAAATTAGAGAAATATTTTCAATATAAAGTCTTACAACCCGTCAATTCTAAAAGAAAAAAATTCTCTTGCACAATCCATTAAACTTTTGTATTAAAACGTTAATTGAAATTAGTAATAATTGAGTTTTGTCATGTGTTGCGAGTGGTAGTATGATACATGACATTCTATTTGTAAATGTTGAGATTGATTATGTATATTTTTTAACTACTTTAGGAAACTGGTTGAGACGAATCAATCGAAATTACGAGAATGCCACATATTAAATCAGTTTATTATGTAGTGAATAGTTTAAAGTAAAAAAAATATATAAAAAATGAATAGAATACATACAAGTTGTTCAACATCTTCATCTTTACGTTTGGTTTGGTTCTAAGCAGGTAAGCAAAGGTAATTAAAACAGGAAACTAATCTGAAAGGGAAAATAGACAGGGTCAAAGATAGAAATTTAGTATGCAGCTTATTTATTTAAGTTTTCGTCCAATCTTAAGAAGTAAAAAAGAAGCATATTTTTTAAAGAAAAAAAAAACGATTAAAAAAATCAAATAATTTAATTTCGAATTCGTGGTCAAATGAACATATTTGTTACTCCGAAACTATGAGGAAATAAGCAGGATACCTTGGTAATACTTATTTACTCTTACAGATATTTGAACTGCAAGAATTTATTTTTAATATTTATAGAAAGATTTCTAGTTTTGTGAAAGAATACCAATTATGCAATAACTCATCACAACATATATTCAAATTACACAAAATGTATACTATATATTTTTTACCTTATGAAGTTTTATAAGTGATGTTGAGATGACTTCCCACCTCCGCTATTTTTAGCGAACAGAGCGTAAACACAGATGTTATACTCTTTTCTCCTTCCAAAAGTCATTAATTCATGTGTGCAGATTTCTGTACAAAACCCAGCAAAAGACCCCCTCAATGGACAAGGCAGAATCATTCCATGAGCAAGGTTTGACGATAGCTACTATCTTGGTCTGATTGACGGAAAATGAAGAATCAAAACGTATTCAAAGGTCGTTTTTCATCGCGATTCTCCTCCGTGAGGAAAGGGTGAAACTCCCCTCATTGTAAATTGCTGAATAATCATGCAAATTAGGACAAGTACCGTAATTAAATACAATCAATTGTTTGTTGTCATTTTTTAAAGGCAACAGACACTCATCACATTTATTTCTAGAATTATTATGCCCAGTTAAGAATTTCAATACAATTTTATTCTTGACAACGGACTAGTGTTTATGAGGTTAATATTTTGCAGTTTAAAACAAATTTCCAAAATTAAAATAAAGTTTGGATGAAAATTACTGTTATTGCCCTCACAAACATACAGCAAAGCATTCACCAAGAGACGTATGAACTTTTCATCAAAAGTAAAATGTAGTCCCTCCCCTCGTTTGATTTTCTTTCATAATGTTTGTTCCATCCTAAAAATAATAATTTCAATGAAGGGCAGTTTTCAAAACCTTCCGAAGCTTTTCTTTCTTCTGTGTTCAAGAATTCAGTCTCAGGATATGGAATTTCCTTTATTGAAAATCTGGTGGGGTAGAAGTAAAAATTCTTTCTATTTTAAATATCTGAAATGGCGTAATTGCATAGAAAATATTTAGTACTGCTTTGTTCTCGGGTTTTCTACTTTACAAATCTAATGATGGTTTTCTTTATTTTAGCAGTGTGCTATGGAGTTTATTTTCCAATTTTAAAAATAAAGTATGTATTAAAAAGTAAAGATAATCCCCAGTGCTGTATACATAGTGCAATTTTCTCATTCTCCTAAATTCAATCGAGTATTTTAGAAAAAGGAATAAAATCTTTATTCCCTTTTTATAATATTATCGCTTTTAATATTTTGAAAAACTTGATGTATATTTTCAAAAATAAGTTTAAGCAAATTTTGATCTTAATTATAATGAGAATTTATGTACCCTAAGTCTTTTTCAAAGTTATGAAATGATTAATTTTTCCAGTGTTTCGTGAGGGACAATAGGAAGAGAACGCATGGATAGAATGCGTCAGTAATATATCGTTATAAATTCCTTCGGAAAAGTTTTACCATACTTTGCATAAAATTAGGCGATTCATCGATCTTTTTGTTATTAGGCGATCATTTTGTTTCGTCCTTCATTATCTGCAAACTATTCCAAAAGGCTATTACTGTCTAAATATATTGTCTACTATGAATGAAGATTATTTCGAATGGTAACTTTTTAATATGCATTTGCTATTAGCTAGATGGCGTAATTTCAAAAAAAATAGTGTTAAAACTACACGTAATCACTAGAGTTCAACCTGTATCGAATACGTTCAAGCATCATTTGAATATAATATTTATAACTATGAGAAACAAGAAGATATCGAGTTACCTCTTCAGAAATTTTTTGAAATGATTGTTTTTCTTTTATTTTCGGAGCTTTCTTCTATATTACGTAATGTATTTAAAACGTTTTAGGTCTAATAAAACTCGGACCATATAACCCAGAGGATTCGTTTATATTCATTTTTAAGTTTCTACACACTCTAAAGCTCCACAATTAAATATATTTCTTGGAACGAGTGTACAAGTAAGTAAATGTCTACTGGAACGCCTCTATTCTAACCCTATTGAGCTATAATGTTAAAACCACTTGTGTCTCCTCATTCGGCACGTACTGCAATCCCTTAATTTTCAATTTTACCATGGGAAATTAAAAATTCTCCCTAAGAGGAGCAGCAGATCTGATGAGGTAGTGGATGCCACAATAGCCTTCCTAACAAAATATAAACACAATATTGCACAATAATGGACTCGTGAGACCGTATATTGTTGTGCAACAGATACCAATTTACACGGTTATACAAATTGTTCTTCTCATGTGGTATTCCTTGGAAAACCCTATCGCAAAATATTTTTTATAGTGTCTCAGGACAATGTATTACAATGTGTAGCCTTTACAAAGGCATTACGTTACACAATTTCATCCCTATTCTTATTTCGCCTGGAACATGGACGACATGATCTTTCTTCGTCTTCGGTCAAGTTTGTCCCAGCTTTAAGACTCGAAAACCACTCAATTACTCAGGAACAATTTAAAGAAATGTTACTATGCGCAGATTTAATCATTTTGTACGATTAAGTGGCTGATTTTTAAGTGATTTTTAAGTTATTTACGTTTAAGTGATCATTCTTACGAGTAGGAATATATTGAATACGCTGTACATATCACTCATAGCAAAGTCGTTTTTGTAAGAGAATCTCTCTTTTCTATATTAGTCCGCTCTTGATAACATTTGGGGTTTTTTTTGTCAGTTTATATTTACTGTCATAGGCTATAAAGCCGAATCTTTCTTAGTACACAGGTCTCGGAATCTATTACTGGAAGACTTACAAAACGGAATATTGAAAAGGATAACCCCATCGCTGTACATGCAGACTGTATCCGCCATGAAGCATCCTATTGACTGTTTTCTGCTAAAAGAATGTCCAACTTCATGCATTTGTTATTATTGTAGTTAGAACGAGTCATTTGGGTCCCAATCAAAGCTTTGCTTAAAAAATTGTAGGATAAAGCGTTTACTAGTTTGTAAAAAGTCTGATACAATATAAGCGTTACAACCAATAAAAAATGCTACTAAAACATTATGTTGAAGATGAAAATTTACAAATGGCCGATGCCACACTAAAATTCCTTCTCAATGATCTGTTAGGAAGGCGATATTGAATGATGCATTGATAATAAGTATTAAGTTAACAGCACAAACATTCAAATCTTTCATCTTTGTATTTAGATGTTAAGAATAGATCCTTTTGTTGATTCTACAGATGTATTACTTATAAGAATTTGAATGATGAATTTTCGAAAATTGAATTGTAAAATTTTAAACGAATATATTACTCCACACAAAAAATAATCTGTGTTTGTACTTTTGTTAATATGTGGTTCTTCATTATTTGGTTATACTCTTTCCTCTAAATATACTTTATTCATAGCGCTTATAATTTACACGTTATTAAATTATGCTACTTTCTATACAGTGATAACCAATGCTTTGTAATAAACACTCACAATTAAAAATTTTGCACAAAATTTATATAAAATCTGAGAGAAAAAATGAATCATAAAATTTAATCATTAAAATTTTTTGAACCTAATTGTTGAAATTATAATTATGTTCAGTATATATAATGTTATATTATAAACATAAGTATACAAATATCTCAATAAATACTGAGGATTAAGAAATAAAATTTAACTGCCTTTTATAATGTTGTTAGTATTTATGTCAGTAGGCCATTATTTGCAGCGAATATTTAATTTTTGTGTCTTTTCCCTAGAATTGGGATACTTATTACCTTGCCCTGCGTGAAGACTTTTTTACACGTGAACTATCAATATTTTCCGGAAAAAAAAAGAAAATATTTATTTAAGAGTTTTTTCTTTTCTTTTTGGATATTTTTTATTTCTCGTGACTCACATAATACATCATTCATCTCAAGATTGGGCATGCTTTCTTAAAAACTTATTTTTCATAAGTTAATCCACCGTTGGTCTTTTTTGTTTGCTAACTTCTTGCTAAACTTTGAGCTTCGACCAGTTTAAGTGAATCAGCCCCACTACCTGACGTGTCGTAAGTGGCATTAGGGCTAGAACCCACGTCTCGACAAAAATCTTCAACCACCATTCATTATCAACATAGCTTAAAAAATTACAAATTTCACTAAAAAATTCCAAAACAAGTTTTTACACAGCTATCTGTAGTATTAAAATCTTATTTGAATTAAAAATATTTGCTATATCTCCTTTTAAAACTTATCTGTATCTGTTCAATAATTTTATACTTCGCATGATTAGGAAATAGCAGTTTTCTTCATAAACAATACATAGATTATATATTATGGACACTGGAGTCATATGAATTAACCTATTTGGATAATTCTGTGATTTCGTGATTTTTATAGGAATGTCTTTCAAATATATATTGTGTACTTGTATTGATTAAACTAATCTATCATTTATATGTAATAAATATTATTCTTTTGAATCTGCAATAAGACAGCAATTTCAAATCGAAATATCTTCATATATGTGCATAGTAGAAAGGATACTGAAATCTACGTTGTAAAAAACGCAGAGAGATTAAGTGAAATAATCTGCTCCTAAGTTTTCTAATTTTATACCTAGTGGTTATATCAGTATAGTATTTACATTTTCATTATTCTAATTCTTTAAGTTTAGGAAAAATCATTTTAAGAATATACTTTTATACAAAAACGATATATATCTCAAGATATTGGGGTGAAATGAAAGGTAAAGATGACTAAGAGACACATAAATGCTTCAAATTTTTCTTTTTCTATTTTGATGTTTAAAAAGAGGATGCTTCAATGATTCGCAAATGTTATTTATGAAAATATATTGAATAAACGTACCGAAAATAAAATTTTAAAAAGAACCATACTATGCCATAGGAAAAAATGATGGATTTGCGTTTTTCTCAAAATGAGTGTTTTAATTTTTGGTTCGGGGAAAGATGAGATTCTGAAACGCTGTCTAAAAATGCATTTCATCCGCTAAGCTGATAATTTGTGCATTATGAAATGATGTCATTTTCTAAGAATTTTTAACAATTTTTTCTCCATAACGCTCTCATAAATTTTATGCATTATACATTTTTTTTCAAATATTATTAAAAAAATTTTGGGGAAAAAAGTTTTTTTTTTTTTTTTTAATTTTATTCAGTGCAGTTTTCCAATTAAAATTATGTGCAGTTCGTAGAATGTTATATTTAAAAGAACTCTTAATTTTTTACTTTTTAATTTGTGTAGTTTTAAATGCAATAATTTTAGCAATAATTACTTATACGTATGTCGTGTAAGTTTAAATACAGGTATTGATTATTTATTACTCATAAGCAATTTGTTTTTCTTTGCATAAAGGGATAAGCAGGTAAAAGTAATTCAATATTAAAAGATTATTTTTGTCATTTTTATTTAAAAAAGTAATAATTATTGAAACATCAAAAGCATTCATTTCTTCTTCGTTGAAGTAGCCTTACGTATATTAAACTGGAAAAATAACGATAAAAAAATTGGTTTGCAAAAATTCTTAGAAAACATATAATAAAATATACGAGGAAATTCTTTTCCATATTCTTCTACTTTCCAGTCTGCCGAGGCCGAGTATAATATTATGTCATAAAAATCCAAATAATTTAACAATATTGGTGATAATGCATATGAGTAACAATACACGAAGGGCTCGATACTCTTGACCGAATTTTAAATTACACTTCTTTAAGAAATAGTTTCAATTAAAAATCGTAAAAGGCCAGCTAATATGACAATTTACCTACATCATTGCATGTGCCGAATTAACCCAGATTTCCTCAAACAATGAGCTAAAATATCCTAATGTAATTGTAAACAAATCTTATGTAAATATATAAAAGACCAAAATTCAGGAATTGGGTATAATTCTAAATTGAAAAGGTGCTTTTATAGGTCAATAATATAAACAGAATAATTCTTCAGGCAATGATGACAATGATTGAGAGTAACAATATTCGCAGAGCTCAATATTCGAGACTTAATATTCAATTTTTATTCTTTAAGAAGTAGTTTCAAATAAAAATAATTTCTCATAAAGAGTTTGAAAGCTGTATAGACATTTCCTTTGTTTATGCAAAACAAAAAATAAATTTATGCAAAATCATCGGAAAGGTATATATCAATAAATAATAATATTATATACTTTTACTGCCAAATATAGATACAAAATGGCGGAATTTGTTTCCTTTGGAGTAAAGTATACGAAAGTTTGTATACCATAAGCCCCAGAGTAAGAAACGTTTTCTCTCTTATATAGTTAAATTAGCTTATTTCTTATGAAAATGTCATGTTATTTTTTTTTATTGTATTGTAAGTATTTTTGCATAAACATAACTACGTTACATCTAAAGTGACTTTTTTCTTTCATTTTCCTATTTTGTTATAAAAAAATATCGATACTTTTCTGTTATAGACGATGAATCACCAAACAAGTAAGAAATATTGCCAATTTAGATTGTACTTCAACATAGGCTTAATGAGTCTAGTGATAACTTTTGACCTATGACAATTTGACGTGCGAAGCTATAACAAAGAAGCTACCCAAATATCTGTCATATGTATCGTCAGCAAAAGTCATAAAGTGATAAATTTTGTTCATCCTTCCTGAAATCAAACTTTTGAGTTTAGTTGAAACCAATAAAGTGATTCTTCTTTCATCAAAAATATCACTAATACCAATGATTAAAGAATTAAATTTCAATAGGATTCTCTTAATATCAAAGGAAAATTATGCTTATCCAATATCCCTACACAGTTACGACTGCTTAAATTTTCTGTGATATTCCTGATATAAAATAATTTACCCATCTTTCGCACAAAAATGTTTTGTTTTTAGGTTGGGAAATGTTAAACTTTTAAATAATAAAATAACAGGTATTTTTGGAATTTTTTCAGAATCAACATTAGTTAACTACTAAAGAGATAATCCTTCATTTAAGGATTATCTTTGGCTATTAAGGATTTTCGGTACTTGTCTATTATAGCGGCACCCGATGGTTAATCGCCATGTGACTAAGAAATATAGCCAAGTAGGTTGTATAAAAAGATAGGCTTCACAAGTTTGGCGACGACCTGGCGTAATCGTAATTTGAAGGGCGCCACTGTAACGGACAAGTACCGGATTTTCCTACGTTTGTCGTCTAATCATGAGTTTCTTACTATCCCTCAGTTTTCCTTCAAAAGGAAATAGAATACGAAACTTTTGTATCATACCGAAACCGATATTCACCATTACGTATACTATAGTCAAAATTAATAAGATATTCAACTTCCTCCGAGGATGCCCATTGCACTATTATTCCATAAATGTATGTTTCACTTATTTTAAAATTATTTTTGTAGTGAGTAAACAACTTTAATGTCTGCATCAATATTTAATTGAACTCCTGTAAGCTAAGCTGTGTAACAGAGAGAGATATCCCCTAAATAGCTTCAATAAGTTTGAAAGGTATATAAAAAAAAGATAAAATATACAGAAATCTTTTATATTTAAAATTTCTAAGTTCTAATAAAATTAAATGGTTTAGGAAGAACAAATTAAGATTGGCTGTTTTTAAGCTACAACATTCAAACTACACTACACTCATACGTTAGAATATTTCCGCCAGTTATATCGCCAAATTAGAAAAAACGCATCGCCAATCTCTGCAAAAATTTATATTTTAGTGTCAAACTTAGCGGTTTAAATTGAACTTAAGCTAAAAATATTCACTTTCAAGTTTGTAAATTTATCTAAATCTATTCGACGAACATTTATATTTCGATTCATAATTAACCAAACTTCTTCAAACTGAATAATAAATTTAGTATTCATTAACGATTTATACAGATGTATCATACAATTTGTTATACAAGAGCAGCTTTAAAATACTTATTTTAATGTTTTTAAAATAATCATTTTACGCTTGTAACTCTTACAGGAATATCTTATAATAGAAATTGTAGATATTTGTTCTCTACGCTCTATTAATTAAATCTCTTTTTTTATAATTATTAATTGTAAATCTATATTAAGAAAACACTTTAAGAATTAATAGAACTTATTTTATGTAGAAAGGAGGAATGATACAGAAGATGATTGTTAAATACAATGCAGGAATATTATGTAAATTAATCTAATCCTATTATTCAAAATTTATTATCCCTCATTAAATTTGCTGTCGAAATTACACAAATTAAATTTGTTAATAGTTTAGAGTAATGGAGTCGAATCTAAGGAATATATTTTAAATTTAGAAATTCTGTAAACTTCCATATATTTTAGTATTATATCTTAAAAAGAGGTGAATAAATTTCGCATAAATTTAAATATCATCGTAAAATTTAGCAATTGGATATCCTAAACGAAAGTTGTTTAACACTTTAAAACTGTTAGAAATAATTTATGTCAAAAATTTCTTATGTAAGAGCTGAATGATTTATAGATATATTTCCTGTTATTTATACAAAGAAAAAATAATTTCATATAATTAAATTGGGTCAGGTGTTTATCAACAGAAATTAGGCGCAATAAAATTTCGTACTTACACTGCAAAATCTAGAAACAAAATGGCGGAATTCTGAGTGAATTATGTTATTCAAACGCAATGACGTCAGACTCAGATAATGTTTCATTTAGGATGAATTGCGCAGGTGTGAATTGATAGGTCCGTTTAAAGATTTAAATTTACTTGCATTAAACAGTATTACTTTGAAAAGGGAGAAAAACTAGCATCATTTAGATTAAAAAAAAAACAGAAGTTAAAAAGCAAAGTGTTGTGTTTTAAAATTTTTTTAATTTAATTTTTTTATAAATATACTTCCTCAGAAAAATCGCCATTTTTGGCGCATTTGTAATCCATTTTGGCCAAATTGCGCCTGAAATGGTTTATTTTATTAATACGTTGTTTTATACTGGTTTCTAAATAGTGTAACTCGTAAATAACTAATAAAATTCTTTGCAATTTAAGAAGGGATTAACCATTTTTTCATACAAAATGTGCTATTCGTCCCTGCAAAATTCACGTCAAATAGTGTTTTCGTTATTTATTTATCAGAGTAAACGTGAATCATTATGAAATATATTATCACATTTTCTCTTTTAAATGTAATTTATATTCTGAAAATCTTTCAAAAGGCATCTTTGCAATGCTGTGGAAGTTTGATTTCTTTTTAAAAATTTACTTCTCTTTTAATTTACTTTGGAAATAATGTTAACTTCATATTCATTATTCGTTCTGAATATATGAATATGTAAATAATAATTTAGAAGTTACCCTTTAATGTTCTGAGTGTAAAAAGGAATGTTACAAAAAATTAGGTATATACTAAATATATCATTGAATAAGATCACATCGCATGTTTCATAACAGTGTGAAATTTTCTCATTTCTCAGTTAACAGGATCACTCTGTAGCACCTGAGCGTTTTACTCTTAATCTCCATGTCAGGTATAGAATTTTAAAAAAGAGCTTTACTTCGGCTTTTCCTGCCCAGTACTGCGTTTGTGAATTTAATAAATTTAATATTGTATAAAATTTGGAAAAGAAATTAATGAATTTTATGAAAAAAGCATTTAGTTGTGTAATAATATGATGAAAGGTTACTCAGAGGCTTGAAGCTTTCTGAGTGGTTAACCTGAGTTGATCAGAGGGGAGTAGGGGTATATATCTGACTTATCAGCCGACCAATGGGGAAGCTGCCATTCAGTGTGTTTATGTGGTTTACTCGAGGTAGGAGTTTCTAGAATAGCTAGAGACACCTGGTGGTTGAAAACATAAATAAATGAGTGAAAATTAAAGTGTTTGCGTGAGTAGACTGGTGTCTGTTTGTTACAGATTTAATAGAATGTTTTTTGGTCTTTTAATATTTAAATCAGGATCATAATTACAAATATTAAGGAGATATTTGTTATCGATGGTCATGAGATAATTAAAGAATCTAAGCAAAATTTTTTAAATGATTTGTTTGATTGTTGGGAAGTTAATAGAGGAGTATATGCCTGTGTTTCTCATGAACCATCGAGCGTCTAATTTATTAATATATGTTATGGCAGCGAAACCCCAAATAGGAGTGCGAAACTTTGCTCTGGAGTAATTACTCAGAAACTATCAAAAATAATACATTGTTTCAATATACTTTCAAAGGGAGACTTTGGATGACCTTATAATGAGCATAAAATTTTATATGTTATCAAGAGACTAAATATTTTGTTCAAGTGAACCACTATAGAATACTCCTATAATCTCTTTATTATGTATCAAGGTTTGCCATACCCTTTCACATTTTTATCTCAATTTAGGCGCCCTTAATAACAATTATCTCAAATTACATATAAAATGCGTTCCGAATTTCTTATTATTCAATTTGGAGTAAAGAATATATCATGTTTTGTACAAAAGTTTGTATACCATAACCCCAATATAAAAAAATTTTGGTTCTTTTCCGTTAAAGGGAGCCGTTGGCTATGGTTATTTTTTTTTTTTTTTTTTTTTTTTGCCAAACGGCAGAGATATCACGAGCAAACGCAGTAGTATTGCTTCGGGAGAAAGGAGATTTCGCACAATGCTATTTGGCGATTTTTTATGGCCTCCTTTACGAAAGAGTATACAAAATTCTTACTCTTACATAATTCCACTAATCTTTTAAAAATTTCGTGTCAGACATTGTTTTTGTAATTGTAAGATAAACATTCCTGTATTAACATAAATACTTTTTTCCAAGGTGAGTTTTTCTTTCTTTCATTTTCCTTTCAAAGACAATCTCTAAAGAAATGATGTATCATCTAATCCCCAGAAGACTACTAATGTCAGCACTGAAAACCTTTTTAGAATAACTATTATTTCTTTAAGTGAAAAACTAACATTTTACGACTAAAAAGCCTTTTTGTGCTAAAGATGAATAAATTATTTTAAATCTCAAATAACACAGAGTTATTAAACAATCATGACAAAGAAGGGCCAATTGAAAATAATGATTATCCTTATATATTGCGAGAAACACATATTTTATTCCATAAAAAATAAACGGTACTTGTCTATTATAGCGGCGCCCATCAAATTATGATTACGCCAAGTCGTCGCCAAACTCGTGAAGCCTATCTTTTGATATAATCTACTTGGCGATATTTCATAGTCACATGGTGATTAATCATTGGTCGCCGCTATAACAGACAAGTACCAAATAAACACATTCATATATATTTCCAGTATCATATTTTGTTTTAAAAATGTCATGTTAAACAATAATTTTTTTTTTTCATTGTATTATAAGTAATTTTGGTACAAGCATAAATACTTTTTCCTAACCTGAGTTTTTTCTTTCATTTATAAGTTTTGTTATTAATATATATATTATCATTATAAAAAGTCCGAAAGTGATAAATAAAGTTCATCTTTTTCGGAAATCAAACTGGTATTTATAGCTGAATTCCGGAAATGATTCTTCTCTCTATAAGAATCTCTCAAATTTCAATGTTTTTAAACTAAAGTGTGAAAGACTTATTATTTTCAAATGGCCTTACTTTATTACTTTATTACGATTATTTAAAATCTCTATGTTATTCGAAATTTAAATTAAGTTATTTATCTCTTGCACAAATTTACTTTTAAGGTGAGAAATGTAAATTTTTTATTTAAAGAAATAACAGGTATTTTAAGAAATTTTTTTTGGATTTAATATTAACATATCTAAAAACAAAATATCAGAAATCTGAGAAAAATTTATTATTCAAACGCAAAGATTTCTAAATGAAATTATGTCTCATTTAAGAACAGTTGCGCAGGTGTGAGTGGATTGGTCAATTTCAAAAAATTAAATAAATTTGACATTCCTTGAATTAAAAAGTAGTATGCTTTCAACTAAATGTTTTACATGTAAAGAAATAACAGATATTTTAAGAATCCTTTTCGTATTGATCAATAGTTCTTCTCGGTTGATGAAATGATACATTATTCCTTTTGAGATTGTGTATGGCTGTCTTTAAATCTTCTACATTTCTCCTCGAAATTTAATTGCCTCACTTTTCCTCAGGTTTAATTCAAAGGCAAAGGTTTGAAAGCAAAATTTTAATATTTTACCAAACCTGATATTGACCATGACGAGTACTATTAGAAAATTAATAACATATTCAATTTCCTCCGAGAATACCCATTGCACTTTTATTCAATAAAAGTATGTTTTACTCATTTTAAAATTATTGTTGAAGTGATTAAGAAACTTTAATGTGCATGAATATTTAACTAAAATCTCTGTAAGGTAATCTGTATCTCGAAATAGCTTAAATGACTTTGAAGAATATAAAATAAGTAAAATATGCATAAATTTCTTCATATTTAAATTATCCCAAGTTTTTATCAAATTAAATGGATCAGTACATACAAATTAAGGTAGGCTGTTTTAAACTACAACATTCAAACTACATTACACTTATGCATTAGAATATTATCGCCAAAGGATCAAAACGCATCGCCAATCTCTGCTAAAAGAAGTTTTCCATGCCAAACTTGGCGATTTAAATGTAACTTATGCAAAAAGTATTCACTTTCAAATTTTTAAATTTATCTAAATCTATTCGGCGAATGTCGTCTACATTCGTCTAAATTTTGATTCATAACCAAACTCCCTTCCACAATCTGAATAATAAATTTAGTATTCCTTAATGATTTATACATTAAGGAATACTAAATATATTCCTTATTATACAGTTTGTTATACGAGAGCGGCTTTAAAATACATAATGCTTAAAATAATTATGTTTTTAATATAATTATTTTAAGCATTTAGCTCTTACAGGCAAGTCTTATATTAGAAATTGTAGATATTTGTTGCGTATGCTCTGTTAATTAAATCTCTCTTTTGATAAATATTAATTATAAATCTATATTAAGATAATACATTACGAACAGATGGAAACTTTTTTATGTATAACAGACGGATCATACTTAAATTTATGGTGAATGCAATACAGAAAAATTATGTAAATTAATCTAATCCTATTATTCTAATTTTAATTTCTCTCATTAAATTTCCTGTAGAAATTACTTAAATTAAATTTGTTAACAAATTAAAGTATTGGAAGAGGCCTCTTAAGAATATATTTAAATTCAAAAATTCTGTAAACTGCCATATATTGTACTGAAATATCTTAAAAAATTGTAAATTAATTTCCCATAAATTTTTATATTGTAACATTTAGCAGTTTTTCCGAAATAAACCATGACATTTTGAATGTTATTAATAAGATCAGGTGCTTTTGCATTCAATGACGATTATTAATGAGTACATACGGATTAAAAATTACACTTCCTAACTGTTAGAAATAATTTACACCTAATAAATCCTTACATAAGAGTTAAATGATTAATAGATGTTTCTCTTGTTATTTATTTAAAAAAAAATATTAAATTAACTTTGGACAAGTGTTTTCAATAGAAATGAGACACAATGAAATTTCATACTTACACTGTAAAATCTAAAAACAAAATGGCGGAATTCTTGGTAAAATTTATTATTCAAACGCAATGACGTCATACTCAGATCTTGTCTCATTTAGGAATAATTGCGCAGGTGTGAGTTGATTGGTCAATTCAAAGAATTAAATTAACTTCTAGTAAAGAGTAGTATTTCTTTGAAAAAGGGGGGAAACTAGCATCTATTAGATTCGAAAAAACAGAAGTTAAAAAGTCAAGGGTTGTGTTTTAAAAATTTTTTTTCGGGGGGGGGGGGGAATAACAAAGTTCTTGAGAAAAATAGTCATTTTTGGCGCAATTGCAATCTTTTTAGGCAAAATTGCGGCTGAAATCGTTTATTTCACTAATATATTATTTTATGCTGTTTTCTAAATATAGTGTAGCTCATAAATAATTAATGAAAATCTTTGAAATTTAAGGAGGGATTAACTATTATTTCATACAAAATGTTCTGTACGTGACTGCATAGCTCACATAAAATAGATTCTTCGCTATTTATTTATCAGTGTATACGTGAATCATTCTAAAATATATTATCACATTTTCCCTTTTAAATGTAATCTATATTCTAAAAATTTTTCAAAATGCATCTTTGCAGTGCTGTGGAAGTTTGACTTCTTTTTTAAAATTTATTTCTCTTTTAATTTACTTTGGAAATAAGCTAACTTCGTATACATTAATCATTCAGAATTTCTTAATATTCAAGAAATATTTTAATTTGTAAATAACGTTAACTTCACATACATTATTGAATTAGAATATTTTAATATTCAAGAAATTATTTGAGAATAATCAAGAAATAACAGATATTTTAAGGAATTTTTTCGGATTTAACATTAGTTATACTCGGGTGATCAAATGATACATCATTCCTTTTGAGATTGTCCATGTAGCTTCCTTTAAACCTCCAACGTCTCTTCTCCAAATTTAATTGCCTTGCTTTTCCTCAGTTTTCATCCAAAGGCAATAGTTTGAAAGCATAATTTTAATA
>BMAW01131411.1:363915-374087 GCA_019974015.1 Nephila pilipes
AAATGCCTTTCAAGAATATGAAAATAAGTAAAAATTCCTTATATTTAAATTATCCCAAGTACATATCAAATTAAATGGCTCTGCACATACAAATTAAGGTAGGCTGTTTTTAAACTACATTCAAATATAGATTAACAGGCTTTACTGGAGCTCCTGAGCCAACGACTCTAAATCTCCATATCAGAGCAGTTTGGGATGCTTGACTTTAGCTTTTTCCAGCCCAGAATTGCATAAAAGATATTTTGGATGGCTTTTTAGTGTAAAATTAATTTATCAGAGTGATTTAAAATTTAAAAGGATGAAAAAATTAAGTGAAAGAGAGTTTTTAAAGTATTGGATTTAACCTTTTTTTCCCCCTTTTCGGAGAAAGGGTAGGTAAAGGTGAGGGGGTGAAAGCAGTTTACCAATGGGGACATTCAAAGTACACTAAACTGATTCATTAGAATATTATCGCCAGTTATATCGCCATAGGAGCAAAACGCGTCTCCAATATCTACTAAAAGAAGTTTTTCCATGACAAACTTGGCGATTTAAATATAACTTATGCAAAAAGTATTCACTTTCAAGTTCTTTAATTTATCTAAATCTATTCGACAAACATTTATATTTTGATTCTTAATGAAACTCTTGGAACAACTTCCCTATGTGCCCGAAAGCCGCCATTTTGTTTTTTTGGCGACCAGTCATTTCTCGCCAAATAGCGGCTTGACTGATTAGGCCTAGTCATCCGATTTGGCGAAAAAAACCGAAGATTGGTGATCGGGCATGTACCAAAGTAGGGCTACAAACGGAATAATAAACTTAGATCTCATTAACGATTTGTACAAATGTATTATGCAATTTGTTATGCGAGAGAGGCTTTGAAATTCGAAATTCATATTGTTAATAGTTTAGAATAATACATGCAATTCTTAGGATTATATTTCAAATTTAAAATTGTGTAAACCTCCATATGTTGTATTAAATCACATGATGAAAGTTGTAAAAAAATTTCATATAAATTTAAATAACGTAGTAAAATTTATGAGTTTGTACTGCTTAAACGAATCTTGACATTGTGAATGTGAAAAACAATAGTGGGTGTTTTTACATGCATTAACAATTATCAGTGAGTTTATACTGATTAAAATGAATTCTTTGAAACTGTAAGAAAAAATTTACATCTAATAAAATCTTACTTAAAAAATAAACGATTTATAGTTACATTTTCTGTTATTTATTCAAAACAAAATTAAATTTATGAAAAGAAATTGGACATGTTTATCAACAGAAATTGGACAATAATATTTTGTACTTACACTGCAAAATCTAGAAACAAAATGGTGGAATTCTGAGTGAAATTTATTATTCAAACATAATGACGTCATACTCAGATCATGCCTCATTTACGATGAAATGCGCAGGTTTGAGTTGATTGGTCAATTTCAAGAGCTAACTCAATTTAACGTCCCTTGCTTTGAAGAGTAGTATTGTTTTGAAAAGAGAGAAAACTTATCATGAATCAGATTTCAAAAAAGAAGGGACGTGAAATAGCTGAATGATACTTAAAAATATCTTTTATTGGTTTTTTAATATACTTCTTAATTATAATCGCCATTTTGGCGTATTTGTAATCTATTTCGGTGAATTATTTCACTGATATGTTGTTTTATGCAAGACTCTAAATTTACTGTATCTCTTGAAGAACTAATAAAATTTGTTGAAATATAAGGAGGGTTTAAACCTTTTTTGATGATAACTGTTCTGAACATCACCTCAAAGGTCAAGTAATTTAGATTCGTCGTTATTTTTAATTTTGTGATCTGCAAAATATTATCATATTTTCTCCCTTAAATGTAATCTCGAAAGATAATACCTCTCGAAAGGAATTTTTATAAATTTGAGTACTAACGAAATTTCGATATTTTTTACAGTTTTTTTTTAAATTTTAATTTATGTTAAGAATAGTATTAGCATCCAATATTTCATTCAGTCAGAACATCTGAATATCCAAGAAACAATTATGAAGTTGAATTTACACGTTCTGAGTTGAAGAATGAAAGTTACAAAAATTTAGATATATGTTAAAAATATTTATTAAGATCGAACCAGTCATTTCGTAATAGAATTCCTTTTTGAACTTGATTCATTTCCTTAGAAACTATTTCAAACATCTGAGTAATCTAATCCTTTAAAATGAACACTGTAGACATTCTTAATAGGATCATAAAATTTTATAGCAATCAAGAGACTAAGTATTTAGTTTACGTGGACCACTCTAAAATAATCCATTAATCATGTATCAAAATTTGCCATGCCCTTTCACATACGTAACTGAATTTAGGCATCCTTAAAAACAATTATCTCAAATTACATATAAATGCGTTCCAAATTTCTTATTTTCCCCTTTGAAGCAAAGAATACATGTTTCTCTAAGATAATTTGTATATTGTAATCCCAGTGTAAGAAATTCTTACACACTTATATAATTCCATTAGTATAATTATTTTGAAAATGTCATGACAGATATAGTTTTATCATTTTAAAATAAGTTTTTTGCTTAAACATAAATACTTTTTTCCAAGCAGAGTTTTTTCTTTCATTTTCCAGTTTTGTTATCAACAAATGTATATCTTATGTATTGTCAGAAAAAACTTTTTGGATATCAAACTGGTGTTTGTAGCTGAAACAAAGAAAGTGATTCTTCTTCCTTTAAAAATCTCACATATATTAATGTTTATGGAAAAAAATGTGAATGTGTTTCTTTCAATATTTAAGGATAATTATTATTTTCAAATTGCTTTTTTTTTTGTTATGACTGTTTAATATCTCTGTGTTATTCGAGATTTAAAACAATTTATTCATCTTTAGTACAAAAATGCTTCTTAGTTGAGAAATGTTAATTTTTCTTGCAAAGAAATAATAAGTATTATAAGAAAATATCCGGAATTGGCATTACTTGTCTTCTAAAGATTTGATGATACGTCATTCCTGTAACTTGATTCATTTGCTTAGAAATTATAAAGTCTTTGTCTGCTATTTTATTACGAGTGCCCTGAAATCAAGTATTTTTGCTTTCCAACAGTTTTAATGAAAAGGCAAATATTTGAAAGCGAAACTTTAATTATCCCTATTATAAACATTATTACGAGTAGTAGAATTAAAATTAAAACCATATTCAACATCCCCCGAGGATACCCATTAAAATATTATTATTCTATTATTCTATAAATGTATATTTTACTCATTTAAAAATATTTTTGGTTCTAAGAAAAGAACTTTAATGCGCACTACAATATTGAACTGAAATTCCTATAAGCTAAGATGTGTACCAGAGAGATATATCCCAGAAAATGCTTCAATAAGTTTAAAAACTATTAATATAGAAATTAATTTATATTTCAATTTTCTTAAGTTTTAATCAAATTAAATGGCTTTTGACTTAGTTACATAACATGATTGGCTATTTTTAAAATACCACATTGAAGTAACACTATACAAATATATTCAAATATTATAGCCTGTTATTTCACCAAATACTCAAAACGTATCGTCAATCTCTGCCAAAAGAATTTTTTCCATGACACATTTAAAGATTTAAATCCAAATTATGCTAAAAATATTCACTTAAACTGTGTTCAAACTTATCTAAATGTATACGACGGACGTAAACATTTCGCTTCACAATAACCTTTCTTTGAACACTATGATAAATATATTTAATATTCATTAACGATTTATACAGAAGTATTAAACAATTAGTTATATATGAGAGAGAGGTTAGAATATATTTATTTTTATGTTTTTAAAATAATCCTTTTTAATTTGTTGTTCTTATATGAATGTCTTTTTAATGAAATTGTATGTTTTTTGAATAATCTCTATTCATTCTCTCTTTGGATAAATATCAATTATAAATCTACATTAAGCTAACACTTTAAGAGTAGGAGGTTCCTAATTTATGTAAAAAAATAATATTAAAATGTAAGTTGAGTACAATTTCAAGAATAATATGTATGGTGATCTAATCATATTATTCTAATTTTATACTCAATGATCAAAAGTATTGCAGAAAGTACACAAATTAATTTTGTTAACATCTTAGAGTACTGGAATAGCATCTTAGGATAATATATAAAGTTAAAATAGTATAAACATCCATATATTGTAAAAAAAATATTTTAAAGTTGTAAATAAATTTCATATAAATGTAAAAAACATTATAAAGCTGAGGAGATTGTACTTGCTAAGCAAAATATGACATTTTGAATTTCAATAATAAAGGCAGGTGAATTTAAAATGAATTGATTATTATTGATGTTTATATGCAGCTTTAAAAGTACTAAATGTAAGGAATAGTTTATATTTAATAAAATCTTAGTTTAAAAATGAATGTTTTATAGATACTTTTTTCTATTATTTATACAAAACAAATATAAATTTATGCAATTAAATCGGGGTGAATTCTTATTACCAGAAGCTAGACGCAATAATATTTCGTACTTACACTGCCAAGTCTGGAAACAAAATGGCGGAATTCTGAGTGAAATTTATTATTCAAATACGGTGACGTCAGACTCGGATTGTCTCATTTAGGATGAATTGCGCAGGTGGGAGTTGATTGGCTAATTTCGAGAATTAAATAAATTTAACGTCTCTAGAGTCTTTAAAAAGTAGTATTGCTTTGAAAAGGGTAAAAATCTGCCATCAATCAGATTCGGAAAAAGGGAGGAGTTTAAAAAGCTAAATATTGCCTAAATTTTTTTTTAATCAGTTAGAAAACAGACACCATTTTTGTCGTATTTTTAATCTATTTTAGCGAAATGGAGCCTGATATTTTACTAATATGTGGCTCTATGTGAGTCAAAATGTAATGTGTCTCTTGAATAACTAATAAGAAATGTTCATATTCAGGAAAGTCAAATCATTTATTGATGTCAGTTGTTCCGAACGTCGCTGCAGAGGTCACGTGAAATAGATTCTTCGTCATTTTTTGTTATCTTTGGGATCCTGAATTATTCTAAAAAGTATTATCATAGTATCTGGTTTAAATGTAATCGATATATAAAATATCTGGAATTGACCATTGGCGATGGTTACATTTTTTCGCCAATTGGAGCGATATCACGGGGCAGTAGTACTGCGTCTGGAGAGAGGTAGATTCGCACAACTCGATTTGGAGATTTTTTTTAGGGCCCTCTTTAACTGAAAAGTACCGAATATCTTTCTAAATAATTGTTGTATATATGCAGTACTTTTTTGGAATTTTTGGAGAAGAATTTTTTAGTGATTATTATTTCCGAATTTATATTGCGAATAATACTAACATTGTGTATAAATTTGACATAAATTAATGTAAAAAATGGGGGTGGGGAGTTAAAAAAGTCTATTATTGTTTTTTTTTAAATAAATTTTTATAACCGCTGAATTGGTATGAAAGTTTACTTTTGAATTAGAATTGCATTTCTAATCGTATGTGTTATCTATTTGTAATCGAACATGTTATTATTTTATTTGAAATCGTGCCTGACACTTTTTTTTCATTAATATTTTGTTGTATATTAGTTTCTAGATATTGCGTTTGTCTTGAATAATTATTGAAAAACCTTGAAATATAAGGTGTTTTAAATAATTTTTTTTTAAAATTCCAAATGTTTTGAAGGTCATTGCAACGGTGACGACAAATAGAAGTTTCGTCTTTTATATATGAGTTTGAGTGCTCGTTAGTGATAATTTATGAGTGTGAAATTAACTTTTTTCAGAACGCAATAATATTAAAGTTATCTCTTCCTGTGTTTTCTATTTTTATACTTTATGGCTAATATCATTGGGGAAATCATGTAACATTCTTATTGTATTTAAGAATAATTGGAACTGATAATAGGAATTTATTTCAATGTGAAATCTGTATTATATTCAAAATATCAGGAAGAGAGTTCTCACCATTTTTAGACTTTGAATCTACTGTCATGACCGCAATCAGTGAGTGGATGCCCTTGTGACGCATTCAGATGCTATGAATTAAATGCAGAACATACAAACTTAATAATTCCCAAAAGTTAGATAGAACTTCAAATTTAAGAGAATGAATTATTATATCATTGGTGGACATTTATACCTTAAAGAGAAAATTTTAGATAAACGAGATTATGTGTTGGTTTCAATGAAAAAAAAAATCACAACAAGTATTTAAATTAGCGAACTGGTCATTATTTTCCAATCACATGTGGATAGAAAAAAAAATCGATTCGATATTCCTTTTACTGTCCTGTACTCGCTTAGAATAGTGAACTATTTTGCAAGACGTGAGAACAGAGTCAACTGAATACACCTGAGAACAATACGGGAAAAATTCCCATTTGTCCTGTTTTAAGACCATGCTTGCCATTTGAAGAGGGGAATACTAATATTATTAACACTTTTGACGCACTTTCCACAAGGAAACATAAAGATGTTCTTTGCCTGATAGGTCAACCTTCTAATTGCGGTTGGAAACAATTATTTTAAATGGTTAAACAGCTAAGATCACTTGTTATGCTTTATTAAAATTGTTTTATGCGAAATGGAATTGCAAATGTGATCGCAAATGTTCCAAGGATCGAACTTCCTTTCTCGACAAACCAAAGAATTTTATTAGAGGTTAGAATCTCATCATCATTTCTTATATCCTGGATATCCAGCTAACAGTGGTCTAGTGAAACGATTTAATACAGTTATAAAGCAAACGCTTTATCATGTGGTGTGAAGTGGTCTATGAAACTGGGACAAACATATTCCTTATGAGTTATCTGCTTATCGAAAGATTTCGAATAGTCCAACTGTATTCTCGACATTTCGACAAGTCTATGAAAAACAAATTTGACTTTCAATGCATGTGCGTAAACTTTAGTGCGAAGAATTTCCGATTCTTTTAAACATGAAACATTATGCGATAGTGAAGTTCTAATTACGTAGATAGATCTAATTAGATTTTAAAGTATTCGGCAATATGAGCATTTTCATTCGACATTATCAACACAAGAATAAATGATCAATTTCTTTTATTTTTCAATGTGTTTCATCTCCGGATACCATTTTTTAATATCAACATAGATTATTTCAGTTTTAATTTGAATCCAAAAGTAATGAATAGTTAAATTTATGACATTTCTTTGTTAAATCCGTAATCAAACAAAGAAATCCTAAAATAACATAAAACTAATCTATCTTTGCGAATAATTTATACTGCTTGTGGAATTAGAAATGTAAGTTACTTTTAAAATTCTGATTTTCTTATGCATATGTACAATGGGCTAAATCCAATGGTTGTCATGTTATAGGAACTTGTTCTTCTGAAGAAAAGGAAAAGAATGTTAAAGGTTAGTTGCTTTGCTTCAGATATTTTATCGATCTTTCATCTGAAAATTATCAACTGATTCATCTGATGAGCTATTTGCATTGAAGAGACAAAACGAGTTGCAATATGATTGCATCAATAAATGCATCATACCGACTACATCATAAGTAAATGCTCAGGACTGTTTTCAAAATATCATAGAAATTCGAAGTCAGCGAAAATGATGCATTTATTTACATATTTTGGTTTTCATTTTATTTTTAAGAACTAACTATATTTGGGGGCCTACATCTTAATAGGTTTAGGAAACTAAAGAAACTTTTATTTTAAAAAAATGAGATAGATTCACACAAAATTATATAACCATATCAGTTTTCTAAAAAAATTATTCGTATGAATCTGTCTTGCTCAGCTCAATGGTAATTCTTTTCTTGTTTAGTTGAAGTATACAGCGCTGTCTGATTGCGAGTAGCGAAGTTAAAGCTTATTCTGAGCATTTTTGAGGCCGCTTCTGATAATTTTTACTAGTAAATTTATACGCTGCTTCAAACAATTGTCAGAGGAAATCTACAGTTACATGCATTTCTTTAAGCAGAATAAAAAAATTTCTGTGAATAACATATGTAACATTATGTCATTTATTGTAAGTTTCTAAGGATATAAATCACAAAATATCAATTGTAGTTAAAACGTTATATTTCATTGAGTAAGTCATTTATTATGTTTCTTAAATGGTTCGAATAATTTATTTGCATCGTCAGTTTTACAATGTAATCGAAATAAATTGTGAGAGTGCTCGCTGGCAGATATTGATCCCCGGCTCATAGTTTGGGCATTCCAGTAACAAATAATTATTTGAAAATCAGAAATGACAAATTTTCTTTCACAGTTATTTTGGAAATCAGCTGCTGTGCAAGATTTTATTTTGTCTCATTACGCCGAATGTATTGGTCCCTATATGAAATAGAGAGAATAATCTAAGGGAGAAAGCCTTGAGACTGGAAAACTGAAGGTTGTGTATGGCGATGGAGAAAAAACAATGGGAACCGAATTTTTCGGAAAAGACGGCATTTTCAAGGGAGTGGAAGTAAGAAATAAAAATCTTATTCTTTTACATAACTGATTTTATTTGAATGCTGATTACGTATTTAATGTAATCCGATTAATGCAGTACTTTTGAAAATATTTTGATTTTTTTAAATTTCACTTTGAATGCCCCAATGGATAGTTTAATCTGTTATAGAATAAATGAATCCTCAAATCGCTTAGTGGTTAGAAAGATAATACGTCTAAGCTAAAGTAGAAATTCTGTTTATTTGTTTACATTTCCGTTTTTCATGCCCTTTTGCTATATTAAACAACTAATGGTAGGGCTTAAACAAATAAATGTTGTTATTTGTGTTTTGTTATCAGAATTTTTATATTCTTATACAGAATTATTATACAGAAATTTTAGTTTGTTAATGTTTAGTGTAGTTTCTTAACACATTATGCAATTTTAGTTTATTTATATTTCAAAAAGTTATTCAAGAAATTTTGTTGAAATTATTAAATAAAGTTTATAAATATTACAAATTTATATATATATATATATATATATATATATATATATATATATACTGTTTAAATGCATTCACTTCACTTCTTAGATTCAATGGAATTTGAGTATGTCACGTTTTATTTGTTTGGAAATGAGTTGGAAATTTACATTAACACGTAACAGGGGTGGGGGAAAAGTAAGACACAAAAAGGGAAGGGTGGTCTCTGAAACTGTGCTACTTCATACTTGTTTTTTTAAGAAAACACATTTAATTAAAATATTTATCTTTTTATTTCACTTAGGGGTTCTTTAACCTTTGAACTTTTAGAAAAAAAAAAATGCTTTTACATTTTAAAGAGAAATAAAAGTTTTCGCTAGGAACCTTTGAGAGACCCTCGGATGTTTCGATGAAAATCATACGTTGCAATAAATTAAAAATTAATAATTATAATAAAAAAACGAGTTTGTTATGTATTAGTTATTGTGTTTTATTTACTTAATATATGAAGCAATCAGAAATATGAGAAAATTCAATACAGTAAAATACAGAATAATTTTGTCAGTACCTGAACTATCAGTATTTCAAGTGTTTCCGAGAAGCGAACAATTTAGTTCTCATGTTCTAAAGCACATTCATTGCATAACTTTTGCATGCATTCGAACAAACAGGGCATTCGCAAGTATAGAAGACTTCTTTCTTCTTTTCACGCATACTAAACAAAAATACTTCTACTCTTTAACTTTTACTTAGCTTTAAACTTTACTTAGGATTCTCCTTATTTTTAACCTTAACTACTTTACTACTTAAACTACTTTTCTTTTTCACTATACTCAATATAACTTTTTATTATTACTTTAGCACTCATAAATCATATCACTTTGTTCCTTCTTTACGGTAGCTTATTTAGTTAAATACAAATACTTAGAATTCATAGCGAGATCAGACTACTCTGTACAATAACAACAATTCAGCAACGCAATTCCTATCTCGTTACCTTGGATAAACGCAGTTTACAGTTAACACTCACTTCACCCGCGATTCACAACTTTCTCAGTTTAACTGTCACCGTTCGAGAGAAGTTGATCTCCTGAAGGAGGACTGCATGATATCCCATACTCAACCCTTTACAAAAAGCGCCCTCTACAGGCGGGTTTTAAGCAGGAGATGTAACATGAGATAAACTAATTATGCTGTATTTCTGTTCTTGCTTGGGGAATAAAAGACTTTTCCTTTATTTAATTTTGTTTCTTCTGTGCACTTCTCCATACTCTACCAGGCTCTGCTTTCCTAAAATCCATTTTAGACTTGCTCAGTTC
>BMAW01131411.1:378648-404314 GCA_019974015.1 Nephila pilipes
AAAAATTCATAATACTCATAAAATCAAAACATGCATTTGAAAGTTTGTAAGTCATTCTATTAAAAAAAAATGGGAACCAGAATTCAGAAAAAATTATTGGGATAAGACATGGCGCCAAATATTGGAAATTTTCTTTCTTGCGAATGATTACTGACTAAAAGTCAGCAACCCTTACTATCTCAGAGATAGTAAAGGGGAGATAGTATCTTCCCTTTGTGAGTACAAAAGGTTTACGATACCTCATGTAGCGTGGGGAGTGCCCGGTGTTCCCAGAGGGGTAAAGAAATGTTTTCCTCAATCCTAAATGCGCCGAGGGGAAAGAATATTTTGGCTTATTAAAATTATTGAAATATTAAATAAAACTTGCCGCAAACGTCTAAATATTGCATTGTTAGGCGAGTACGAACGATTCCCAAAATTTCAAAGTTCTAGCTTGATGGGAAGTTGGTTAAATTAACGATCGAAAATTTGATGACACACACACACCAAGTGAAATTCAGAAAAACGTTTTAAAAAGTTCAATATGGATGTGTAACAAAATAAAAATTGAAATATTTCCTGAAAAAATGCGAAGGCTCTTAACACTTACCCATGGATGCAGAGGTTTGGCTACTTTGTCGAAGTACAGGTAAATTTCATTTACAAATGTAGTTTTGCATAAAATATTATCATTATTCAGGTCCATATCCCTATGAAAAATTAATGTCATTTTACAAGGCCGCCTGAGATGCACACAACGTTTGATATCTGAAAGAAAAGAGTTCCAAAGTATTGAATTAATGAAACAGTACGAATGGAGTAAGAATTCTCGACTCATCTTATGAGTGGAATTCAGTAACATTTTTACTCCTTGCTTTGAATATCGTGCGGAATGCTTTCACCTCAGTTCCAGAAAAGGATAATACAAGAAAAAAAAGAAATTGTTCAGAAATTGTTTTTTTTTTTTCTTTCTTTTTTTGAAAAATGCTACAAAGACGTAGATAATTTTTTAAACACCATTTGTGGAATTCAGTTACATTCATATTCCTTACTCACACGATTATACGGGAAAATTTTATTTCAATGCCAAGAAAGGTTAATCCTATAAAAATATTCAGGAATTTCTTTTGAAAATAAGACACAGAAAGGAAAATTTCTTGAAAGAGATTCATCTTATGTGTGGAATTCCTTAACATTCTTGTTCTTTTCTTAAGCGATCAGGCGGGATTCTTCTCTCTCTATTCTAAGAAAAGGTAATTTAAGAAGAACATAACAGGTTCTTTTGAAACTGGTACAAAGAAATGAATACTTTTTAACAAAGTTTCACCTTATTGGTGAAACTGAGTTGCATTCTAATTCTTTGCTTAAACAAATACTTTGGGTGTTTTTATTTCTTTGCCTAGGAAAGATCAAAAAGAACGCTAAACATTTTTTTTTTTTGTTTTGAAAATGACATCATAATGAACATTTCTTTAAAAGAGTTTCATCTTACTCGTGGAATTTAATTATATTCTCTCTTATTCTTTACTAAAATAATTATGTGGGATCGTTTTATTTCTATTCCGAGAAATAATACTTCCAGAAAAATGTTAAATAACAGTTTTTCTTGAAAATAAGACTTCTCTAAAGAGTTCATTTTATTTGTGGAATTCAAATGTATTTTTATTTTTTGTTTAAACGAAAATTTCGGATTCTTTTATTTTTTTTGTAAGAAATTTTAATTTGCGGGCATTGAGGCATACAAGTTCTGTATGATGTCTTGAGACGTTTCGTTCCATATTTGCTGTAACCTTGCCTCTAGTTCGTTCAAACTCGTGGGATGCAAAATTCGCCGTCCCAAATGATCCCAGATATGCTCGATTGGAGACAAATCTTTGAATCGGGCAGGCCAAGGAAGGGTAATAACAGTGCGGAACAGTCTTGTGACCCCCTTGCCGTGTGAGGTCTTGTGTGATCGTCTTGTTGAAAAATGGCTCCTGGGAGCCGTTGCATGATTGGCAACACATGTGGTTGCAGGATGTCATGGACATACCGCTGGGCTGTCATGGTGTCACGGATCAATACTAGGGATGACCATGTATCGTAGGCAATGGCACCCCATACCATCACAACAGCTGTGGGAGCGGTGTGTCGCCTCGTGCGCGGCACTACTCCAAACGGAGGCGTCGATGGGTGGGCGTCAAGGGTAGCACACGCAATGGGCGCCGCGATCCCAAATGTCTTTCAGCCAGGCGTCTTCGTATGGTTCGAGAAGACACAGGGGCCCCTAGTGAAGGTGCTACCTGTGCCTGTATAGCGGCCGATGAAGCAGTTGGCTGTACGCGTGCATTTCCTTCGATGTGGCGGTCTTCTCGACGACTGATCTGTCGAGGGCGTCCTAAGCCTGGTCTTCGTGTAAATGACATCTCTCGGATCCACTGGTCCCAACACCTCCTCACAACACAATGAGAGCGGCCTAATTGACGATCTATTCGCCTAGCTGACCAACCAGCTTCCATGCCGATGATTCTTTCCCTCTCAAACTACGACAGCTGCTCATATTGTCTTCGAAAACGACGTAATGGCATGTCTACCTCAGCTCTTCCTTTGTAAAAGATTCAGCACACTCAAACAAGCTTTGGTTACCTGTTTTATACTCCACGGAGAACGACGTTAAACGCCCTCTACCGGTTATACGTAATGCGCAATCACGCTGCCTTTCTAATCATTTGCATATCTCCCCGACATGTACCTTCATGCCAAGTTTCGTTACAATTATTTCTTGGTGCGCTAATTTTTTTGTCCATGATTGTATATATTGGGCCAAATATATACATATATTCTTCACTGGATGAGTGGCAAGCTTATAAGAAGTCATAGCTATAATAATCACAGAAACAATTCTGACTAAAGTCAATTTACTTTTCTTGATGAGAGAGCGGTTACATTTTTAAAACGCATAATGCAAGAGACGTAGCTTCGTCGCCTCTGCTATAACATAAGAGAGAAAATTTTATCTTACCTTTAAGTTTATATGGAGGGATTTATTCAGATTATATGGTATAGGGTGTCAGATTACGTGATATATATCACGCATGGTATAGGTGAAAGGATTTTGCGAGAGGCACAACGTCTAGTAGGAATTATTTTCATCAGATTTACGACCATAGGAAAAGTTGATTCAGAAAATTTTATGAGCGCATAAATTAAAAGATAATTTGAAATTGAGAAATGAGAGTGAACTATTTTTAATGGGTTATAGAATGGGAAAAATTAGGAAATTAAATAATATTTTCAGTGAAATTATCTCATACACACACAAACATACATATTTAAAGAGGTTTTTAAAGTAAATTCACTAAGCTGTTAAATAAATCGGAGCAACATTTAAAAAGATTAAGTTGATAGATTGAAACTCGTTAACTAATAATTTCCTCTTCAATCAGAATAATTACCATGAAATAAAGAAATGTATTGATGATAAGTTTGAAAATCATTTCAGCTAGTATAAGAGTGCTTTGATGGAAGCAACAACAGAATTATGAATCAAGAGATGCACCTATTATTGATTCTGAGAAATTATTTAAGAGCTTCATTTTGTTTTCATGTAATTAATGTAGCGGTTGATTCCTTAAACAAAAGATTTGAACTGTTTAATTCCAAAATTTTCATTTTTTCTTTTCATGTAATATAACTCCCTTTAGGGGCTTATTTTCTTTAGATAAGTGCCAGAATCATGACCTCAAGATGCACTAGTGATCATTTTCGTTTTCATGGGATTTGGTTAATTCGGGTGACACATCCCCGGGATATCTTAAAGATCCTTCTCTATTTTCAATCAGTTTTTACTTTTCTTCTCGGTTTTTTTCAAAGTCTCGAATACAATTACACCTTATTTGGCGCAGCATGCCCCCTTAAGTTCTTTAGTCTTTGAACTCAACGATTGCTTGCTCATGTGTAATATAAGTAAAATGAAATCAGATGAAACAAATTTAATTTAGAAAAAATGTTGAAGCTTAGAAATCTATCAACAAAGCTAGAAAATAGAAACATTATGACACAGAGCTGCATGATGTATTAGAATTAACTTATCATTTATTACAGATAATATTCCTCCAATTAGAATTCTATGTCTTATAGAGTGGAGCACTCTTAATAATAATTATTGCCGTTTAATATTCACTCCTTGAGAATTATTCTGTTAATAACTGTAATTATTATCAGTGGAAAACGTTGTTTAAAAAAAATTAAGACGAGTTCGACTGTGTAAATAAAACAATGAACCGAAACCGAAGTGAATTATTCACTTTATCTTCCTTTCTGATCAAATGTGAATCTGTGAAGAATAATTATAATTGTTCTAATTATTTAAAAATCTTAAAGTAAGTTTTTGGAACTTTTTTTCAACCATTTTTATAAAAGAGAGAGGTGTCCAAAAGATTTGTGGTGTCAGATTCTTACATTTATTATTCATGAATTTTGTGTTAAAATGCTTTGAGTATTTTCTACCTTACTTAGAGAAAAGTTGCCAAAATGCTTGCTTGCCATTAGTTTTGGAGCGTTTTTAAAGTACCATATGATGACTTTTTATTTTTATTTTTATGATAAAATCTCGAAAAACTAGAATTATTCAAAATGAATATTAATTAGCGTAATGTAAGTGTCTTTACCAACCCAGACTTAACAGAAGCAATTATTATCAAGAAAAGAAAATCACGTCAAATCTAGTTATAGTTCTACTAGTTTCAAAGATTTCAGGCATCGTAACTCATTCAAAGTTCCAGGAAGAAAGAACCAATACAGAAAATCAGATATTTATTCTATTCTTCTATGAGTCAGAAATCAAATATTATTGCAGATATGGAACAGAAACTCGACAATTTTTTTTTATTTATCTGAATAATTTTGAAGGTAAGTCCTAATCAGGAAAGAATCAAAAATAAATTTCAGTAAATCGACTTTTGTATTATCACCTGCCAGTAAATGGTGTGTGCTACAACGCTCTTTCTTCCTCCATCTTTAAATACTTCGTTGCTTATAGACTCTTTCAATCTCACAATCTGATCACTATTATTAATAAACATCAATAAATCAATATAATTTACATGAACAACAACGGTTCATTCACTAGCTAGGTTATAAAATCAAATAACGTCATACAGAGCCCTAGAAGGTTAGTTGAAGGGAAATAAGAGTGGAAACCTCATTGCAAAGACAGTATTCGGAGTTTACTTAATTTAGGCAAAAAGTATTCCAAACATCTCATCTGACTTTCTAAACATAATTTTTTTTTAGAAAAAAAGATTTGTTACAGGCAAAACATTCTTTGGATGGCAAAAATTTTAAGGCAAGCCCTGATCATAAGGTTATATTAAATCTGAATCACCAGTCAATGAGTGTGAAGAAGAAGAAGAAAAATAAGAACACTGTTTTAGGCACACACACTCACAAAAAAAAAACTTAGATTTGGAGCAGCCTTCAGTTTTGAAAATAATTTGCAAATCTTATTCAAACAAGATATTGCGTGGGAAACCAGGGGTACTGATTAAAGAGGTAGTGAGCTCCTTCCCTTTTAGGTGAAAAAATAAATTTTTATTCCATTCTAGTTATACACCCGTTCTTCATTATTTAATTCAATGGCCTTTGTTCCTTTTAATTAAATTGTTATTAATTATGAAACTCCAATGAAAGATACGCAAAAGCCAGACAAAATTCTGTATCACTGAAGCATAGATAAGGTTGCTCTCTCTCCAATCACTCTTAACTCAATAGTTCTAGATTATGATTTAAATATGAGATCTTAGCTTCTCAAATCACTTATTCCGATTCAATCACTTCACAAAAACAATCGATTCTTATCTGAGTGCTTTTAGTAGAATTCGCTTCAATCCACAAAACTAACTATGGTGCTTCAATCCAAATTATAAATGTTTATTAGCAGGTCGATATACCCTATTTCAGTTCTTTTTTCTTTCTATTTTATTTAATTTATATGTCATTATCTCAGTTTCATTTCACTTCCCTTCTGTCATCGTCTAATTTACCTGACCATGTTTCATTTTGGTTGGGAAGGAAGTGTAATTTTATGCTTTTTGCGCACAAATGATCATTTCACACACAATAATTATAAAAAGTCCCAAGGTAAGTGAAGAGAAAATTTTGGATAGCGCAACGTCACATAGTTGCCAAAAATTAGGAATTATAAACAAAACATTCAAACAAACTCTGCTGTCTTATTTTTCCTTTCGTTTCTTTAATTATTACAAAAATTGCTTCTGCTTAAATTTCTATGCACAAAATGGAATGACATGCATTTGCGGCACACTTGTTAAGACTCGTGCGTCGCAGCTAACCGTTTCATAAGATACCACAACATATGGTAAGTAAATGTACCATGTGCTACGACGAAGGGTAGCTAAGGTCGATGAATGTGGAAGTCTACGCAAGGCGAAGATAAATACACTTAACGTTGTTTTAAACAAGCAGACTAAACGTATCATTCTATTTGATATTGTATATCATTCTAAATATTTATTGTATCTATTGTACATTACTCTAAAAATTTATTTTACATCGTGTATCTTTGTAAATTTTGTCATAAAATAGGGTATGAAAAAAGGCCTTCAGTGAACTCACTAGTTGAATTTCGGCGAATTATCATTTTTTGGTGTTTCTTTAAACAGGTAACACTTTTTAAAAGGAAATTATCACTAATAAGTCTTGAATTCTCGAAATACTTTTATTTAATTATAAAACAAGAGTTGTATTGTTCCTTTGAAGAAAGTTGTATTTTATAGTATTTATGAAAATTTCAAAAAAAAAAAGCCGATACAATTTAGTACCAAAACTAAATCTCTGTAAATGAGCATAAATTGTCAAATTTTCCTTCTCTGCCCAAATTCACTCAGGAAGCGCCGAAAACTTACTACTTTGTAGATAATTTTTAAAAATTTGTGTGTTTGTGTATGTCTACCCCCCTTATGCTCCCCGAAAAATCTCGTTATTTTTGTTATCTATAAATTTTATACTCCCATCCATTATTAATTTCTAATTGTTGCACTGTATAAACCGTAGTTTAGCAATGGGCCTCTCATAATTTCCGAATTCCATTTAAAAAAGTTGTACCCTAGCATTACTTTATACTTAATAATTTTAGATAGAAAATAATGAGCCGAATTCTCAGATTTTTCTGTTATTGTATAAAGTAATCTAATTAACTTATTTTACAGAAAAATACGAATTATTCAGATATGTTACTAATATTACTCATAGTATTCATATTAGAGCCATTTTCTTTATGCAAATAATAAATAAAATAAAATCATAGAAAATTAATATTTTTTTTTTTCATTTTGTAAGACGCTATATAACAGGAGGAGGGGGGGGGAAACCTGCAGCTCGCGAGCCACATACGGTTATTTAAAGGATTATTTTAAATGTACCCGAGTTCCCTTTTCATTTTTGTGTTATTATATTTTTAAAAAATATTATCGTTCCGTATATATTTCAAAATGTTTTAAATTACTGACAACAAATATGAATGACTAAGTGCAACGTTGTAACAAATTTCATTTCACTTCATGTTAAGAATGATATGACTCATCGAAAACGCGCGAACAAACATAAACAGTGGCATAATCGTCTGTAATCGACCGACTCCGGACCAATTTTAAATTTGTAAAGTTTCATTGTAACGAACAGTTGACATTGTGCTCTGGAGTAAACAATTTGTATCACTCTTGCTAACGATATAATTTGTAATCTGGAATTCTTGGTAATTTAACTATAATTTATTTCGTGTTGTTATTGTTTTAATAACACAAAACTTGTATTTTCTAAGTTTCTTTATTTATTTCCAGTTCTTTTAAAAATATGACGACAGAGAACGAAAATAAAATTAAAAAAAAAAAAAATACTAGCAAGAAAATAGAAGTTTTAATATTGAGTGGGAGGAGAATTTCTTTTTTATTGACAATAACGGAAAAGCATTATGTGTTATTTGTAATTCTACGGTCAAAAATTACAAAGCTAGCAATTTACATCGACATTATGTAACCAATCATCCTCAGTTTCTTAATCAGTATCCACCGAATTCCAAATTAAGATTAGAAAAACTTGCTTCTTTAAAATCAAATTTAAATAACCAACAGTCAATTTTGACGACCTTTAGCAATCGAGATAATAATGTGGCTGAAACCAGTTTTGTTATTGCCTGGAATATTGCTCGTGCAAAACGCCCGTATGGAAAGGGAGAGTTTATTAAAAAAAACTTGGAAGATGTACTTAAAGTTTTAGATCCAAATAATGCAGCATAGCACAAAGTTGTTTCGCAAATTCCCATCTCAAGACGCACAACCGAACGACGCATAAATTGCAATTAATACATCTCTTGAATATAATTTAAAAAATGATTTGAAGAACTATATTGCATTCAGCTTAGCCCTTGACGAATCGACAGATATCACAGATCTTCAACAATTGGCAGTTTTCACACGTTTTGTTTCACCTGACTTCGTTGTCAAAGAAGAATTATTAGATTTAGTAGCACTTCAAGAGTCAACCCGCGGTGTCGATATTAAAAATGCATTAAATTCCATAATGAAAATTTTTGATGTGCTTCTTAATAAACTTGTAAGCTTTGCAACTGACAGAGCTCCGGCAATGCTGGGTAAAAAAGTCGGTCTTATTGGGTTTTTAAGACATGATTTTCAAATTCCACTATTCATACTGATTCACTGCATAATTCACCGAGAACATCTCGTTACAAAATATTTAAAATATCCTGATGTTATGAAAACAGTGTTACACATTGTAAATCACATTCGCACCAATGCAAAAAATCATCGACAATTCGAAAATTTCATTGAAGAATTAAGGGATGAATAACTTCCAAATGACATTAATTTCTTTTGCATTTTTAGATGGTTATCTAGCTACAACGTATCAAATCGATTTGTAGATTTGTTTGATCAGATAACTGCATTTCTAAGAGAAAAGGAAATAACCTATTCAGAATTAAACGAGGACGAGTGGTTACAAGACTCAATGTTTTTGACTGATGTCATGGAACATTTGCAAACACTCAATTTACAATTTCAGGGGAAAGATAAAATAATATCTGACCTCTCACAGTATATATTTAGTTTTCAAACTAAATTACAACTTTTTCAAAAGGACATCAAAAATAAAACATTTTGTCATTTTCCTCGAATTAAAAAAATTTGTTCCAATATTAAACAAGAAAAACTCAACGAGTATATAAAAAAGCTAGGAGGAATATTGACGGATCCAAAAAAATTCAAGACTTGAAAATTTTTAAATCGTCTCTAGATTTTTTTCTAAATCCATTTGAAATTAATATAATTCAAGGTGAGTTTTCCATTTCCAATATATTTATGACCCAAAAAGCATCTGGAGACTTAGAATTAATAGAGATGTAAGAAGGTCAAGCTCTACAATTAAAATACAAGTCGACGCCAATTATTAAATTTTGGAAATTTGTACCAGAATCGAAGTATCCTGAATTAAAAAAGGCTGCTTGTCGAATTATATCAATATTCGGAACAACGTACGTATGTGAATCATTTTATTCCACTTTAAATTTCGTGAAATCCAAACACCGATCAATATTAACTAACCAGCACCTGAAAGAATTACTGAGAAGTGCTGTCAACAATTATTTACCAAAATTTGAAAAAAAACTATCAAAAGAAGTAAAATAAATGTGTTTAATTTTTAAATTCAATATAAACATTTTGTACTTTTTTTTATATGTTTTCAATAAACATAATTTCGTTAAAAAAAATTTTTAATACCTTTTTTTGCATACCTTTTTAATAGTGGCTCGCGAAAAATTTCAAATTTTGAAAAATGGCTCGGACTATCAAGGAGATTACCCCCCCCCCCTTGCTATATAATATGTAATTTATTTTTTAAAAAAATATTTCATTTGTATCATGTATTTGCTATTAGATTCTTCAACATTCATTTTTATGTTTGTGATTATAAGTATTGGTTATTATAATTATTATGTAAAATCATACAATTATAAATGTGTTATCTATTTAAAAATGACTTGATTCTTGCGAATGCTTACCGTTTGTCTATTTCTACCCCACATAAGAGTCCGCTAACTACAACAATACACCTCGTGTTATTGGATCCTGAAGATGAAGTCCTTTCGGGTCTGGCATTCTACTTTTTACATCCAAGCCTTATCAATTTAGGAACTTTGAGCCTCATCAGATTTAACATGTATCAAATAGTCTGTAAGACAGATCATTATTGGAATCAGGATTCGTACCCACGGAACAGCTGAAACGTCCTCGTCACGGGCTTAGTGTTGTGATCACTCGGCTGCCAAGCCCATTTCTGAGTTTTATAAATTATTGAAAGTGAATTATCTCAAGTAGATCTATATGTCTAAGTTGATTTGGGACTCTTAGTTGAGAAAGTCCATAATTAACTTTAAGATTAACTTGCAAGACTTTTAAAAAAATTCCCGTGTTACGCTAATTCAGGCAATTTTTCATTGTATAAGTGCTGCAAAAAAGAAAGTTCATCCCCATTCTAGAGTTTCTTTTCACCTTTGACGAGACTGATTAGTCATAACCTCAATTACTCTACACAACAACAACAGCAATCAAATAGTAGCGAGTACCAGTCCGATGGACTCTTTTCTCAGTTTGATATAGAAGCATTGGAATTTCTTAAATTTAAAATAAACATATTAAAAATGTGTTATAATGTACATATGAATTTAAAAACGTGAATGAAAGGAAAGGGAGAGGATAGGAAAGTGAATGAATTATTTACAATGAGGATGAGATTTCTTAAGAGATTTTAAAACTCTTTTTTTTACTACTAATCTTATCGTAAGATAAGATTATATCATTTTTTTTACATATTTCTTATTTAATATCATTTTTTTTTTTTTTTTATTTCTAGTGTAGATGTCTAGTCCTCGGCAAGAAGAGAGTATTATTTTATATGATTTCTTTCGAATTTTTTATATTATTGTAAAATTACAGTAGACTTTATATTATTTAACATTTTTGATTATATGAAAGCAGAAGGAGAAGAAAAGGTAAAAATGGTTCTTGTTTGGCCGGGTGTACAGCAATGCTCAGCATATTAGTTCAAGAGAGAGGAGATACAAAAGGCGACAGGGTAAGTAAACAGCTTACTCTAAAGTAGTAGCTCTTACGCTTCTTAGTTTTGCTTAGTTTCCCAATCTCATGCTTCAAAATTTCGAATGACCCTTTTGCCTGCCAATCATAAGCACGCATGAAAAAAATATACATTGTTAAATTTATTATTTATTTTAAAAAATAAATTTATTCTGTAATATTTTTAATAATATTTGTTTTGTTAAATTAAATTGAAAAACTCTCAATTTTTATTATTAAAAGTATTTATTGCTTAAAATTTATATTTTATAATAAAATTAATTCAATCAATCTTTGAACAAATATATGTAATTGAAAATCTAGACATCAAATGAGATCGCAAAATTTTAATTTGCATACGTGACTTTAAAGAAATATTAGTTGTAATATTTAATTTAATACAATACATTTCCTATCCAGAGGAATAATAATGTTAATTTCATTTCTGACTTCATTTCTTCATTTATTTGTTTTATTAATAGCTCTAACTCCAGTGTAATGGAAAAATTACATAAAAAATACTTTGAAAAAATTATCTTAAGGTCAAATTGGAAGAAAGGTTTCAAAGGAATCTTCCTCAAACTAGTCTTTTTTAAATCTAAATTCTTAGAAGAGTATGAACATAAACTAAAAATAAAATCTTGTGATGCGTCTCATTATATTTCAAAAATTAATCGTAATCGTACAGCTAATAAATTTTAAATCGGTAGTAATGAAAACATTGGCGTGTAAACACGGCGGGGCTTTTGAGTTGTGATGGCATAAATGATGGAGACGCATAACGTGAATAAAAACACTAGCTCATTATCAGACAGTTTTCCGGAAAAAAATGTGAAGGTAAAATAAATATCAGTTATTTTGAAGTTTTTTCCCTTCAGCATTTAAATGGACGAATTTATTATTTGCATAAACAAATATTTTTTTGAATATGATGCAAAATATTTGTTTCTTTGAGAAAAATTTTCTGTATGAAGGTTTAACCGACGTGTTTGATGAAATGTAACTGCATTTAATGGAAAATTTGTTGTATACTTCTTGACTGAAATTTTTTTAAAGAAATGTATTAATATTTTCTCCTTTGAATTATTCACTAAGTTAAATTATAGAAAATTTCGATGTGAATAAACATAAACTTTGTTATTAAAGTGACCAATCTTTGTAAGGAAAAGTTTTTGTTTGGTAAAAATGATCAATGTGTTCATGCATAAGTACCTAATTGTGTTTTTTATGCACACTTTGATGTAAAGAGTATTTTTATGTATAGAAGCAATATCAAAAGTTACTGCAGAAAATTATTTCAAAAGTACAAGATGAAGTGTTGATCGTTTTTTAATGATCAACACTTCATCTTGTACTATTGAAATAATTAATTTTACTGGCAAATTAATCTGAACAGAATTAATATATATTAGTTTCTCAGTAAACTAATTTTGAATCAAATTGTTATGTTGCTTAAATAAGCTGTATCCTATTTAACTGGATGTCAAATATGATAAATTATTGATTACAAGAATTTTTTTGGACGTCATAAATAAAGAGTTAACATTCATACTCATAGAAAGTTCATTTTAATTTCATGCTGATATAATGTCTTACTGAATAAAAGTTACTTCATAAATTTTATTTAATAAATGATTTATTAATTTTTTTTTTCTTTTCTTTATAGCTGCCAACTATAAATGATTTTAAATTAATAAAGCCTATCAGTCGAGGAGCTTTTGGGTAAATATTCTGTTTGATATAATTTATAGGATTACTTTCATCTAATGTTTAAAAATAAGGAAATATCTGAGCATATATATATCCAAATTTGGAACTTATTTTCATGCAGCAAAATGCTCCATTACCATCATTAGCTGGAATGGTTTTATCCATTTATCAAACTGCATCTTTGAAGTTTAGAAACATTTAATAAATGAGCACTTTTACTTTACTATCAAAAACATTTAATTATTTAAACATTTATTTGTAGAAAAATGTTGAACACATTATATGCTGGATAAAATGGAATGGTGAAACTAAAATAAGTATTAAATTTATATCTGCTACTTTCTTAAAATTTGAAGTTTGAATATGATATTAGTTATGGAAAATATTCTAAATTATGGGTCCTGATTTTGAAACATTGATCATAGATAGTTAAATTTATTTAAACTATTTGTAATTTAATAGCTAGTGCTTGTTATATAGCTATTAAAAAAGGAGAGGGGGTTATATTTGTAATTTTCACAACTTTTATAGCAGCTAGATAAAATTGATATCATTTTTAATGCATTAATGTGCAAATTATGTCTATTTTTACAAAAAGTATTGTGGTCACAATAGCCTAGTCATAAACGCGGACTCGCGGCTGACAGTTTTTGTCTAGTCATGGGTTTAAGCCTTGTTGTCACTAAAGACCCACCATGTTACCAGTGCTGATGTATGTTAAATCTGTCAAAGCTATCATTAGCTAGGTATCGTTGGTGTACCATGGAAGTTAGGAGAGGGAGGTGCCAGCTCAGGCGTCTTCATCATTCAACTGAGATTCAAAATTGCGAGGTCCGTCGTCTATAATCCTCGTGTTGTTTCTAGAGTGACATTAATAAAAAACAACCAACCTACAAAAGGTAATGAATCAAAGGTACCAATTAGACTGTAGGATTATGCAAATGCTCAGTCAAATACATAAGCAAACATATGTGTGTATGCAGAGTTGAGACTTTGAAGGGGCACGAAGGGTTGTCAGACATTTGTGTGTTTGTATTCCTCTATGGCACTCACTGCGCTTCTTGTAAAAGTTGGGTTATGCAAGGTATTTATAAAATGAATATCCATGATCATATAAATCATAGAATGTGATGGAGAATTGTCAGTAGAAGGGAGATATGCCGGTTGCAAGCACAGATGGCTACAGATCTCAATGTAATGCCTAGTGTCATCTGCAATACAGGGAAACAGTCTTAGGGCACTGGACTCATATTGAGAAGATATGGACAAGGTAATCTAAAATCTGCAATGATGAATAAGGGCGACTTTCAACGTGGTGATCCAGGACTCCTGCTGCAGTTTTACAGCTCTCGTGTCACTTGTATAGCACCACTGGAATCAGGGTCTACAATTACCTGAAGACTTCATGAGTGAGGCTACAGGACTCATTGTTTACATCCCACTCACTCCAGTACACAAAAGAGTGCATTTAGACTTATACATATAATATGCACCTTGGATCAAACTTCAGATCTCCTAACCTTAATCCTATAGAATATGTCTGGGATGCTTTTGGGAGAACAATTGTATCTCGCCATCCCATTTGAGAATCATCACATAGCTAAAAACTGTCTTGCTGTAGGAGCGAGATCAATTGCTACAGGAATTCTACAACAGCCTCCTTCCTGCATGCTGTGAAACTTGTCTAGCTGTGAGAGGGGACCATACCACATATTAGACTCATTTTCAGTTCAATATCAACATGAATTCTGGGCATACCTACTCTAAGAGTTTTACTGATAATAATGTATACATAAAATGACTTTTGCATGGTACATCTCTTTTTCTATTATAAATGTCTATTTCTATTATAAATCTATAATTATTATAGTCTGTCTCTAGTTTTATTATTAATTATTCATACCAAATTTCATTCATATGTGCATTAGTTTTTCAGAAATTCAACATAAAGAGCAAATTCTCTTAATTTTGAACACGAATGTAGTATAACAAAAATTTAGTTTTGATGCCAATAGGCTAATTAAATTAAGTGATACAATTAATTTATGAAACTGAATTTTGTCATTATGGATTATATTATTATTATTATTTTAAGTACAGAATGAAGTAGAGGATCTGATATATGGTATGAATTTCATTTCAAACTGGTGATGAGTTTAGGAGATATATATATATGAAAGACCTTTAGGGAGATTATGTACTAGATTACTTTATGCAAACTATTAATCTGTATAATATTTAAAAAAATTTCGTTCTTTGAATTAGTTGTTACTTTAATGCTTTTTTTAAATTTTATACCATGTAAGATAATATTTTTAATCATTATTTTAAAAATAAAACAAATTGCTCTTATTTTTTCATTTCCACATGCCACATTATAAATATATTTATTAAATATTATAAAAAATTACACAGCCTCTTGATGCTGATCATTTTTCTTTTTGTTACTATGACCTTGTATATTTTATAAGCTATGAGAGGGAATTGCATTGAATTTAAATTTAATTTTTTACCCATGAAATTTTGAGTTTAGTTTTATGATATGAAAAATCTGAATGCTCAAAATTGTGTTTTTTTTTCAATTCGTAACCATATTGAATTACATATAAATTATTCAATGTAGCTATATTATTCTAAATTATCGAGCTATATTATTCTTTTTCATTTTTAAACTATCATTAGAATTAGAACACAATAATTGACGAAAACATCTTTGAAAAATGTTGAGTAGTAAATTTCATACTATCACTTTAAAGTTAGATTCTGCTTTTCAAGCCCATAGAACTCTAAACTTTCAGAGCAGAATTTTATAAAATTTGAAATTTAAACTAGTTTCAAGATTAATAATCAGATACAATGAAAAAGCATTTAGAATGAGAAAATTCTTTTTAAAAAGTACTTAAAGTTGTTAATTAAGTTAATCCATTAAGATCGTAAATTAGTTCCCTTCAAGCTATTATCAGTGATTTCCTTTTACTCAGCTATGATATGAATTGCTAAGTTATTAAGAGTATCCCCCCCTTTTTTTTTGATGACTTTAGATTATTTGTAATGTTATTTATTAAGCACGTAGTGTCTTACATAAACTTAATTTCTCTTAAGTAATCTACTTTACTTATATTGTTCATCTATCCCAATTTATTTATCCAAAATCTCTCTCTAAATCTCTCTCTATTCTATAAAGAAATATTTTTTAAGGTAATTTTTCCATTCATTGGAATTCATTTAAGCTATGTTTTGTTATTTTATTTCTTTCTGTCCTTTAAAATGTTTGATTTGTTTCTTTACGTTTTTATAATCTGTCTATAATGATAGAATTAAAATTTATTTTAAAATTCTGATGCAAAGTATAAAATTTTAATAAATTCCTTTCAGTCATATTTCTTTATTTAAACATGAAGCTAGTGAGGAATAAGTCTTCATTATAAAAATATGAATAATTTTTTAAAAGTTTGCATTAATTCATTTAAATTAAAAACCAAATATTTATATTTATCTTTTTAGAAAAGTATATCTCTGTCATAAAATTGAAAAACCTAATCAGATATTTGCTGTGAAGGTGATAAACAAAGACATATTGGAAAATAAGAATATGATGAAGCAAGGTAAATAAAAATTTGTTTATTTTCAGATACTATTACATTTATGCTTTTAACATTCCATAATGCTTTGTCTTATTGATACAGTGTTGATAGAAAGAAATGCCCTTGCCTTAAGTAGAAGCCCATTTGTTGTTCAGCTGTTTTATTCCATGCAGTCAAGAAACGATATATATTTGGTAAGAGATTTTTAGTAACTTTAGAAAAATTAGTAATTATTGAAGCTCTATAGTTTCTTTTAAAGTTCATTTAAAAAAACACTTATTGTTGTTCTTAAAACAAATGAAAAACGAGTCAATGTTATCAATGTGTGCCACTATTTATTAATGGTTTAAAAATCAATTTGATTCTGATACATAAGTTAGGTTAGAATTGGAAGCTATTTTCTGCAAAATCAAATTTTGATTGATGTCGCTTCTAGTTTTCATCATTTCGCATGGTCCAGTTCTAGAAAGTTTGTCATATATACTGACCGCAGGAGCGTCCTGGAAACATTGGTACATCTTGATGATCGAAGTCATTTTATTATGGTTGACATTGCTGACATTATTTGCCAGCTATATTGCAGGGGTTATATAATAAAATTCTACTGGATGCCTAGCCATGTAGGTATTTTAGGTAATGAACAACCGGACTCGGCAGCATGTTCGGCAACGAATCCTCTATAGTTCGCAGTCCCACTTTAGGACATTCGACATCATATTTTATTGCTCATTCATCAGACATGGCAGGAATCTTGGAGTCTTCAGATAAATAACAAATTACACTTGGTGAAGCCGATCATTGGAGAATGGCCTGTTTTTCCAATGCAAAGAGCAGATGCAAGATTGACTCGCCTTCGCATTGGACATACTCGATTAACTAACAAACACCTTTTATTTGGAGAAGATGCTTCCGAGTGTCCTTCCTGCCATGTCCCTTACACAATTCATCATATTTTAATTGACTGTCCGGTGTTTGATCATCATCGCCATATTTTTTTTTCATTCATCAATTTTAAACCTATCTTACTTGGTGGGGGAAACCCCCCATCATAATTTATTTTCTTATTTACGACATATTGGCCTTTTACACCACATTTGATTTTTAACCTTTTATCTTTTATGTGTCTTTTTGTGTTGGTCTTGTTTTTTTAATGCCATTAATTTCTAATTGATTTTAACAAATGTTTGGCGCAGCATAGCCTACTTTGGCTCTTGCACCATTAATATACACAGTCACTCACTCATTATTTCGCTTGGAATTATGCATCAGGGAGACCTGGATTAATAATTATGCACAATCAAAACAATGGGTTGCTTCCAGTGAATCTGTTCCAAAAAGATAAAAAGTCTCATCTGCTGGAAAAATTATGGCAACGATTATTTCGGGTATGAAGGGCATCTTACTTATGAACTTCTTAGAAAAAGAGAAAATGATCACTGGACAATAAATACTATAGTGAGTTATTAGACCATTTCTACAAGAAAATTAATGGAGATATGGCTTTACTTCCATTCCTAACAAAAGTACTTTTTGAATTTCATTCTTGATTATCTTTCTTATAAAAAACAACTCTTAATGCAATTAATGTTTTGGATTTCTGTATTTTAAAGTGTGAGAGGGAGAAATGTATTTGTGTTATTGAGAGAGTTCATATTGTATAAGACGTATTGTGTGTGTGTAAAATGTTAATAAGCATCTGATGGTTACAGTAACTAATATTCATGATCATAAACTTCCAATTGTAAAGTTACTTTTTGTATTTTTTGAAAATATTTTGTTTTATTTTTCTTTATGGAGTATTAAAATCTTCTTTTTAACTAACTAAACATTTTAATGACAGATCTTTCTTTAACTTTGGTTAACCCATTCACTCCCAACATATCACTTGCGATATGCTCACGCTCATTCCCCTGTGCCCATCGTATCACATTTAATATGCTCCTAGAGTGTCTGCTACTGACCAACGTATCAATATAGATGTGCTTGATGAGAACGTTTCATTTGAATTTTTAAGTGTTAGTAGATGGCATTACAATATCGTGAAATCTATATATATAGGATACTTCAAATGTTGTGAGCCAAAACAATTCACACTTCAATTGATTTCACTTCTGGCTGTCATGAGGGGGTAAATTGTTTAAATCAAAAAGCATGTGTTGCGGCGTAGCTCTTTAAATGTGATGACATGATTTTAAGGGTTCGTTTGCTTTTATTTCTTTCTTGCTTGTAGAAGTTTGGATGGGAACTTATGGATGTTTATGAGATGTAGAGTGTTTATTTGTAGATGCTATTTGCTTCAAACTATTGGTTGTTTTTTTGTTTAGCGACTGTCATGGTGATAAGAAAGTATTTAACAGAGAATTGAGACTCGCAAATTAATGAATGAATCTGACAGTGATATAAGTGAAATTACTGATAAATCTGCACTGTTTAGTGATTTAGATGATCAGCCTGGGACATCAAATAATGATATATATGAAAAAAAAAGCAGGAAATACTCGTTCAACTGTAAGACATGATGTTGGAGTATATATTGAAGAATGTTTTGTAAAACACCACAACAAAATAAGATTGATTTTTTTTATATCTTAATATTCCATGTAATTGTATATAATTACATCATGAAATTTATGTATCAAATGAAGTATATATTGCATTTTCTTAAAAAATATGATTTTGTGTAATTTTTTATATCAAACGTATAATTTTTTTGCTTAAAATTTTATTTCTATCTAATGTATTAAGTTTAATGCATTTTAAATAACATATATAAAAATCAAAATATTCTAATGAATAGTTTTTTTAAGAGGGATTTTTTTACGAATTAGGCTTAATATCTAAAAATGCCTGGCCACAGCATGACACTGCTGTAAGAAGCCGTGGGCCCAGGGAAACACTTCTTTTTTCTCCCTTCGGTAGTGAAAGGTTAAAAGGATATTAATACTTTCTGAAAGCTTCTCATGTTTCCTCAGCAAAGCATAAAATAATTGATCTTAAATTGATTAAAAACAATCACATTTTATTATTTGAAAATTTTGATTAAAAGGAACTTCAAATTATAAAACATAAAAGTTTAAATTAGTATTTTTCATCACAATTTACATAATCAAAGGATTTCCTAGAGGGTTTTTCAAAATTACATTTTAAATATATCTATATCAAAAGAATGCTGACATATAATGAAAAGAATTCTCATATTTGTGTGTTTTTAAAAGGTATTAAAGATCGAAAACTTGGAGGGTTTGTATAGCATGGAGAATCATTTAATGGGACTACATTTCACTGCTTAGATGAAATCTCACAAATTTTTTTTACAGCAATTTCATTTGATTCTTAACTGCTTTTTAGGCCTCTAATTTATTTTAATTAATATGAAGTTTTAAGTTTTGTTTTAGTTATTAAAATGTCAAATACCTTTTGTCTAAATTGTCAAATTAATACTCAGTTAAAATTCTAATTATATTTCTATAGGTTATGGAATACATGATTGGAGGGGATGTGAAATCTCTCCTTCACATATGTGGTTTTTTTGATGAATATATGGCTATTTTTTATACTTTAGAAGCTGCACATGCTTTAGAATATTTACATCAACATAATATTGTTCACAGGTATTTATATATATATCAAAAACTTGAAACATATTTGTTTTAAAAATTGTGCTAAAAAAGTATAACTAAAAACACTATTGTGTTTTTATTTTTAAAAAAAATCAATTGAGCAATATTCATGTTTTCAAAAAAAAAAAAATTATTTCAATTTCCAGTTGTAAAAATATTGGCCATTATTGAATGACGAAATAAAGTTCACATGAAAGGCTATATTGATAAGGCTCTCCGATTTCTAGCTATACCACCTAGCATGTCTGGAAATTTTCTTATTACTTATTTTAAATCCATTACTATGTAGTGTATTGACATTCTTACCAGAATTGAATTTTTACTGTGGACCAAGCTAATATTGAGCTATTAAATTATTTTTACAATCTCTTATTAACATGTAATTGGCTTGAACTTATGTTTCAGACAAGTCTTATGTGAAAAAAACTATGAATGATTAGACATAATTTAATATGCAATTAGACAACTCTTGGAGAAAGAATTTATAACAAAAAAAATCAATACAATATTAAAGAAAAATACTCATTATATACTTCTTGGTGTAAAGCGTATTTAACTAATTAACATTGTGTCGCAATCCAAGTGTTCAATATACAATTTACATATATGAGCAACATAGAAAGTTTGGTAATCAATTAAATATAATGTGGCATTTTAATAATTTGATTATCAATCAAATATAAAATTAACTTACTAAAGTTATCAGAATAGAAAGAAAATCAGTTTTGGAGGTCCTAATGGTAGTAGTTCGGTGAATTAATTTTTTCTTTGAAATTCTTAATATGTATTTTTTTTTTCACTTAAGTGAATCTTTATTAATGTCACATTGAAGAAAGTTTTATTTTCTAGGGATCTGAAACCTGATAATATGTTAATATCTGCCACTGGCCATGTAAAATTAACAGATTTTGGCCTTTCAAAGATAACTGTTAATAAGCGTAAGTTACAATTAGTTATGTATCAAATGAATTTTACATTAACTAGATATATAAGATTGATCTTAATCAAAGTTTTGTGATTTAAAGTTTGCCATTTTAATATTGAATGATATTAAGATTTAAAAAAATTGGCTCTAATGTGAAAACCTAATTGAACAGAACATTCTCCAATCTAAATTATAACACTCATATCTGCAGTTTCAGACTACTGAATACCTAGGAATAACTGAGTAACCTGAAGCATGTTTCACATGGTAGCAACATATTAAAGACAATCATGAAAAGTTTCATTATCTAATGTGTAAACTTTTAATATCTAATTAATCAAAACTCTACAATGACTTCAGAAAATAAATTGTTTCTCTACCTGTTTGTTATACATCTAGTATTTACCTTTGCATTGCTCAATATGAGAGCATGCAGCAAAAAGTAATATTAAGCAATTTTCAAAACTCAGTATTTGGGGTAATATCCTAAGCTAGGCAGTTCATGAGAAATTCTGAAGTTTGTAAAGATCTTAAAATTACAATCTTTAGAAAACACATCTAAATTTTATTCATTAAATTCTTTTTGGTTCCTTTTCTGTTGTAGAAATTATCATTACTTCAAACCTTGAATATAACTTACCAATCTAACAAGTAAAAGACTCAGACAAATTCTCCTAAATTCCTACGAACCTCTATAACTCAACACTAAAGAGAAACCTTCTAACTTGTTTACTGAATAAAATTATTTCAATTCAGCCCTACCTAAAGTGAGTTCAATTTGCTTAATGAGTGGCTAACCCACCTCACCCCTTCCCTTCTAATTGGCCTTCTGGCTGAAGTGTTTTATGGAGTTGAGGGCTATCCCTACCCCTACCTGTCCTGTGCACCATCTCACTTCACTAGTTTTTCAATATTAAGTTTCAACATGTCACTATTTAACTACCAACCCACTTTTAATTGAATTTTTTCAACATTCTTTTTATTAATTTATGAACTTTTAGTAATTATTATTTATTTTTCATGAGATTTTTATGCGCGTTTATAATTTTTTTACGGATAATCTTAGCTACAAACAGAATTAAATTGTGTATCCTTGAATTATAACCGTCCCTCCCACAACTCTTTATTTAACTTAGCAACTCACATCATTTAAAAGCCATTGTCATCAGTAATTATTACTTTATTATTGTTGAGATCATTAAAATTTAGATTTCAAATATGCAGATATGAGCATCAAGTAAATATATGAAGAAATATATGCATTTATGGAATTTTTCATTTATTATTCCTAAATTCTATATACATTTATTGAATTAAGGAATAATGTATTTATTTAGTTATTCATATTTATTTCCATATTCACACCATTTAAAACTGACTTTGGAATGGTTTGAATGGTGGAATATGGAAATATGAATATAGAATACACATTTCATGGTTCTTCTAATTATTTTAGTACAGTTCAAAACTACGCAATGTGTAACCTACTTAGCATCCACATAACTTTTAATACAATGTTAATTTAACCTAATGAGTCATTAAAAAATTGGATCAGCAATGATTTTTTTGGAAACTTCTGTTATTAAAAGTATGTATCATATTTCAAGAGATAATTAAGTTTTAATATTTTTAAATTAAAAGGTACATCTAGATAATACTGAGAACTATTATATTTATTGATAAGATTTTTTAAAAATATTTTTAGTATCTAATTTAACTCTAAATTTTTTCAGTGAATTATTTCAAATATTTAATCAAAATTCAGTGATTACTTAAAATTTTTTATTGTAATAGTCACTTAATTAAACATGTTATAAGTCTTTAAATTGATATTGATCAAATAAATATCATTAACCCTAGATTCATAAACATTCATTTTTAGATACACAATTCACAAACATTCATCTCTCAGACGAACTTACTATATTGATGATTTTTATTTTATAGTATACAAGGGAGCAGTAAAACACACTTTAAATTTGAAAAGTTATTTTTTTATCATTAATTTTCTGAAATTAAAATGAACACTGTCGTGTTTACAGTGAAAGGGTTTATTGAAATGATCCATACACTTGTTTATTTATGTCATTTTTTTATGCCTTTAAAATGATAAATAGAAAAATAAACATAGTAACATCATATATAAAAAATAGTCTTAACAAATAATAATAATTCATATCTATCTTGAATAACACTCAACTTAACAAAAAAATTACGATTTCAAATAATCACACTTGTTCTACAATTGCAACACTTCATAAACATTCATTTATGGGATGACCTACTCACTGTAACTCCATTAGCATAAGATCACTCTGACATGTGACAGGTGCTATATTAATTATTGAACTGATTATAGGAAGGTACTTAGAAGTTCACCCTTCTATCTCTTTCACTTTTAAAGTTACAAGTGTTTAGGTATTTTGCATGGTCTGTGAGACTAATATTATGTATCTAGGGTTAATCATTTTCGTAGAAAAGTGAATAAAAAAGATTTTGTTATACATAAATTCTCCACATTTCCCCCCAAAATTTACAGATTAGGCAGCATATGCATGATTAACATAGATTAAGATCAACAATTTTTAATTGTCCAATATTCATTAATATATTATCCTGACTTATTACTAAATTTCATTATATAAATAGTATTGTTATAAATATTTATTTTGATTAAACTTTATTTCAGCAATTAGAGTAAGGGATTTACTTGGGTCTCCTTCTTGTTATAGTAGTGGTTCAAATGGAGCTCTTTTAAATCGCACTCCTGGACAATTGTTATCACTCACTTCGGCATTTGGATTTGTATTATTCTTATTCTTTTTTCCTCTTTATTTTTGCATATAATGTTTTAAGTCTTGTTTATAGAATTTAAAAATGTTTTGTGTGCATAGGAAATATTACGTGATATAAAATTTGTTGGCTGAAACATTACTTAAAATTGATCTATTTATAGAATTCATATTAAATTTGAGATTAGTAATGATTTGTAATAAGAGTTACATTTTTATTCTTTATAATTTAAATCTGTATTTTATGCATAGTAATTGATAATTTTTCCCACAGTATTTTAAAAAAATGCAAAATATTTTTGACTTATTTTCAGTTTAAAGATTTATTATTGTTATATATATATATAGTATTAATGTTATCCATCTTATATATATATATAGTATTGTTATCCATCTTATATATATATATAGTATTGTTATCCATCTTATATATATATATATATATATATAGTATTGTTATCCATCTTATATATATATATAGTATTGTTATCCATCTTTTATATACTGCTGTTTGTAGAAAATGCAACACCATGAAAGAATCATCAGAATCAAATGAAATTTAATGCAGAAACGACTTGTACTGATACAAATAAATGATGAAATTTTCAAAACAAAAGAAACAAATTAAGCGTCCGAAATCAGTATTTGGTGCAGCCACCATGCGCTGCAATATGTGCTGCTATACGACGTGGCATGGAGTCAAACAGATGTTGAATATCTGCTTGAGGAAGAGAATTCCATATCGCTTGTATGCGCAACCAAAGTTCGTCTTTGGAAACTGCAGGACGCGGATCACGAGCGAGACGCCGACCAACCATATCCCACACGTGCTCAATAGGCGACATATCCGGTGAATAAGCAGGCCAAGGAAGAGTTGCATGCGTTGTGCTGAACAGAAGTCTCGAACAGTCCGCGCAACATGTGGGCGTGCATTATCCTGCTGAAAGATAGCTCCAGGGATGCCTTGAAGGAAAGGAACGACTTCGGGCTATAGCACTTCACGGACGTACCTGTTGCTATTGAGATTACCCTCAATTCGTATCAAATTGGATCGTCCATGATACGAAATCGCACCCCAGACCATAACTCCGGGTGTTCGACCACTATGTCGTTCAATAATACACTCAGGAAGGCAGCGTTGAACGGCATAACGTCTAACACGAACACGGCCATCATGGGTCCACAAATTGAAGCGTGATTCATCTGAAAAGACAACTTGGTGCCAATCAGCTCGCCTGTCTCTGTGCTCAAGAGCCCACTGCCGACGCAGCCGTCGATGATTCGCCGTGAGGGGAATCCTGTATAAAGGCACCCTTGCACGCAATCCACGGCGCAGCAGACGACGACGAATTGACGAAGCCGACAATTGTACACCTGTAGCAGTAGACCAACGTGCTGCCAGCTGCCTGGAGGAAGCTGTGCGATCATTCACCGCCATGCGGAGCAGGTGTCGATCATCGCGCTCTGACGTCACCTTCTGTCGTCCAGTGCCTGTTTTTCGAGTTGTTCGGTGCTCGTCGGTCCACTGCTTCCAAACTCGCATCACTGTGGAACTGTTCCGCTGCATACGAGCTGCTATTGCGCGATAGGAAAATCCTCCTTCTCGAAGGCCGATTATCCTTCCTCGTTCAAACTCCGTAAGTTGCTTGAATTTCTTATTCTTCCGTCGTGGAGGCATACTCAGGTCTCACTAAACGTTTGCCACTAACAAATAATCATAGACTTTTTTCAACGTCCCGCTACAGCACTTTATTTATACGCTTTAGGCATCAATTCAGAGGGGCTGCACGCGCGATGGCTCTGAAACTTTATTAATTTGCATAATATCCTATAATTGACATTTGCTGCGAATTTCATTTGATTCTGATGATTCCTTCATGGTGTTGCATTTTCTACAAACAGCAGTTTA
>BMAW01131411.1:404339-437358 GCA_019974015.1 Nephila pilipes
TATTACTAAACCCACTACATCACCAAGATGCACATTAACCTTTCAAAGACGAATGTACCATATACGTTTGGACAAGTGATCATTAATCTATGGCTAAGTAAAACAAGATGTATCACTGGAGAATGACGAGCTCAGATAACCATAAAAAGGTGACAAGGTGTGGAACAAGAAGATTCGATTCTGTACACATTAGAACTTCTAATAGTCGGGAGTTAACTTTCGAAGGATTACAGTCTGTCTTAATTATATTTATAAACTCTTCAATATATATATATATATATATATATATATATATATATAGTATTATTGTTATCCATCTTATATATAAATATATAGTATTATTGTTATCCATTATATATATATATATAGTATTTTCATTATCCATCATGTATATATATTTCATAATTGAAAAGTTTTTATTGGAGTGTTTTTAAATAAATAATGCTACAAAAATTTGGTAAAGATGGAATGCACTGCAAATGTAACTCACTTTTTTTTCCAGTCTGCCGAGAAGAACAGCTTACATATTGCTAGTACAGCAAGTCCTACCTTGGAAGAAGCTTCTGTGGAACACAGACCTTGTATGTCTGACTCTAAGAGTATTTCTCATTCCAGATTTAGTACAAATTGGCAAAGTTCGGATTTTAGTGCAGTCATATCACCTTTGGCCCTGAAATTTGAGACTCCTGATAAATTAATGGAAACAAGTCAGGAAGCAATGAATGGTGAAAATTTTTTTTCTTTAAAAAAAAAAGTTGTAAAAGTAATGAAATAATATTTAATGATTCATTTTTTTAAATTTGAAAAGCTTTAAAATGCAATTTTTAAGGAAACTAGTTTTTAAAATGAGATTATTTATTTTGCTCTTTGTAAACCTTATATTTTAATGTAGAATTTTTGAGAGAGAGTTTACATTACATATTACAATCTCAGATGTAATTGTTTATATTGGTACCCTTTTAAAAGCCGATTGATTTAACTGGTTAGTGGAGCTGTGGAAGTGACTAGTTTGACATTTATTTGCAATATTTCATCTCAAATTCTCAGGCTTTTTCCCTTTAATTACATTATTAAACTCAAAAAGAGATATATAGTTTTATGAAAATTGTTAAAACAACACCCAAAAAGTGTTGGTGAGTATTTGTCTCCAATTACTGCAAATCCATACATGAAAAATTTTCATTTGTAAGAACTGATACATACAAGAAACAAATATTAAATATTAGGCATTAAAAAACATGGTGATATTATAAGTATTTTTATTTTAGTGGCTCTGCAATTTTTTTGACTGATATATAAAGTGCTGTTTACTATTTTTTCCTTCACAATTTAGATATTCTACCAAGGCTACATAAGACTTGCTATATCTACTATTTTTTCTTTTCTAAGATATGAATTTGTTTTCAAATTGTTCTTTATTATTCATATGTACTTCTTTTTGACAACAATGATTCATTCAAAGTAAACAATTCTTTTCTTTTTATTAGAATGACCTAGAAATCTGTCCTTCCCATTTAATTTGTGTTAATCACATTTTAGATTTATATCTTTTTAATTTCTTTGCATTTATTAGAACAGAATATATATATATATATATATATATATATATATATATATATATATATATATATAAAGAAATGTATGATTTTATTAAATCCCTTGTACTATTACTTTATCATTTATTATTATTTTGTATTACATTACAACAATAGTCTAGAATATCTTTCTTTAACTAAGAAAGATATTCTAAAAGGCACCTATTTTTAATGTAAAAATTATTCTTTTATTTATTTAAATGAAATTAAAATATTTGCATTGGTAATTAAAATAAGTGCCTCTTAGTCATATACAATAAGACTGGTCCCCTTGGCCTAAAAAAAGGGTGTTTTAAACTGGATTATGGGAAAAACAGAAGTATTCACTTTCTATGGCAAAAAAAAAAAAACTTCTAGTATTATCTCTAAAAATTTACTGTAACAAGTTGTTAATAGTTATTATCTGACTGTAATTCATAATTTTCCTACCTTAAAAATATTTTAAGGAAAATGTTGCATTCTCTGGCAAAAAATAAAATATTTTCTCTTTTTTTTCCCCTTCCATCCTCTTAGAAAGTAAAATTATGCCATTTCTTCATAAGCTACAATTGGCGCCGTTTTGTATGAACTAGCATTACTCAAACTTTTTTCTCAAAGTACTCCTCTTGGACAGTTAACCCTTGTAATAAAAGTACTGTGCAAAGAAAATGAGTAAAATTTTGAGACAATTAGCAATAACATTAAAAATGTCATTGTTACCAGTTGTATTTAAAAAAAATTAAATGTTTCATATGTTTATCAAAAGGTATGACTGATTATTAGTAACCTTGATTCTTTGATGGTTAAGAAAAACAAGTTATTTCTCTCTTATTTCATGCAGTATTTGGATTAAAGGGTTACTGACACAAATATTTGCTGTTTTTCTCCTAGTTGCTTCTGAAAATGTCACCCTCTACTGTCAGTGCCATAGATAACTCACTTGCTTTTTTTAAAAAAAAAGATAGTCAATAAGGAATTAATGCAGTATATTAATGTGATATATATTTATAAGAATTATACATAGTTAATTAAATAATATAAATATTAGTTATAAAATATTTAAGTACCTTAATAAATACACACAATTTTAAATTTTATGGAATTTGATCCAATACCTTGACTTTGCAATAATCCTTTGTAAATTTGATGTTTCAAAAGATAACTTATGGCTCACTTGCAGTAATGCCATATAAATGATGAGTATATAAAAGCTGTTTTCTCTCAAATTTATTTATATTTTCCTTTTATCTAAATTTATCTATATTTATTTTAAAGTTTTTAGAATCCCTTCATTTTGCTATTCTTTATTAAAAATTTTCACAAACAATTTTTCTACATTTTTTTTTTAATTAAAAGCAAAATTCTTAAATTTTAAATTTAAGATGATGATTCATTTAAACTAATCTAAGTTTTGAATTAAAGTCTTTTTTTTTATTTAATGTAAAGGTTTATAAAAAAAAATATGCATTATCAGAAGTAGTGCAAATGTTTTTTTTTTAAAATTAAATAATTTATTTTGGTTTAATAAATGCTAAAAAGTTTCCAAAATGTATGCAATTTTTATTCTTTCAGTTAATTCTCCTGACAGATCAAAACTTGGACGACGTAATTCAGCTGGCTCTAATTCTAGCAGCAGTTCTAACTGCACACCTTATTGTCCGAAAAAGAAAAGAAAAATCCTTTCTTCTCGTTCAACAAAAAATTTACGTGAGATTCGTTTGTTTGGTTTAAATTCGAGGCCTACAGAAAAACTAAGTCTTTCTAGTCATGATGATTTGCTGAGAAATCAAAAATCTGGTTTCTTGAGACTCAACCGTAAGAGAAAACGTTCATCTAGTTCAGATAATGAAATCGATAAGATGGCTAGCAATAACAAGACCGGACTGTCTGCAGTATTATCTAACTTACGATTTTCTGATTTTGAGGATGCTTCAAAAACTGATTTCAGGGAAGCCAAAATATCTGATGCTGATAGTGTCTTTTCTGATCAAATTGAAAATAAATCTCCTTTTTTGTTTGAAAGTCCTGAACCTAAGATAAGATGTGATATTCCTTTGTCATATTCAGGATCAGTTACACAAAAATCTTTCCAATCACCTCTGAAAGAAGTTAATCAACTTCAGAAAAAATCTGTAAACTTTGTTTTCAAAAGTGACAGTTCAACTGAACAGTCTGGAAGTTATCTTAGTCATAAGAAGAGTGAACACAGTCCACCTTTTTCTGAGCAATCGGATTTTAGCTCTGACTTCTCAACTCCTAAAGACAAAAGAATTGTCAATTCTCAGCTTGTTGTAAGTGTTTTTATTCTTTGTATATTCATACTTTTAAATTGAAAAAAATAATCTCTTAACTATTGTTATTGCAATTTGGAAATTTTTTTCGAAGTTAAGAAAGTGAGAAAAAAAAAATTTCAACTATGTTTTTTTTAATATCCTGCCCACAAGCATTTTTTTGATCATCATTGCATACAAATTTAATTAATTAATTTACCATACAAATTTAATTGTAGAATTAATTTTTTCATTTTTAGGATTAATGGTAATAATTCTTTAAAGATTAGAGATGTAATATCTTGAAATTTAAAAATAAATTGACAGGACTTATTGGTTTGTTCCCAAGTTCTGCTATCAATTACTCTGTAAGAGTACACAGTTTGCAATCAGTATTATGAATAGTGCACTTAATGAATGTGAAGATTGACTATTATTCTTGGTTTTTTTTTTTTTTTTTTTTTGTCTCTGAAATTTTAATTTAATTTTCATTTAACAAAGTCATGGTATTTTAAAAAAAAAAATTAACTTTTTTTTTATTTGTGTAAACACTATTTAGATTTCTAAATTACAATTTTATTTCTTTTAGGTAATATTTTTCTTTTAAACTTTTTTAATTTTAAGTAAAATTCGGGTAGAAATTTTTCAATATATTATATTTTTAAACTGGAGAATTGTTTATTAGCATGATTTTCCTCTGATATTTCATTAATTTTTCTATAAACATGCAGAGTATTCTTAAAAAGTTAAATAATTTTGTTGATTTAGAAAATGTTTTGTTCATATTTTATGAAAGTAAGGTTATTTTATATTTGTATATAAAATCATATTTTTTTTTCTAGACACCTATTTGTCGCCCTCAAACTCCATATAGAACACCTAAAAGCGTACGAAGAGGCCCAGAACCAACTTCACCTAAACCAATTCTTGGAACACCTGATTATTTAGCACCAGAGTTACTTCTTCATAAAGAACATGGTTCAAATTTTATTAAGATTTTTTTCAACATTTTGATTAAATTTTTTGTAGTAATAAATTTTTAGTTATTTTTGTGATTGTTGTGTTTCTTGTTTTTAGGTTTTCCTGTGGACTGGTGGGCCTTAGGAGTATGTTTGTATGAATTTTTGACAGGTATACCACCTTTTAATGATGTAACACCAGAAGCAGTTTTTAACAATATTTTAACGAGAGGTACTGTGAATTTCAAATTTTCTAAAGTGTTTTGCAAAACATTTATTTGAATTAGAATATTAAAGCTTAAGATTTTGCACATTCAAATTTTGTTATTGAAATCTGAATAAAATTCACACACACACACATAAATCTGGTTAAAATTGTATTTATTATAAATAAGAATCGTAACTAATTTTTCAAAGTTGTTCTGTATATTGCAAAAATATTTCTTTTTTGGAGTAAAATAGTTTGAAAGAATGGTACATATAATTGATTGACAAATTAGATTTGGCATTGTTTTAAATTTTAAGCAAAATATTAGATTTTCTTAAAATTCATATAGATTCTAACAATTTTTAGGACCCAAAATTGATTATCAACTTGAGGATTGAGATAATAGTTAAATAAAATAATTATCACATGAACATTCTATTCAGGATTGTTAATGCTAATTACAAATTGAAATCCAACATAATTTCTCTCTTTAAGCTCTATTTTTATCAAAATTGTATTGTAAAATAACTTTTCATTGAAATGTTATGTTCAGAATATAAGTTTCTGGTAAACAAATATTCAACAAAGTATGATAAATTTTGCGTAAACTAACTTTTTATTTTGGAATAATTTTATTGTATTGCATAATTAAACATTTTATTTTTACTATTAATCACGTCAATTAAGATGCTGCTCAAAACATCAAAATATGCTTTTAAGAATAATGTTAAGAAAAAGTATGAAAAAAGAAAGAAGGTAACCTGGTTCATGGAATCATAACAACAAACCTGAAAAACTGTTAACTCCTTAATGGTTATAAGCTCGCCCGAAATTTTTTGACCGAAATGGTTGCAGCCAAAACCTACTCAAGTAGTGAAACTCTTCCACAATACATGCTGACAAGCTGAGTTCATCTGCATATAATATCCTATGTCATTCTTGTTACAAATGATATCTACTGGCAAAATTTAGTTAATTTGATAGTGTACAGATGATGGTAAGGGTACCATACAACTTTTTGCATAATAAGAAAAAAATGTGGTTGATCCAGTTGTTAATCTAGTCATTTTTCTTGTGTAATTTGGTGGGAGTTTGTTACTGAAAAATGGCTTAAAAGCGAAATCTTGATAATTCTGATGATGAATATGTTTTTGGAAATGATTGACAGTTTTTCAAGTTTTGAACCTGATGAGGAGTTTGGTGATAGTTTTTCTAGTTTGAGAGGAGAATCAAGTTATTACGATCTTTCAAGAGGAGGCAATGGTGCAAACTAATGCAAATTTTAAAGCTCCGAGTATTATTTATTATTTAAAAGTGCAAGATACAATTGGTGTAAATATTACATTAATATACTACAAATAATTCTTTAAAAACTATATTTTAAAAACAAGAGAGGTGTCCATATCACAACCAGAAAAGGGTGACATTTTCAAAAGCAGCCGCTGTGGAGAAACGGCTGCCACTTTTAGTGAATGTTTGATCTTAGCGCTGTGCATCATAAGAGAGCGAAAGCTGCTGATTTGCGTAACCATCAAAGAGTTAATTCTATACCACCTTAATTCACCTCATTGAGTTATGGATTGTTATGAATTCAACGTAATAGATTGCGTGAAATTGTACAATTGTCATTACCAAAATATAGTATATCTTATGTCACATTAATTTAAGGAAAACTTTTCTAAATAAACAAAAATAAAACTCATGTTTTTGACATAAATCAAAAATAAGTAGAGGGTTCAATTCCTAATCAACAAACTAATATTTAATCAAAAAAAAATATTATAAATACTGACTGACTCTTCTTTTCCTTGTAACTTTTAATTTCAGATATTCCTTGGCCTGATGCAGAAGAAGCTCTTTCTGAAAATGCTAAAATGGCTATTGATTTGTTACTAACCTCAGATGCTAATCTGAGACCTGGAGCTAAAGGTAACAATTTCTTAATGAAGAATAATTCATTGTACAAATATGTAAAAAAAATATTGGTAAACAATGTTTTTTAAAATAGACTTTTTTCCCCCATAGAAACCAAATCAATTTGCAAGACTGTTTGATATTTTATATTAAAAATTTGAAGATTTCTCATTGGCAATTGAATCTGTGACAAATTTTTTAGAATAAATTACTATCTTTTACATTTTCTATATATTTATTTGTATTTCTTGTAAAAATTAAAATTTGTAAAAAGGCTTTTTGATAATTTTTTTTAGTTATCTGTACTTATTTTTTAAAGTATTAAAACAGTATTGGTTATTAATAAAAATTATTTATTTGAAAAAAAAAAAAAAATATTTGGGAAAAGGAATTTGTTTTAGTTGATTTAAAATACAAGAAAAAAATTATTTCAATTTATAATAGCTGCAGCTTTTCATTTATTTTTGCACATATAAGTTAACATTTATTTGTTACTTGAATGTCATACAAGTTCGTTCTAATTAATGAAGCATGCAATAATTAACTTAATGAAAACTGTATTAAATAAACAAAAATAAAACTCATGTTATTGACATAATTCAAAAATAAGTAGAGGGATCAATTTCTAATCAACAAACTAGTATTTAATCAAAGAAAGTATTATAATAAATATTGACTGACTCTCCCATATCACAATGAGCTTAAAGAAATTAGTACACAAGTGGATTGTACAATTCATTTTCTAAAGAAATAACTTCCAAGTTTCATTTTTGTGAATTTCCATTTCTTATAATTTTTTCCCCCTCTCTTTGAAAGGAGTGGAAATAATGGAAGACACCAACAGAACCTCATTAAATATCATGTATAATTTTATTTTCAGAATTGAAAACATGGCCTCTTTTTGAAAACATTGAATGGGAAAATATTTTGCATTTGGAAGCTCCATTTGTTCCTCTTCCTGATAGTGACACAGATACAACATATTTTGATGGTAATATTTGAAACCTATGGATATTTTGGAAAATTAGTTGCAATCATAACTATTTTTATTAGAGCAAAGTACTACTATAAAAAAAAGTGAAAATTTTGGTTCTGATAAAAATTGGTAAAAACATACTTAAGTAAAATTATGGTACTGTCTGTAATAATATAAATGTACTGATACAATAATTACAAATTCATATCCATTGATTATATTTTTTTTCTTAATTGATGTAGTATTTTATAACTATTGTTATTTCACAATTCACCATACCAGAAAACAAAATAATTTTTCCCCTACAAATTATTGTAAAATACAATAGTGCTTTCTGTGTCAAAAAAAAATACCGAATTTTTTTTAATTTTAACAATTATTCATTGAAAAATATGTAGGCATTGTTAAGAAGTGTAAATTGTTTTCTTTTCTTTTATTGTGGAATAAACCAACTTGAAATTTAAATTTCAGGAAACAAAAATAATCGAAATAATTAATTTATTAATAATACGTACCTAATTTCTTTTTGCTAGAAAATTGTCTAAAGACATTTGTTTTTGCTGATGTTTCAAAATTTAGGGAAATTGTGACGCATTATTATCAATAAATAAATTTCTTGTGTTTATCCACTAACATATTAGGGTGATGCTTCTCAATGTATGAAGCAACAGTTTTCCAAGCTTTCAGTGTTTCTCTTACTAAGCAAGAGGATTTATGCTTTGCTGTTACCTCTTTTTCCTTTGACAAACTCTCGTCCACAACTTCTTGCACTCTATAAGCTCATCGGTGGTCAGCTCTTGGTTGTGCTCATCTACAAACTCATCAATCTTCAGAGTTATAGTGAAATAACACCTGAATAGTGTTTCTTAAAGTTTTAAATAACCAGCTTGTTCACAGGCTGAAATAACAAAGTGTTGGGTTTCAGAAACAGGATCTTAATGAATTCTATTCTTCAAGGAGGTCATCTTGTAAGTCTTGAAGATAGTCTTCTTCATAATAAACAAGATATAGAGTGGCAGATTCATTTGAAACAATATTTTTTCGCAGAAGTTCTGAACATGTTCAGTGAAAAGAATATATCGCCCAAGCCTTCTTTGGATTTCCTCATCACATTTATCTGCTCTTCTGGACACTAAATATCTTGAATGCTGATAGTGCTTCAGAATGATAATCAAGCAGCTGGATAATTTTCACGTCACTGCTTGCATATGCACAAAATAGCCTCTTGACATGGACTTGCATTGACTTGTGCTAAGCAATACATTCTTCTTTGCATTTTTATAGGTTCACGTAGCAGACCCATAACCTGAGGGGGCCAGTTTGGGCAGTGCCCGTGCTGGGAAGCGTTAGCTTATACTAATAAATTCTTTAATAAATCCTTTTAAAATTTTCCTTTCTAAACATTTTTTATGATAATAAATATGGGAGAAACAGATTAAAAGGAGACTACAGTTTGATATTTCATGAGCTCATCCATTTACAAATCCTCTAGTGTACAGTGAGAATTAAATATAACATTATTATAGTTATTATTTAACATTATACAATTTATAAATAATATAATTATCTCTTGTTATAATTACATAATATAACAGTATTACAACACTACAATAATATTAAAATAACATTTCTATTTCTGCTACTTGTAGGATTAAAAGCATTTTTCTCAACATTGCATTAAATATAAAGTAGAATAACTAAAATCTGCTAAAGCAAAAAAAAAAAAAAAATTAAATCGGAGTCTGATCTCTCGGGAATCATGAACGGTACAAGCTAATTTCTTGTAATTAACGTTTTGTAATGGAAATATTGGCTATTTTTTTAAATTTATATTCTCTACTCTAATATTTCAAACTTAATTCGGGGAAAATTATGTAGAGAAAGTATGAATATAACACAATTTTTGGAAAATGCCTTTTTTTTTTTTTTTTTTTTCTTTGACAAACACAAAACAGAGGAAAATTCTAGAAAATCACACTGCATCCAGAAATACAGGTAGAATAATTTTGACCAACCAGTTAGGTCAGGTTTGCAACAAGGTCATGGGAGAAAAGAGCTTAATAATTTTGATTTGCTGCAGAGAAATGAGCCATTAAAGCAAATTTATTTCTGTTTTCCCCAGACAAAACAATAGGCATAGTCTTCAATCTGAATGATATAAACAGTTTTCTTGGTTAATGCTACAATAAAGAAATGAAATTTCTGATTCTACTACTAGTGGGATTAAAAATATTTTCCAGAACTTTGCTTTAAATATAAACAGAAATAAGTAAAATCTAATAAATGTTTTACTGAATTGTATTGTTTCCTTGCCTGTTGCTATAACTACACAAGGGATTCACCAATTTTTTTGGGGCGGGATAAAAAGGTTGGAATGTACTTCAATTGTTTGAGTGGCTCATGGATTTCAATTGCATGCACATGCTGAGAGTTTGTTACACATTTCTATAGTTAATTCTATGATCGTTTTTCCTCTGTTACGGATGCCTTCTTGCAGTTTTTTCTTCAGGGATATTTTTGTAAGGGTTATTTAAACATTGCACACAATTGAACTAAACACAAGTATAAAAATGTGTGATCACAAGCAACAGTAAGATGCTAGTGGAACAAGTGCTAAAAACAGACTGATTTAGCAACCACAGTTTGGGGCTTTCCCTCTCCTTTTCATTCACTATGCAAAATATCACTTGTTAAGCTCGTAATTTTTTTTTACAATTTGCTTTGCTTGTTATGTGAATTACTCATGTGAAGCACTCATTAAGTATTCATTTTCTCAAAAAATAAAGCTATTAACTAAGAAAGAATATAATTTACATGATGAATGAAAATTAAAATGATAAATTAATTATGTGTAGATTATAATAGAATTAACTGTAAATTTGTTTTCCATGTTAAAAACCAGTTTTCATTATCAGACTTTTTTTAAAAAAATTTACAATTCATGAAAGGGCTTATTTGATACTATAACTTCATTTTGTTGGTATATATGTAAAACCTTTTTAAAGAATATTTAATTATAAATAATTGGGTTTTCTTTCACACTTAATATCAGATTTTAATGATTTTACAAAATCATTCATTTATATTAGACACATAGTAATTTTTAATTTTTTTTAAATATGTTACATAAATAAACAATTAGTTTCTGTATATCTGTATTAGATCTTATTTTTAATTGCAGCAATAATTAGTGTTTTTATCATTTTTCAGCTCGTAATGAAGCACAGCATATCAGAATATCAAGTTTTGAATTATAGTGAATATTCAAGTATGTCATTCATGTTAAGAGTGCTCTGAAACATTTTGTATATAAGTTGATAAAGTGTTGTAAATAACTTTTACAATTTAATTAACTGTTGTACAAATCTCTGTAAATTGAAACATTTTTTTATTTGTATTTTATCGCATACTAAATGATGTTGAACTGATGAGTGCATCATATTTTATTACAAATAAAAAAATTATTGAATTCAAATATTGTTGAGGTTTTTAATAAAATATATGTAAAGAAGGACAGCAAAAAAATTGACTTAGTACTATTATTTGCAGGAAATAATAAATGCCCTTCATTTAAGTAGACATATAAACAATTTTTTTAAATTGAAGTAGGCATTTTCTTTATCAGTATATTATATAAATAACATTTAAAATTGCATTATGGCAAAGCTATTTGCACTACTTAAAAAGGAAAATTTGTCTATTTATGTCGTTGAATTAGTTATGTACAAAAATCAAACAGATAATCAAGATTGAGCACTCAATATTATATTAAATTTTTGATTTTAATTGGAAAAATCACATATAAAACATTTTTTTGATTATATGTGGATTTATATTTGTTAATTCTGTGCAAAGGTATTTTTGAAAATCCTATAGTAGTACTAAAAAAAGTTGAAGTATAATAATATGTCACGTTTTTGTTGAAAATCTGTCACATTTTTGTTCATTTTATACTAGTTTATTCAGTAAAGGGACTATACATTTGTTGTAATTGATTACAAAACTTAAAGTGATTGGTTTGAAGAGTATGAGTGCTTATTGGAAATTTCCAATATCTTACGCCAGACAAAACGATTACCTTTCCAAGTTGTTTTCTTTCAATCTGGGCCATGTATTATGACCACACTGTGGTTATATATATATATATTTATAAGTATATAACTATATACTTTTAATTTTTGCAGGAACATTTTATGCAATAATATTTTTTATACCCTGAAAGTATATGATTAGTTCAAAAATACAAATTTTGATGTAATTAGCATTAAATTGTTCCAAATTTTAAAAACCTAAACTATCCACTTTTTGAAAAACCCACTTGCTAAGTACAGTTATCAATATGATAAAATTCACGTATTTGAAACTGTGAATTGCTTCTTTGCTTAGAAAGTGTATAGTAGGCAAGATATATAAATTCAATGAAACTTACTACAAAAGTTTACGTAATGTTTTGGCCCCAATGCTGATAATAAAATAAGAACTCTATGGGAGTAAAAGGAAACTAAATAATACTATAAACTTGCCATCAAGGTCACGATTATTGATTTTTATAAATAGTATGTTGAATTCCAGTATCCTGCACTAGTCTGTGTGTAAGATATTTAAAAATATATCAAAATTTCAAAGAGTGCAACAAAATGTTGAGCAATAACATTCCTTTTCACCATACTGAAAAATTAGGGGAGGAGGGATTTAAAAAATCTATCATTTTTCACACCTACTTGCTGAAATGTACTGATTTTAATCATCATAAATTCTTATGTGTACTTTTGTCCAAGATAGATTTTAAGGAAAATTGCCTTCTTATCTGACTTCATGGAAAAGAGGTCATGCAATTCTGTTGTTTATAAATAGGTGTACATGCATGGTAGGTCTGTAGTGTTAAATTCCTTTGAATACTTCTGTGATTTTTTTGTAAAAATTTAAAGAACTGAGTTAAGGAAAATTATTTAAAATGGAGCCAGAACAGGTAAGAACAATTTTTCTAAAGGAACAGGAATTTTAAGTCGTATACATATGTATTTTAATTAACATTTGCCTGAGATTGCAAATGAGGTTAGTAAAAAATTTCTCACAAATTTAATGTATTTATTTGTTATCCATCCAATTTAGCAACCACTTTGAAAATGATGTTGAAATGAAGTTCTGTGTTAAGAAAATGGAAAGATTGCTATACTCCAATTTCAGAATTTCTTCATATTTTTAGAATTTTCAAAGAGCATGATTACAAAAACTTGGGGGTTCAAGGAAGTAAATTATATTCTTGGAAATGGAAATTAATAGTTCAAAGTAGGAGAGTTTAGTTTTCAAAATTATAGTGCTTTAATTTGAATATTGAATTTTTTTATTTATTGTGGAAAAATTGCAAAAAATATTTTTAAATTCATTTTTATTTGATTTCACATTACAAGAATAATTTATGTAACCAGCAAGAGAAATAAATCAATATGTATATAACTTTTAAAATTACTTTAGGTTTAATTAAGGTGCTTTCTTTGCACCTTTTGATGACAACTGTAAAAACATTCCAATGCGCACAAAAAAAATATTCCCAGAATTATACTTTAAAGGTAATGCCAATGTTTCAACAATTTACATGACCTGTGTGTTGATAGGGAACAACAGATAGTCCCACTGTAGCTCATGCATGTTGTAAGAGGCGACTAAAATGGGTACCCAGCGTCTGAGGGTATAGCCGGGGTTCCTGGGGATTATATCAGAGGGACTTATCTTCTTCAAGTAAGTACGGGCATCATGACCCTGAGGCACCCTAGTGATCTTTTTCTTTCCTATGGGGTTTACTGTCTTTGGTAAACATGGGTTACGCTCTCCAGGGATACCCTAGCGATCCTTCCCAATTTTCGATCTTCCTTTTTGTCAACCAATTTTTGTCTTTTCTTCAACTTTTTCACGTCTAGACCATAGTTTAATCTTGTTTGGTGCTGCATAGCTACATCTGACTCTCGTGCCAATAGCCTTTACATTCACTCACTCATCAATTTACATTTATCGCTAAATCGGGGATCAATGGTGCTACGAAATACAAATTGTTCGAAAATTCCACACCTGTCTCTGGGAAATAAAAAAAATTCCATACTCTTTTCTCTTAGCCTATAATTGAAAACACACCTCTGTATTGTCACTACTATCTATTACAATCGAGTAAAATATGAAAAATGGTATTTCAAACAAAAATATCTTTAAAAATACAAAATAAATACTAATCATTTGGCACTCAAAAATCGAAAGCTGCACCAGTGCTTCAAGTCAGTCGTGCGAAATGCTTAATAACGTCAAAAATGTTTCTGAGTTTGAATCAAATATGTTAGAGTAGCAGAGTGGATAAACTACTGTCTGTTGGTAAATCTAGAACTAATACGTGTTTCGAAATTGGAGACAAAAATCATAGAAAAAATATTCCCTTATACAGGTGAAGTGATGGACTGAGTATGCAAATGTTTTCGGTTCTTGTCTGTTATAGCGGCGCCCGCCAAATTACGATTTTGGCTGCAGGTGATAAATCGTCAAGCCAGTAAGATATATTGACAAGTTGGATTGTAAGCTCCTAAGGTTGCGGTCCTAAAGAAACAGCACCTGATCATATTATTAACATATCATTTGAACGTTAATATTACCGTTTTCGCATTTTTTAAAAACACTAATTTGCTTTCTTCCAAAATGTCGTTAATAATTTTGAATATGCCAAACAGCAAAATGATGCTATATTTTTTTTCAAGAGAAAGGTCTTTTACCGGACTCACGATTATGCAAAAATGGCCACTTCACGAAGTTGAATGTTTTTGAAGAAAGTATTTGGGGGTGCAATATTAAAAGTTGTTCATATAAGAAGGACCTCCAGTTTGGAAATTGTTTCAGCAGTTCCAGAATACCGTTCGTTACTGCAATAAGATTTTTGTATTGTTGGGCAGAGGAATTAACGCCCATTAACCTTTTGAGAGGCGGAATACAAAAAAAATTACATTTTAGTTAAAATTCATCTGATTTGCATTAATAATGTTAAAAGGACACAATATCAGGCATGAAAATTAATTTTTATATATTTCCTGAATTTTGAGACCCGATATATACAATGTACCACCGCCCCTGTAGGACATTTTATTAGCACACTCGCTGTTTCGTAATCCTTCGAAGAAATACTAAGTACTTTCAGGAAAAATCTTATTACTTATATTAGTTATAATATATATTTATATATATTAGTTTAGTAAATTTGGGAAATATTATAATCTGAAAACCTTTTTAAATAGGTTAGAACTTTATGATGTTGTACTTTTATTTCTAAGATTGATAATTTGTGTGACAATATTTCATTTAATTCAGTATAGCATTTATGTTTATATATATATATATATATAAACTAGCAAACCCGGCCACGCGTTGCTGTGGCTAAGTTATACTATGAATTATATCGTAAAACTATTAAACTATTCTAAAAAAAAAACTATTAAACTAGTAAACTATTCAATACAGTCTAATTATTATTTAGGAATAAAGAAGAAAACCCACGGGATTGAGATTTGAACCTTATGTCAAAATTTAGAGACTATTGATGAAAATTTCGAGGAGTTAATAATAAGCACAAATCAATATAAAATTTTGAATTTTTTATTTTATTTATCCCATATTCAAGTATAGTTTTAAATGAAACTGAAGCCTTTTGAAGAGTATCACAGACTCTGACTTTATCATTGGAATGCGTGGCAAAAGAACCACTTCTGTAAGCTTTCCAGTCAAAATGTTTGTTTCAAGAATATTTCCGGTGATCTTTTTGATGACCTAACGTATACCGTTGCATAATCGAGGTGGATTCAAATTGTGTAGAAGAATAATAGATGAACTAGTCTTCAACCGAAGATTATATGGCTGCATTCCGGACATATCCAGAAAATTTAAAAATTCTATTGGAAAATTTACATTTTCATTAACAACAGTGTCGATTGATTTCAAAAACACCAGATTACTTGGCAACATCTCTTGTATCTGGAAGTTAATTTTGTCAACATGAACATTTTTGGCTGCCACAATAGCCCAATTACTGGAGCCAGTTATGATCCAAATGATTATTCTGTATGTCCTGGAAGATACTCTCAACTAATTTATTTTTCTCCTGAACAACAGTGCAGAAATTGCCTGGCAATTTAATGCATTGCTTATTTGGTTGCAGTTCTATTCTACCATTTCCAATATCTAACAATTGTTCGGAAAACATTTGTGTCGATGGATCATTTTACAATTGTACGCGCATGTTTATGGTCTGTCAAAGTGTTTCGACACTTCGCCATAAAAACGATTGTTTTAAACATGCGCTAATCTCATCGGCGAAAGTAAAGCGAGGAATGATTGAGTACATTCCCTAGAAAACAATATAGATATATGGTTCAGAAAATTTCAAACAAATATATTCATAACTTTTTCAGTTATCATTGTAACAGTGCACACATTATGCGTAAAAAGCAGTTTTGAGAAAAACGTATTTAAAGTTTAAATTGTTGTACCTTTACATTAAATTACCTGTGTGGTAGGCTAAAATTCCCCATATTTGTATGTTACATCTTCATTAACCTCATCTTTGGCAAATTTTCTTTTCTTTTTAGATCTATTTTTTTTTTCGGGCAGTTTTCACACTACATGATGAATGTCGTTTTGTTTCAATTATCCGCTCTTCATCAAGTTGAGCAAACTCTTTCAATATATTTGTTCCTACTTGCACATCAGCTGCATTTAAGTCATCAAACAAACATTGAAACCCTTTATCAAATTGTATGACGGCCAAGTAGTCGCGTAATCGTAGAGTTTGCAACTCTGTCAACGAAAGCTTCTTTCGGTATAAATTTCCACAAAAGGCCATTAAAACTTTATTTTTGCATTTTGTGTTTTCCCATGCAAACATTTATTCAGTAAATGCTTGTCGCATAGTTTCATATAATGAGATTTAATGATATTCATTATGTTTTGGGGTAGTTCATTACCAGTATTTCGAAGCATTGAACCCACACGCTTTTGAATGTGCCTTATACATTTAAACTTTGTGACACTATTTTCACTTTAAATATTTCTAATCGAATCAAAACCGTTTGAATGACCATCTCCATAAAAATGCGCATGTTTTAATTTTCTCATGTGAGTTGATCTTTCAAACATGCGATAGATACCGATGGGTCCATGGCACCGGATGATCCCAAGTTTCACACACTTATGAGTAATTCTTTCAGGATTTTTTTGACAAAATCTGCACATTTTTGACATAATTTCAATGTCTAGCAGTTTGCCAGTATCTATGGATATGGGACTATGTCCATTCAGAAACAAATGTCCTGTTCGCTTGCATGTTCCATCGATTGACACACTGCTCTGAACAATTTCATCAAAATTATTTTTCTCATGAATCTCAGTGGCAGCCTCGTTCAAAATTTCATGTGCCACATTACTGTAAATATTCTCCAACTTTTTTTCAAGACCACTGTAAGCTGTCTTAGATGGAATGTTCAAATTCATAGCTGAACACAGCTTTTCTGCAGCAGAATGTCCCTTTCCAACAATCCTCAATCCAAAAACAAATGCAAGGTTGATGCTGTGCATTTTGTTTACTTTTGGAGTTGTACAAAAGGAGATGGGATATTCACAGTTTGGACATTTTAGTAACAAATTAGATGCTAAGCCAAATACTGATTCTCCGAAAAACTTTATAACATTTTGAAAACATTCAGGACAATTAAATGAGGAAATAAAATCATTCAAAGGTTAAAGTTGGGAATAAGGTGTCCCCTAGCAATTGGCGAATCTTTGGGGCGATAATAAACAAACATTTATATTTATAAAATTTTTATATATGAATTTTTTATATAAAAAGATATATATATATAACACATCAATCAATAACTCCCGAGACTAACCCAGAGATGGCGCTCGTAGTAAACCAGTAACCAGGTCTTTCTAGAGTACTAACCTTTGCTTGAAACGTGTCAAAATTTTAAGTCGATCGGACCAGAAACAGCTGAGTTATCGAGGTTGGAGTAAAGTCGTTTTGTAGTTTGTTTAAAAAATGGGAAAAACCGAGTTTCGTGTTCTGATAAAACATTGTTTTTTAATGGGTAAAAACACCGTGCAAGCGAAACAATGGATTGAAAAATGTTACCCGGACTCTTGTCCATCAAAAGCAACAATTTGTCGGTGGTTTGCCGAGTTTAAACGTGGTCGTACCGACACAAATGACGCGGAACGCTCGGGTAGACCTGTGGAAGCCGTTACACCGGAAAATGTGAGTGAAGTGACAAAAATTATAATGAAAGATCGTAAAGTGAAGCTCCGTGAGATTGCTGAGATGACACAGATATCATATGGAAGTGTATTTACTGAAAAAGGTTTTTTGAAGTGAAGTGAAAAAGGTTTTTTCCAAGTGGGTGCCGCGATTGCTTTCGATGGAACAAAAACAGCAACGAGTCGATGATTCAGAAAGCTGTTTATCGCTATTTACTCGCAACAAAAAAGATTTCTTGCGGAAAAAAAAAAATTTGCAAAAAAAATGTTGTTTTCAATGTTAGTCTCGGGAGTTATTGATTGATGTGTTATATATACATCCCGCTTCCAACTATGTCTTGACGATCATCGAAGAGGAGACTCCCAGGGCAAAGTGCTGATCTTACTTTCACTATTGCATGCCACACAGGCCATCAACCAGGAATTATGATCTGGAGTGTCATTTCCCTTGAAAGCCGGCTCTCCCTTTGGTCGTAATTAGAGGCAACTTACAGCACAGCAGTACGTCGACGACATTCTGAGACCTGTTTTGTTACTTTTCCTTTTGCAGTACGCTGGCCTTAAGTTTCAGCAAAATAATGCTCGACCACATACAACACATGTTGCCATGAACTGTCTTTGAGCTTGTCAAACACTTCCTTGACCAGCCAGATCTCCCTCCAATCGAGCATGTCTGCGATATGATGGGAAGGCGACTGCATCTACCAGGGAATGTTAATGACCGATAATTGGAGCAAATTTGGAAAGAAATACAGCAAGAGACCATCAAAGAGCTTTATCACTCTATGCCACGTCGTGAGGCAGCTTACATTCAGGCTAGTGGTGGGTCAACACTTTATTGAGCTCGTTACTTTGTAACTATGTAACTCTGAAATAAATCATCCAATTTTTCTGAAATTTAATTTTTTTTTTTCTGTACATAATTTTTCTATCCGCCAATTTTCGTCTCCATTGGACAATAATTAAATTTAATAATAAAACTATAAAAAAATTTAATCAACCAAATTTAGTTGAAATACATATACAATTTTAAATAAAATATGGTATATTTTTATTGCAAAGATTTTAGTGACATTTTATTCTTCACTTGTTCCTGAAGATAACTGCGATCTATCAGAAGGGACATTCATACAAAACAATTTTTTTCTCTATCGAAAGTCCCCGTGTAAGATTTCTTTTAAAGATATATTTTAGAATTTTTTATATTTAAATTTTTTTTTTTAAAACTTGATTATAAATCTAATTTTAATAAAATTAGAATTTTTCTGAAATAATTATGAACACTAATGTACGAAATCTGAAACAGTCACAAGAAGAAACAAAAATATAAATTCAAGGAATGCTAGATACAACTTAAGTGCTGTTGAATGTATGGTTTCCGCAAGTGTTCAAAACCCAGCTATCCACGGTAATTGTTCGAATTCGAAAAATACCTTCCCACATTTGTGATGAACAAACGTGTCAAAAAAAAAAATCAACACTCCTTACTCTGAATTATTTACAAGATGCATACTCAATTATTTTCCTTTCCTTTTAATCTCCGCTAATTCCTAAATCTTTTCAGCTTGGAAAGTGTCATCCTTTCTTTCAAGATTCACATTCTGGTACCCTAATGTTGAGGGCTCTGTTGTTCTTACAAAGCAAGTATCTCTTTGTTGTATTGTATCTTTTGTAATAGCTTTCTTCAATGATTTTACATCTCAGTTTACTTAGATACTTTAATAAAGTCCACCGCTAGAGGGGATGAACCCCTACTGTTGTCCCTGTATTGTTTGCAGCTTATCGTCAATTTTTATCTCATGCTAACATTATGTGTCCATTATTGAAAGCAAGTCTCATGTCTATCAACAACAACAAGTTTCTAATATGCAATCTCCAGCTAGTTCTATCTTAGACGCCTTCGAAGAATTTCTCTCCGTCTTCGCTTTGTAAGATTTTTTTTCAATGGTTTTGGTTTCTGGAAATACTTTTTCCCCCAGTGATTCTGTTTGTTGTCTTTTCGTGAGCACGCACAGTGTTGATATATTTTTACTAGCCGCCCAAGGGGCTATTATTTTAAGTGAAACGTTTTGATAACTTTTCAATTTTTTATCGTTTGCTTCATTTTTATAATTACATTTACCTTAAATGTTGTCAATTTAATAATTTATCGTTTCCTTTAATTTTAATATTGGAAAAGTTTACTATTATCCATTTCTCTATATTTCATAGTTTACTTTTAATTCTTATATTAAACTGAATAATATAATAATTATAAAGAAAGGCACCCTAGGTGGTTATATCTGTTATTTGCGAAACCTTGCATAGAACTATTTTTCCTGTTTAAATTTCTTTTTTTAGGAGAATAAGTCTGATTTTTGCCTCACTGGCACTCTATAACATATTTACGACTTCTATCTGTCACTGTAAGAAAGTGAACAGTCACAAATCAATCTGATTCGAAAATTTTAATGCTGCCATCCGTTGCTCTCTAAACCCTCTGTGTGAGTGGTGGTATAAATTTTATACCTCTTAATTTGAAGTGTGTAACAATTACTTTATATATTTTGTTTTGAGTAATTAACAATATTTGCATGAAGTTTCAAACAGGTAGATTGGTTAGCTGATGAAATTCAAATTTTCAATTCATTTCATAAACATTTCTGTACGGGATAAAACAACCACTTGTTAGCAGCTTTCATTAGATTCAAAGAAATAATTTTTATAATCATTCTGCATGGTTGTGTCATCTAATTTAAGTAGATAAAATTATAAGTTACCATTTGAAGATAAACGTATGGAAAAAAGGGGTATTTTACAGATATTTTTAGGGTGCTAAATGTGTGGTATAAAAATATACCACCGCCCTTGAAAGGGTTTTAAATGGTGTCGCAAGCATTTGAATATGTCTAAAAGTGCAACAGTTGATTAGAACAATAGCATGAGAGAGGTGTGTTCTCTACCTCTTATAATAAATTCAATAAGCGTATATGTGGACACAATAAAATTGCGGAGATCGAAGATAGTTCATTCGTCCGGCGTAAGAACAGTGGTCAAGTACTCCCTCAACAGGGGATTTTCAGCGAAATATGTCGGGAAGATGGACAAGTGCTTTCTTGTTCAAATATCGAACAGAGATGGTACTAATACTCTCCCTAGAAAAATTCTTGAACATGTACAAGAAGAAACAACTATCTGTTCAGATTGTTGGAAGGGGTATAAGACTAAAAAACTTTCAGATGCAAGATTCACTATGAACCTTAAGTACAATTTTGTAGATCCAAAAACGGGTGTTGACACACAAAATGTTGAAAGAATGTGGGGTTTTGCAAAGCGGCGTAATAAGCAACAACGCTTCACGCCTCGACATCATCTCGAATTGTATCTTGCGGAATTTATGTGGAGAAAATATATGGGGGGGTGGGGAATGCTTTCTATGAAATAATGAGCGCCATCTCGGAAATATGGCCTTTAATGAATAGTGATGTTCTAAAGATTATATAAATATTATTATGAAACACATAAATTTTTATATTACTTATTGGCATTAGATTTATTATTAAATAAAAAGTTATTTTATTTATTGATAAGTGATTTGTTTTCCTATATTTCAATTTCTCTTCTCACTTGCTTGACGACATTGGTACATTCTTAATTAAGTGGGCGCCGCTATAACAGACAAGCACCGTGTTTTTATTTACTTTTTAGTATATTTAAGAATGGAAAATATTTTATTCTTAAATTTCGTAACATCCATTTGGCATCCTTGGGAACAGATGTCCCCTTTTGCCTCCCCCTTAGTTACGCCCCTAGAAGGTTTTGAAAATATGATGTCCAGTCTAAAAGGAACTGTAAAAGAAATTTCTCAAATGTACCAGTTTTGCGTCGAAAATGCAGGTTGATGAATAAGTTAGAATAAATTACAAAAGAGAATTAATGCAATTCAGAAATGGATTATTTGTTTCGCTATAATTCTATTATGTTTATGTATGTCATTGAAAGAATGTAGATATATGTTGCGAATGTTTATTTACAGTTTAACATATAATTCATACATTATATAAATAAGTAAAATGAAATAATTTTGATAGCAATGAATATATGTATAATTTTTAACTGAGCTCCAATTTTTTTTTTCCCCTTGAACAAATGATTAAAATATTCTCATAGTTTAACAGTTCTCAGACAACTGATTCCCGCAGCGTTATCAGCTGCTTGAGTATTTTCGTTCCAAAAACTGTGAATCTTATACGATTGGGTCTCCATTCTCTTTTACATCGGCGTCTTCTTTGATTTTCTCCAGTTTCCGTCTCAAGCTTGCACTAAGAATAGGGAAAGATTCTTTGTTTAAGCGACTGGATCTGGCAACTGATGTCGGTTGAACTGTGGGCAGATCAACCGTCTGTGAACTGCCGACACTCTCCGTATCGAAAGAGCGATTATAGAAAAGATGCCGTGAACTGAGGGGTGTTCCAAATGCATTGTCTAGCATAGCTATACCGGCCGTCATTTCGCTGAGAGGTGTTGGCGTCCTTTTGTTGGATCCTATGTTGATCATCGAGGTTCTTCTTTTCAGAGCGTCGAGTGCTTCAGGATTTTTACTCATTCGTCTTACTTTCGAACCGAGTATGGGATCTAGAATAATAATTTAGTACGTGAATATATTTTCCAAATTATGTTAAATTTACACGATAGTTGAATGTATATATTGATTATATTATAATAAAATTTTAAAAAAATGCAAATTGGCTGTGCTTATTTCATTTTAACACGTGATAACTTTTTGTTTCCTGTTAAGTTCTCGAAAATGTGGTGTTAGTCAAAATGAACATTAAATTGCGTAAAGCAAGCGTACTTCCGAGCCCCCGACCCCACAGCATTAATTACCGTCAAGAAAAGAAATTACCTTCAAATTCCTAATGCATTTCACAAAATAAATAATCACAAAATAAAAACCGTTGCCAATGTTAACAACAAAAGAATTAAAAAAACCGATTCTGCCATAAAATTAAATTAAATTAAATATTAAAATAAGAGCAAAAATGATAAATTATTAAAGTAGACAATAATATACTTTCGGATATTAAAATAAAAGTAGACAATAAAACATTAAGTTAAATCTTAACAATGTAAATATACCTTAAAAAAGCAAATTAAATGTAATTATCATAATCATAATCTCTTATAATGGCAATCTTTTGAATTTAACACTGTGTATCCATTATTTCATGCCCATGCATGTTGACGCCACTTTCTCAAAACAGCAACATATTAGCACATGTTAAAAAACTAGAAATAGCTATGTATCAATGTTCTCGACCATCAACATTTGTGAATAATAATTTATTTTTCCTATTCAAAGAATACTGCTTAATAAATAAATAAAAGCAAGTTATTACTATAGATTTATTTCTCTTTTAAAGAATCCTTTTAAAATACAAGTCTATAATAACTAAAAATATATCAATTTTGTTCATAACTTATTAATTCTGGTATCAAATTTCTAGTTAAATTAAAATTATATAATCCTTGAGTTACCGTACATAGCATTTCTTAATATTAACCATACTAAGGGATGTCAGGACTTTTAACTATAATTCGTGAAACAGGAGTGTAGAGAAAAGTTTTTTATGGGATTGGGATTTCATCCACTTCAACTCATATCTCAAAATTAATTCAAAATCTCATTGCTCATTTTCAAGTTGTAAAGATTGCTTATGGAAAAGACAGTACGGAATTTCAAATATTAATTTTTTCTGAAAAAAAAAATCACAGTAAAAAAGTTTCAATTTTGAAATTTTAGTTTAGACAATCCAGTATTGGGGGGGGGGGAGAGAGAGAGAGGAAGTTACACTTATAAAAAAAAAAAAAAAATCAAAGGAAGGGATATCTCATGATAGTTTATGTGTGTATATTTTTTTGCTTTGTAAACAAGGCTACACACCTGGAAATAATTTCTGATTTGAAGCCAGAGTCCCTCATTGCAACGTTTAAGCGCTTTATAGCGAGAAGAGGGAAATGTGCAAAAATATTTTCAGATAATGGTACAAACTTTGTTGGATCCAACAAAAAATTAAGGAATTTCTATCAGACAATGAGCAAACATAATAAAACGATTCTTAAGTTCTTTTCTGGAGAGAACATTCAAAAGAAATATATTCCATTTAGAGGCTTACGGAAAGCAGGGAGTGAAATCTTTTAAATGTATCGTAGGGAGGTTCCCCCCCCCCCCCGCGAGATGCGATACATTTGTATCGTAGAGAGGTTTGTAACCCCCATATCTAGTTCGGAGGGAACTTACAACCTCCCCTCGATGCCTCTTAAGACCTTTCGTGCAGCGGGACTGTTGTACGTTGAATCTCGAGACTCCCAAGTCCTACGCTGATGGAAGATGAAGAAAGGGTGGAGGGGCCTAGATCAGCTTAGTGTCGTCCACGTCACATGACCGATACTCAAAATTACGTGGTTAGTCAGCAAAAGTCATCGTGCTGCTTATAAGTATGACGTTAATAAACAATAATATAGATCATTTTTAGCGCGTGTTTGGATAAAGTAGATCTCATATGTTTTAAATTGAAATTTTATGTAGTAATTAATCTTACTAAGATCGAGTATTTTTTGCAGATCTATTTCCTGTGCAACACTAAGCGATCCAAATTTTGGCTTATCTCGCATTCTGTAGGACATCAATGATCCACTATCCCCAAAACCATTCGGAATAAGCCCATCAATATTTTCTTTCACCAGAGTGTTTAATTTCGAGTGTTCCGGAATTCCTTCATCAACTTCCCTTTCCTCATCATCATCCCGCAAGCCTTGGTTTTGTAACAAATCCGTCAAAAGTGAGAAGTTAATTTGATCGGCGTCTTTATCATTTGAGTTTATGAGATTTGTCGAAGCCAGTATGTGAGATAGTGTTTCGAACCTGTGAAACAGCATGGCGACGAATTGTATGATCAGAATAAGAGTGAAAAAGAACACCAAAACGAGATTGATGGGTTCCAGTTCGAGAAAAGTCATCTGGATTTTGATTTCATCTAGCATTGCGACGTAGGTGATGTTCGCTTTACCGCCAAGGGGCCAATCGATATGCAAGGTTTCTTTTTGCATTTGCAGTAAGAACACGATGAGAATGAATAAAGAGTTTAACATCAAGACTCCAAACACGACTTTGTTCCGAAGTTCTAAGAGCTGTCTTGAGACTTTTGCCTTTTCTTCTGGATTGTCTGTGAGAGGATAGAGGTAGTCGTCGATGAGTTGATTCCAGAATACTTTTTCTTCGTCAGACAAACGTTTGATGGAGCTCTTACGAAGTGAGGCATCGCCCAGCCAGTACTCGTTGTCTGGTTGGCTATAGGTGGTTTCATCGGGTTCGTCAACTGAAAGAACAGAATAAATCAGAATAAGAATTTCCATTTCTGTGGATTAATCAGATTTACATATAAATTTCATTTGTATCTAAATCTGATTTATTTCTCTGTACATATTACTTTTTTTTTAAAGTTTTTGGTTAGTTGACGTCATCTGAACCTGTAAATGGTTCTCTTCAAGGGATAGATTTGAGTGAAGAATGTTACTAGAATTCGTTTATGAACATGTTGCGCGAAAATTTTGCAATGAATATTTAAGAAACCCTTCATTTTGCATCGTGATTTTCGTTGTAATTGAGAATAATTCAAAATCAGTTGCTCAGTCTCCATTCCTCCACCTTGCTACTGTGGTTAATATATAATGAGGTATCATCAAGTTTTATTTATAACTAAGGAATAAAGCTGAGCATCTGGATAAAATTTATTCTGTGTATTAATTGATCCTTATGTACGTAATGCTGTGAATTACTGCTATTCGTGTTGATTTATTCGGCTTCAGGAAACCGCAGCTTGAAATAATCCGCAGTTTCAATAATTAAGTATCATAATAATTTAATTGAAGTATCATAAATTTTTTAATTATTTCAAAAACAACATGCAACGGATTTAATAACATGCAAACGGCTGGCGTAGAAGAATTGATGCTAGAAAACCCTTTGGATGAGGACGATTTGAACAAATTTATGACAGTTTATGATAATAAAGAAGTCGATATGATGAAGTCGAAGGTAAAGTTCAGCTATTAAAAGCTAATTTAATTCGCGAGGGCTTGCAATTTGCAACAAGTGTGAAACATTTTCTTACTCATGGTCCTGACACAGAGCGTTCATTAAAATTTCAACGTAATCTTAAGTTTTGTGTAGCAGGATATCAAGAATTATATAAGCAACTTGAGAAACGAAAAAAAAATCGCTAATAACAGACTTTGTTACAACATAAAAACAAAGATCATTAATATAGAACGAAACTCTTCATTTGAATCAAAGCTGAAAGTTGTGCTAGACATATCTGACTCATCTTCTGATGATAACATTTTTTATCCAGTTCGTAACAAACGTGCACGCTTATTATCGAGTAGCAATGAATAGTTGTTAATTAGTAGTTTTATTCCATTTTTTCTTTGTACGTAAATGACATCCCGAAGGCTTCCAACATTCATTTGGCGATGTACGCCGATGACACTGCCATTATGTCCCAAGACATCTGCAATCGGAAAATTATTGAAAAATTGCAGAGGTACATATCTCGTTTACAGCTCTGGCTCATTAACTGGAAAATTAAAGTTAATGCATCCAAAAGCGCTTGCCTCCTCTTTACGAAAAAACGGTGCATTGGCAATTTGCCAGCAGTCACCATTTTCGATCAACCTGTCCCCTGGGTTACTGAATACAAGTACCTAGGGTTGGTTTTAGACGCAAAATTAACATTTTCCCACCATATCCGAAAAACCTATCAAAAGGCTATCGGAATGAGCAGATTGCTCACACGCTTGATTTCTCGTAAGAGCAAGCTGGCGATCAGGCACAAAATTTTGCTCTACAAGTCGATCTTAAGACCGATCATGTTGTATTCGTCGCCTATTTGGGCGTCTGCGGCGACCACCCATCTGAAACGACTGCACGTCTTTCAAAACATCCACCTTAGGAAAATGTTAAATGCTCCCTGGTTTGTTCGGAACGAAGTCCTGCATAACGACCTTAAAATTGAACCAATTCTAGAGTTCATCAAAAAACAATCTTTTAATTTCTTTAATAGGATCCCTCAAATACCTAATGAATCGCTTCAACAGCTCCCTGCGTATGATGCAAGCATTGCATCTTCGCAGAAAAGACCCAGAGCAGCGCTCGAACACTCCTATGTTCACTTTCCAGTCCTAAAAAGACTGCGAGCGCATTAAAGCAATTCATTAGTGAAATCCTGCTTAATTTTCAAAATTCAGGACTTCACTTCGATAAGTGGCAATGTCCCATGGTCAAAATGGACCTCGCGTAATACTGTCGATCACTTTCAAAATTTTTAATTTTTCGAAAACTTGAAAATTTAAACACTTTTCCAATTGTAAACAACTAAAATCATCACCTTTCTAAGGTAATAACTGTTTTCTCTACCAGGCGTCGCTATTGGAGCATAGTAAATTGCTCAATTCTTACTTTTCGACTCATTCTCCTCGCGTTTAAAATCTTCCTTAATTTTAAATAGCTAAATTTTCCTTTAAATTGGTTTCGGAACGGCATTTCTTTTTAATTCATTTTAATTCAATAGTTTAATTTTTCTTTTTATAACCTCTCAAAATCCCGCGGACAACAGCTTTCTCGAAGTCGCTTTCGTCTTCGAACTGATGTCCCACCCCTTAATCTACTCTCCGCCCATTGCTATATATGCTTCTTAGCTTACGGCTACAGCATCCAAAAGCAATGCGCGCTTTCGTAACTTTACTTTCCAACTTTGTTTCGGCAGTTCCTCACTCTGCCGAACGCCCAGGCGTTTGTTGCCTTGATCCTAATTATGATAGCTTTTTACAATTCTGATAAACTTTAACTAATTATGCTCTTTAATTATAAATTATGATGAGAGGGTAAGTTTTTAATTTTTAAAATAGGTACCTCGTAATTTTAGCCGTTACCGTTACCAGTAGTTTTATTCCTAATTTCAATTTGAATTCTTATATGTTGTATTTACCTATAGACTGAATTTTCACTGTACACTAACTATCATTTTTTTTTGTAATAAAAAAGAATTGTTTTTGTTTTATAAATATGTAATATGGATTTCATTATCACTTTTTTGTACGGTTTTTTGGGAACGTATGTAGAGGTTTTTCATCTTAAACGATTTTTTTAAAGTTGTAGAACCTATCCACAAATCTACCATATGTCGCATGTATTCTTACACGATTTTTTTTTGGCATGGTTTTCTGAGAAATGTATGTACCGTGTAAAAAAAGAGTTGGGTGTATTTAGGAGTTGCTACATTTGACAATTTATTTTCCCAAAAATTTCCATCGCCATATCATAGGGATAAGCTACACTACAATAAAGTATTTTTTGATGGGAAACGCGCAAAAATACCCGGCACCATTTGTAAAAAGTCAATATTGATGTAAATCGAAAAAAAAAAAAACTTTTTTTTTTTTCGCGCGAGAAATTTAAGTATTATTTTCATGAAAATTAAGAATTAAGTAAATGAGTTAACAATTCATCCCAAATTATTTACCTTTCCTTTTTTTTTTTATTGGATTCCTATGATAATACAAAGAATATTATGGCCCTAGATGCAGTATACGTGAGACGCCCAATTCGATTTTGCTCTTTCCGTTTTCATATGAGCGACATTTAGGCCTAATATAGCAAGTGGCTTGCACGAAGTTTGACTCGAAATGTCTCAGCCCCCCCCCCAAATTAACGCCAATCCGGACGTATACTGCATCAGGTCCAAATTACGAGGGCAAATAAAAATGAAAGTTACATTTGGCGACATATTGCTAATAAATTGTTGTAAATTCACGGCGTCGAAGAAAAGATACAAGAACTTCGGAATGAAAGATAGATAGTGGTGTTTTTCCTATGAGTGTGTTTTTAGAGAGTGGTTTGTAATGAGGTGTCATCTGCATCCGTATCCTAAATTGGAACAGGAACTGTACGTTTTTTAAGGACTAAATTCCTTAAATGCACATAGATTCATAGTGAAATTGTCGCTGTTTATGGCAAGAGTACAATATCGTAAATACAAGAGTACAATGCCGTAGGAATTTAAATACAGCCGCATTGATATCTCTGATGATTATTGCCCAGGGTGATCAGTATCACCCATCAGTGCTGAAACTGTTGCCGTTGTCCAGCAAATTCTTTGGGACGATTGACGCATGAAAATTAGAGTGATTTCAAGTATGCTGGGCTTTTCATATGAAAGTGTGCATTCCATTATTCACGAACCCACTGCAATTTCGAAAGCGGTGTGTGAGTTAGATGCCACGACTTTTGACAGCCGCACTAAAAGAACAATGTTGATAATCATGTTTCAATCTTATGCAACAATATGCTACAAAAGGTGGCAAATTCCTAAATCGCATAATCATAGGGAATGAATCATATTTTCACTCCTTAACCCCACAACGACATTTTCTTCTGTGGAAACTTCACAAGCCTCTTCCACAAGGCAAAACCCCAAAAGCCAGTCATTTACTAGTTATGTCATGGCACTGTGTTTTCCATCTGAGAAATTGTTGTTTACACTGAAATCAGGGCTAAAGGGATGATAATAACAGCTACACGTATTGCAAAGCATTACAGAATTTCAGAAAGGCAATCAAAGACCGTCGACATGGCAAACTAAGTGATGATATTGTACTGCTGCACGATAGTGCCAGAACCCATGCTGTTCACAAAATACAAATGTTGTTACAGAAATTCGAATAGAAGGTTAGCCCCACCCGTCATGTAGTTCTATCTTAGTACCGTTCGATTTTCATTGACTTGGACCATTGGTTCCCAAAGTGGTCTATATAAGCTCCCAGAGGTCCATGTTACCAAAAGAAAAAACTAAGAGTTCATGGAATGTATAAAGAGGTTCATGAGATAAGATCTCATTTAGGCACTGACCAAAAGAGGGTTAAAAGGAAGAAAAAAAGATTAGAATAACGAATCCATCAAATAAAATGAAATAAAGCAGCAATAAAGCTGACAGAGTAAAAAGAAAGATTGTCAAAATAACAGAGGAAAAACAATAAAAGAGGAAATACATCTACAAAAAAGAAACACATTTATATGAAAGAGGAAGAAAAACAATTTACTACACGAAAGCAAAATAAATAGCATTTCCTTTCATTTATCTCTTCCCCTTTTTTTAGTACAAAACCTCGATGACGGGCTGTTATAACTATTAAGCCAATAGTTATTATGATACCAACGAGAAATTACTATAAAAGCCTTTATAAAAAATAGAGAAATTTGATACAAAAAATAATTTTTAGAATGTAAGCAAATCACAATTTGGAGCCAAAGGAGCAGTGACTTATCTGCCTGTATAAATGTGCCGGATTACTGGTAGACAAAATAGATGAAGTGTCGGATTATAGTGGGAGTATTGTATTTTCAAAAATATAAATAGGCAGTTAGATACATATATGTTAAAGTGGATCAAAGTAATCTAAGAACTTTGAGAAAAGTAATTTTTCTAAAATAATTTTTTGTTGTCGTTGTTGTTGTTATTCCGATTGCGTAGAGATGTTGATCATATTTACAATCCCACTCAAATTCTAAAATTTTAAGCAGAAGCGGCTCAAAATAACAACAAAGGTAGTTCTGCGATTTGTGTATGTTTGTGGCGAACGAAACATCCCTCTTTAAAAACCAATACTAATTTTTACATTATAACCGAATTTCAGATCCAGCAAGTAGTTACATTTTGCTTTTGAACGTATTAAGCTATTTTGAGATGGTCTTAAAGAGGGATTCTTAATGTTTTTTAACATTTTTGTTTAAGGTAAATTTTGCAGAGTAACTTTATTTAGTGAGTATCAATACATGATGAAAAGTGCCTCAAATAAAGAAATATTCCGCATTTCTAACTCAAGATTAAAATAAGGTTTTACACTTGGAATCTATTTTGAATCAGTATGCCTTATTATATTTAAATAGCTTAATTTTCGTCCACAAATAGTTGGTACGGAACACAGCCAAATCTAAAAAGAAATGCAAGGAGTATAATGTTATTTAAAGTTCGGTTACATTTCATCATTGTCAGACAAACACTTGCCTAATTGCCTTTTATGCAAAAAAAAAAAAAATGTTAAGCAAGGATTCTGTGGAACCATCCAAGCTGGAGGATCATCTAAGAAGGTGTCACTTTGATAACGCAAAGAAAGTCTTAAAATATTTTCAAATCCTGGATGAAAAACTTAAGAGGATATCCAAGTTGGTCAGTATGTTCTCTTCGACGACAAAAAGAGACGATGATATTTTTCACGTGTTGCATAATAGCTCACTATTTACAGCCAAATCAGAAAAATCGCGGAATATAGGAGAACAGCTAATTTTTGCCAGTCATCGAAGAAGTTTCAGTTCTACATAAATCAACTCATGTTATATCATGTTGTTGCTCAAAAGATTTCATTTGAGCAACAACACAGTTTCAGAGACGTAATCATGAAATAAGTGATGATGTTGAAAACTTCTTGTGTGATTATCTACAAACGATCCGTTTCTCCATTCAATTGGAAGAGTCAGTTTTTCCTGTTAACGAAGCGCTATTATTGGCACACGTTCGTTATATTATGGACCAAGAAATCCACGCTTTTCTCGAGAGCTTTGACAACAGACACTAAAGGCGAACCAATATTTAATATTTTGAGAGATTATTTCATGGCAAAAGCAACCCCATTATCAAATTTAAATGTCGCCAGCAGTAGATGGACTACCTGTCATGTTTGGACGCTATCGTAGTTTTATAAGCCATTTAAAACAAACTGTATCCAAAGCGTTTGCAATTCACTGCATCATCCACCGACAACATTTAGTTGCTAAAAGTCAGAATGCAAATTGATCAATCTCTTCAATTCTTCTTAAATATAACAAAATTCAGAATAATGGTTTAATTCTAGTTTTGTTACGCAGTTGTGCTATGAAAGTGACGATAGCTTTCATCTATTACTTCTCTTGATTATTTTATTTTGAAAGATTTGCATTTTTTTTCACGTGAGTTAGGGCCACAGGATGCCAGACAAGGGCAATATAATATATGACTGAGTGAAAAATTCATTTACACGTAAGCTACTGTAGGAAATTTGCTGATAATTATTCTGAATCCTATGCATTGGTGTAGGCAAGTAGGTATGGAGAGGCAAAATCAGAGCGAATCTCCCGGGTTCTTTTGAAACCTGTCGGAAAACGGTCTGAATCTGCCGGAAGCTGTTGAAATCCGCCTTTGAACACGCAGAGTAATACTTAGCAGATTTCCCCGAGCTGTGCACTAGTAAGCTAGTGAGCTGAACTTTGTTGAAAGTACTGTTAGTGTTATTATAACTGCTATTTTGCATCTGTTTATGTTGCTGAACTGTACAAATTTTTCTACTTTGCTTCGTATTTGCTAAATATTGTGAATAAAGCGTTATTCTCCATTATTCTCCTTGTTGAACCATTTTCAATCTGCACCTATAGGACAAAATTTTTGAAACACAATACCCTTTTAATTCTCCATTTTTAACTCTTCCATTGAAACAACGGCTAGGTATTTTTTCAGAATGCATAAAAAAATATGGGATTTGCTGTAGTGACATGAAATCGAAATAGCTATGTTACGTTCGGGAATAGAAAGATGTTCGTACTCAAACGCTTGGTTTGTTTGGATACGTACGCCCATCTTTACTGCCGAACGATTCCTTTACTTATGACGCGAAGAAATGTTACCTTGGAATTTTGCGAACGACAATAATCGGATACGGACACATTATATATATATATATATATATATATATATATATATATATATATATAT
>BMAW01131411.1:445153-463861 GCA_019974015.1 Nephila pilipes
GCTACTTGCCATTCACCACTCTCGTTCACCAGCCTTTTCGACCTTATTTAGTGGTTTTTTTCAACTGCCACTCTCTAAATACCCGAAATACTGTTAGGCGAGAAAGTTCAAAAAAGAGTCGTCGTTTTATTGATGCTGGAACCAGATCTTCTTGCTAAGATGATAAACCTTCTTTCAAAGCCTCCTAAATATTTCGTGTTACTTTTTCCAACGTTAACTTTTGTGATAAGTGCTTCGTCCGAAGCTGAGCGTTCCTTATACTGTCACTCTACGTCCCCATTGGACACGTTTACTTTTAAATAAAGGGTGTCTCTAATTTTTGACTACTCAGAATATATATATATATATATATATATAATCACCTCTCATCATTTACACCACAATCAGCGAATCCTATACATATATATGGTGTTCGCTGATTGTGGTGTAAATGATGAGAGGTGATTATTCACAACACTAACTTTTATTTATCAGACGTAGGCCGGAAACATTTATGAATTGGACAAATACAAATATTATTGTAATTACGAAGACACTCTAATAAGGTTCTAACGCCTTTGCACTCAACAAACAATATAATTCCTGTGAGAGACCAACTCTTTAATACAATGCTCTAGCGTGAGAGCGCTGGAAAAATCTTCATTCTTTATCTCTGAAAACCAAGTCAAGAATCCCGCTCAAACTCTCAAAGTCTGTTCCAGATGGCTTCCAAGCCGAGACTTACCAAGTCTGTTCTCGATGGCTTATATATATATATATATATATATATATATATATATATATATAAGGAGGAAGCGAAACTAAATTTCTTAAAATTAATTTGTAATTCAGTCGTGGTATAATGAAGATACAAAAAATCTCGAATTAGAAGTTTATTAACGCTAGAATTACTGAAGTGGGTCATCTGTGACCCAAGACGTAAGTGTTTGCTCGCTTCACAGTTATATTTCAAAATTAAGCTTTCGAATTTTTTTGACTTTTCCGAAATATTTAGAAACGAATTTAGCTAAATTCCAAGGAATACTTTTTTATTTATATGTCTGTATACCGAGAACTAACATGAGGTTCATAGCTAACCCGAACAAGATAATTGACTTGTCTTTTATTTCAACCAGGATTTCAACTCTACATTTTTCATTTACAAAAGAATTGTATAAGGAGATGTATTGCACCTGCTTTTTGCAAATGGGTGAGAATCAGAAGAAGTTGTGTCCACACATCTGACGTGTACCTGTGTGGCAGATGTGGAGCTTTTGTGATTGGCAGCTATTGTATCTATGTATTGGAATGTCGTAGTATGTTCTTATCTCTGTTACAGGCTAGAAACTAAGTAAAAAGAATATTTTCTGCTGTAAACTGAGCAGAAGGAAAACGAATTAGTGCTATTCCAGTTTTACACACGTTTAGGGATGGCATCGAGCAAAAGAGGTCTTTCGAAAGAAGAAGCGTTGAAATTGCTAAATGAACTTTAAGAAAATGTTTCTTGCGAAAAGAGAGAAAATACATCTGATGATGACAGTGAAAATTTTGTTATAAGCGACGAGAGAAATATTGAGGAGAATGCTCAAATAATTTCATTGTCGAATCCATTTCAAGTGACAAAGAGCTGAATGAAAATATTCCAAGTAAATGCAGGTCAGGAACTCATATAATAACAAAAATTGTAAAATTATTAAGAAAATAATAAAAATAAAGAACAATCACCCTTCAAAGTGATTTGGAAGAAGTGAAAAATGGAGCTATGTGGAGAGTGCATCAGCAGTGTTCAGTTTCTTCTGGTCAACAACCTATTCAAAATATTCTAAAAGATAATCCGGGACCTACACCATATACCAAAAAAAATATTATTAAAAGCGGTGTTCTTTAATTTCCGGGAGACTTTTCATAGATGATAAAATGTTGAATATCATGAAGAAATGTACAGAAGTTGAAGCAAGATCAAAACTAAATAATGAAACTTAGAGCATTTCTCTCGATGTGCTGGATTCCTTTATTGCAATATTTTTACGTACGAGGAGCTTTAGCTGAAAAAAAGGGGTTTCTATCACTAGTTTTTGTTCAACGACCTGGGGCCACAATTTCCCCCATTTAATAATGAGATGGAACAAATTTCTAGAAATCATGCGATAGATGCGTTTTGCCTTAAAAATGTCAAGATTAGATAGATTAAAAGATGATAAATTTGCACTAATATCAGGTGTTTGGAATACAATCGTAGAATATTGTCTCATGTGTTACAAACCAGGAGAAAACATTACTGTAGATGTGCAGGTCTTTCCATCAAAGACAAACTGTAAATTTTTGATATATATGCCAAACAAACCTGCCAAATGTGGCATACAATTTTGGTTGGCTGTAGATGATGTGAGTTCAAAGTACATAATCAATGAATTTTCATATTTAGGAAAATGTAATTCCAAATCAAATTATCTAAGCGTTGATGAAAATTCTACTCTTAGGTTAGCGCAGCCTTATCTCAAAACAGGACAAAATATTACAAGTTGCAGTTTTTTTTTTTTTTTTTTTTCACATCTCTAAAACTTGTAGAAACCCTAAAAGAAAACGTTTGAGCTATGTCGGAACAATCAATAGAACAAAAAGAGAATTTTCAAAATCCTTGAAGAAAACAAAAAGCAAATTATATTTAACAACCTTCATGACACATAACATAATAACACCATTCTTGTTTCTTACAAATGTAAAAAAACAAAAACCCAAAAAATGTACTTCTTAGCACATTGCATTCTTTATTCGAAATTTCTCAAAATAAAAAGAAAACTCCTGAAATTATAAATTTCTGCAATTCTGCAAAATTTGGGGTCGATGTTGCATATCAGCAGGCAAGAAAATATTCCGTGAAATCTGCATCAAGATATGGCCTATGCATGTTTTATTTTCAATATTTTATATCTAGAGGTGATTAATTCATGGATAGTTTTTAAAAAGGCAACAGGTTCTAATCTGAGTAGAAGAGACTATATTCTAAAATTAATAGAGGAGCTATGAAGGAAATACACAGGTGTTCAAAATTAAGAGAATTTTCCGATTTGGTCGATTATCTCTAGAACTACAGGACAGATTTTAATGAAATTTGGTTTATACATAGGGTTGATATAATACAAAAAATAACCATTCAACAGTTATAATACACACGCATCATCGAGCGTAACACTCATAGGAATCGCAAAGCATGAAACAGCAGTTGCAGAATAGAACAAAAAAAATATGTTAATAAGGAGTATGGTCCCCTCTTACAGATATATAGTCCTCGCAACGTGATTTTATGCTAGAAATAATGGAATTTATGAGTTCCAGTGGCAATTGGTCCACTCATTCATCAATGCTGTTTTCAGGTCTTGGATGGTTCTCGGAAGGGGATTGCGAATTGCTATTTCCCTCCCCAGAGCGTCCCAGGCATGCTGTATAGTATAGGATTGAAGTCTGGAGATATGGCTAGTTAATATATATATATATATATATATATATATATATACATCCGGTGAATATCCTCATTTTCCAGAAATTCGTTGACCAACTGAGCTCTATGTGACCTCACGTTGTCATCCATTTCAAGGAAATCAGGATCGATTGGACACTTGAAAAGGTGGATATAGGGCCTCAAGACATCTTCCCTATACCTCTTAGCAGTCGTACTGCTTCTTTCAAAGACATGGAGGTGTGTGCAGGCCATCCAAAATGAAGCCTGCCCAGACCATCAAGCCTCCGCTGAAGTAATGGTCGATTTCTTGTACATTGGAGGGCAGGTAGTGGATCCCTGGTTCTCTCCATATGAAAGTAAGGTGAAAATCACTGGTTAGGTTGAATCGGGACTCATCAATAAACAGAACAGTCACCCATTGGTTCATGCTCCAATTTGTATGATCTCTGCAACATTTTAAGCGGATTCTGTTCGCAATACTGAGAGGTACGAAAAAAAACAGGTCTGCTTGCAAACAGCCCTCTCTCATGAAGTCTTCTGGAAACAATCACCCTTGAAACTCGGGTTCCTGTGCCAGTTTACAACTTATGAGAGACCTGAGAAGCTATAGCATCCCTGTTACGCCTTGCTATAATGGACAATTGGCGATCTTCTCTGGCCATCGTGGCTCTTGGACGACCTTGCTCAGGCTTTCTCTCTACGAATCCGGTATCCTGAAACTGTTTCTATAAGTTGGACACGACGCTGGGCTTTAAATCGAATTCTCTGCAAATCTGGAATTGAGACTGGCTTGCTTCTAGAGCCTTCCCACAATTCGCCACTTCATTCCATTATCTAAACGTTGATGGTTACTAAGTTTTGCGGCTTGAATTTTAATTTTAGCTTTTTCAGCAAAAAAAAAAAAAAAAAAAAAAAAAACACCAAGAAATTCGGGAAAATGCGCTAGCGAACGAAATGTGGATTTCGGCACGCGTGCTTATAAATTTTGTTTTTCGACTAGTTCCGCCCACGTACACACGTATTCGACGTAGAAGATTTTCCTCTTTGTGTCCAAGCAGTATTTTTACATTTCGTTCAATTCTTTTCATAAAAATTCTACAAGATATGCGAATTCTCTTAATTTTGAACACCAGTATATATTGCAAAAGAAGCAGAAGTTATCCGTCCGCGTACTACCACAGAAGTTTCAAACGAGCGAAAAAGTTTCCCCGATAAAGTAATGCAGAGACAATAAAACTAATAATGTGAGTGAAAAATGCTCAAAATTTGTATGCAGATTATGCACAGCAAAAAAAGAATATAAGACTATAGCATTCTGTGTGAAATATTCCGAGAAAAATTAGTATAATGTAAGTAAAATGTTTTAGTTTTATTAACATTTTAATTTATTTAGTAAGTAAAATTTTTAGTTGCATATTTAGCTTTTATTGTGATTTAATATTTTATTAATCTGTAAGAACATTATGATATTTCAATTAATTTAAATATGTGTTATTTGAAAGATACTTTTACATTTCATTTCATACAACCTGCCAAAACCTTAAAGTATTTATTCCACAATTAGAAATTTAATTTTTTTAAAGATAATTTAATATTAACTAAATTTTATAATATATAATATTCTAGAATCTAAATTTAATAAATCATTGATTAAAAATCATTGTATTAATTATGACAACTTTATTTTCCGTCTGTATAATCATAAGAATTTAGAATAACATGACTGAAGTTCATGGATCCGTTATGACCCCCCCCCCTCCCGGTAGCTCTAGGTATACCAGAAATACGGTAATTCTAGTGTTAATCTTATAAGAGAAAAAGGTAAAGTGTTGCATAGTGATATCGGTGGACGTAGCGTAATTTACGTTCTCTCGCTTCAGTGGTGAAAGCAGAAGAGCATTAATATTTTCATCGGGACAATTTGAGGACGCCAGATGCGTCGTTTCGCCTTCGTGGCTTCAGCGGGAGAAAACCTTCGCTGCTTGTAATTTATATGCACGGATTTCTTCATATCATGTGGTATTAGATTTAGGGATCTTCAGGTATTTTAACTGCAGACAAGAAATCTATAGGGAAATCTGAGAAATATGCTGAGAAAGAATGATGGTAGTTGTTGTAACAGCAGTCCATACTATGATTAAACATATATATCTCTAATAATAAAAAGGAAAGGACACCTCACTCCGGATCAGATATAGATTAAAAGCTACCGCGCTCGTGTAGATCTCCAAATTGATTTCTCGGTGATTGATGAGATTGTCATTGTTTATTGACGTGGCACTAAGAAGCAACAACTCGAGAGTTATTGGCAACGGACTTCATAATTTTGAACTTCGGTCAACTGACGAGGACGAACTTGAACTGGTATTTCCTTCTCTAAACTTCACCATCACGCTAATGGGAGGGCTTGGTATCTTGACATATTTAACGTGCATCAGTCTCGCTACATTGTGGATCTTTAGTGGCACAGGGTTCGAAACCCACGACTCGACGAAAACCAACGACTGTAGTGTCAGCAACTATAATCACTAGGCTACCGCGGCCACTATCGGCTATTGAAACAAGTTGACATATATGCACGGATACATGTTATGTGTGTCCATCTACAACCATAATATCGTTGGAAAAGTTATGTTGCCGTAGGAAATATATTTGTTGGAATTGCTGATTGTGGTCCAGAGTCATGTTCTCTGATGAATCCTGATTCACCGTGATGAGATATTGTGGATGCCAGCTTCTGTAAAGAAAGAGAGAGAGGAACCCTTTACTGACCACAGAATGTTCTCGAAGTTTATCGGTATTGCCGAGATATCAAGGAGTGGAAAGGCATTACGGATGATACAAGAATGACTCTTCACGAAGATGCTGTTACATCACAGATATATTTTACCGAGATTCTCCTGAACCAGGTTTGCCTTTTTCAGAGTAAAGTGGATCCAGACTATCTGTTCGTGGAGGACAATGCACGCTCACACAGGACAGCGGGAACCTCCAAAACTCTGGAATGACCTATGTATTCATAGGATTTAAATCCGATTGAACATGCTTGGGATGCTGTTGCTGGACGTGTTTCACAGAGGAATCATTAATCCAAACTGTACAAGAGGTCAAAATCGTCTCGATAGAGATATGTAATCTACGATATCTTTCCAAGTTTTCCTTGATAGTTTAGTGGAGAAAATACGCAATAGGGTAACGATAGTACTTCCTTTTTATTGTCCTTTTAGACTTTCTTTAGACGCTACTTGATTCAAACAATTTAACTTCGAATTATGCAAAATTCAAGTTCATAAATAAATTGAAGTGTAGTGAGTAAGAAACAAGGGAGACGGAAATAAAGGAGATGAAAAGAATAATAAGGTTATGATTATTGGAATGATGTTTGTGTGCTGAAGTCTTCTGGCATGGATTAAGTGAGCTCAGGACTCAATGCTATCGGAGCAATGGTTGGAGGTACTCGCTTCGCATTCCGGTAAGCATGTTCTTTGATATATTATAGAAATTGTTAGTACTCGAAGAAAAGGACAACTATGGAGAGCATCACCCTTATTTGAAGATTAATAAACGATATTTTGAATAAAATTAATTGTTTTAATTAATTTATCTGTACTTACGTTGAAATTTAGATCTTGTGAGTAGAGTAAACTTTAAGTTGACAGACGAGAAGGACAAAATGATACCGTCATACCTAGGGGACTAAATGTGCATTAGTGTGCGAGATAACACTTCTTTTTAAGTGACTTATCTAAGTGACAGGTAATATTTAAAACCTCCTATAATCCAGTCCCGTATTTCATAGCCGGAATAAACTTCCTATATTTCACAGTCGGAATAAACCTCTTATATTTCCTAGCCGGAATGATGAGATGTCATTCCGGCCAGGAAGAAAAATTTCGAGAATTTGAAAATAACTACAAAGATGAAATTATTATTTTCTTTTTTTTTTCAACGTTGATTTTTCATGTGATGAAATCTATCACATTTTGTCGAATATTAAATACACAGTATTCTTATTAAATATACATTTCATTTCAACTTTTTTTAATTCAATATTTTTTATTAAAACTTATAAGAAATATTTATTTGTTCCTTAGCAATAATCAAGCAATGTAAAAAAATGCTTGAAATTATATATTTGTAAATAATGTTATATCATATTCAATATGCAATAATCAATCACTAAACAGACAGAGCAGTTTCTTTTTCAAATAACTTTCGAGCAGTTAAAACTGAATTTTCATTAAACACGCGACATGCGGCAAAAAGACAATAAAAATTATTTAATGACTGTCACTTTCATTTTGAGCTCTGCATGTTGTGTGCTGAGAGGAATTCAATTTCCTTAATACGCGTTTCTTGGAACAAAATATTTTTAATGATTTAAATTTACCTGTTGAGCAACTGTCACTTGTGCCTGAAGTTTCTCTGCTTCCAGCTGTTTCTTTGTCTTCTTGGTTTGCACTTCTCTCGTACCCCAAGACACCACATGTAAATTAGTGAAAGAATACAAAGCGAGCAGTAGATACATGGAAGGAACACTGAGGAAATAGACGAGCCCATGAGCAACGCACCAGAATTCTTGTGGATGGGCCAGCGCTGCTATAATAAAACTAGCCGTCATTGACAGTATGAAAATGGCGCTTGGCGAAGTAATTCCATCAAGTACTACTTGTAGAGAGATTCCAACAAGAACAGCCATCATTAATAAGGCATAAAGAGCACTAAATATTTCAGCGACAAAGATCTAAAAAAAACAAAGAAACTTTGAAGGAAGTGGATCAGATCAAATTCTGAAATATTTGTGATTTTAACTGAATTTCGTGGAATTTCATTTTTATATTATTGTCGTAATCATTTACCACTTAGAAATTACCACATAGTAGGGGTAACTTTTCCTTTTCTTATCTAGAAATTGCTTTGTGCTGTACAAGCACTATATCGAAGGAACCGAGTTTCGTTCCTTGCCAGGTCAATCGTCTATTGCGCCTGACCCCTCTCTTTTTGTCTTCTCTCTACCCACGCATTCACTGACGGAGGGAATTTTTTCGAGCCTTCTCTGTGGAGTTCATCTAAAACACCTGCACTCTCCGGATGACGTCCTCTGGATGGAGGAAAGGGAATCATCTCTGTAGCAATGCAGTTGGTTTGCTCCAGATGGGGAGAAGAAATATCTCTCCCACATTATAATTTTTGTCCTCACGCGATTTTTAAGACCTTGTTCTCTTATTAAAAACATTTAAGTCATTGGGTCATTGCTTTTGAAGGCTTGTTTATTTTGGCTCAACTCATTCGAGATTATTCCTCTTATATTAATGTTGTCATATCATGTTTCCAAATAAGATTTTGTTCAACATATTCGTATTAATTGCTATTTTGTAAGTCCTTTAAATTGAGAATCGCATGATAATGTTTTCTAATTACGATTATAAATTATTGTCTTATATATCACAGTAAAATATTCCAGAAACTTTTTACACTGGAAACGTAAAGGATACTCTGTAAGGATTTAGAAATTATAATAAGAAACAGAGAATAATTAAATAATATTTTTACATGAACTTTCAATTAGCCGGCATTAGGATTTGATATCAGGAGCTCTCAATATGTATAGACAAGCATAAAAAACACAAAATTCTTTGAATTTTCTACACGATTATGAAAAAAATTTACGAAAGGATTTTAACTAACATGCTTAAAATAATTAAACGCAGAAACCTAGAATAACTACAGATGAATAAAATGTTAGAAGTAAGCTAAATAAAAAATACTAACACGTTTCTAGGAAAATACTGGAAAGTTTAGTTGCAACTGAACTTTTACATGCATGACTTCCTCAGAAAATCGCTAACTTACCTGAGTATCGTTCTTGGCATAGAAACAAATAAGAATGAAGAAAATGATCGGTACTAGATTAGCTATGAAAGAATGCCAGTTGGATATTCCGAATGCCGATACCATTGCTCCTACCAGCATCAGAAATATTGTTCCTGGCCCCAAGATCGTCCCCATCATCAACAGCACCTGAGGATGCAAAGCGAAAATTATCGGAATCATGATAAAAGCTCTGAGTAGTCCTTAAATTTATTAAAGATAAAAGCTCAAAACATATGAAAAGTCTAGAAATTTCGAATATTGATGGTGAAACCTACTCACTTGGTAACCAATATAGGGTCGCGATATGTTGTCGTTGCATTTAACTGTTTCCTTGTAATTGATAAGCAAATCCATGATGTTCGCCATGGTGGAGGGAGCCCAACGTCTCCTCTGAGTATAAAACTCGGAAAATGTTTCTGGACAGTGTGTATAAGCATCAGAAGCAGCGCTGTATTCCACTCGGTAACCTCTTTGCAGAAGCAAGGTACATAGCCATCGATCTTCTCCTAGAATTGGTTGTCGATTAATAAATGCGGTCATAATTTAAAAGTTTATAAATAAAAGGAAATTTACGTGGGGCAATTTATATTCAAAGGTCGGTCAAATATATTTTAGAATGTTTTTAATCGACCCTTATATATTTTGCCACAGCAAACATGATACGTTATTTAAAGTTTAAATAACCCTTTGGTATCTTTTTATTTTCCATATGCTCATTTATTTCGTCGCTAGCCCCTTAAATAAAGATGGTTCGGTATGGAATGACTCACAAAATGTGGCACTCAGTTTCCGACCGGAAGAGTTTTGCTATTTTTTTCCAAATTCACTGGTTGTTAAGCATGATTATTTTTTTTATGACGACTCATTTCATTGATGTAGAATACTACAGTGAATTTTTTTTTGAGAAGGTGCAGTCCATAAGACATTTCTATTGCGATCTTTAATTTTTCTTTCTCGAGGATAATGAGATACTTCATACAGCTGATGTAACACAAGAAAAATTAAAGACACTTCTCAGGACAACACTCAAACATCCTCCTTAAATTCCAAACTTTGGATTACCATTTTTTTCGACCCTCAAATAAACGTTGGGAGGAGAAATACTTTCATAGAATGAAGAAGTAGAGAAATTTGTGAGCCATTGGATCTGTATCGTCGGATTCCTTTTTGACATCCAGTAATACGAAACTTATCTTTCAATATGTCGGAGGGGGGGATATGTATATTTTGAAGAAGGATACATAAAAAAATTACATTTGTATAATTTTGAAGATTAGTGGTTCTGAAAAAATCGTTTAAAAAGTCTCATTTGCATTTGATCTACTTTCGTATATTCATTATTTACTCGTAGATGGATACGTTTCTTACTAAATTCAATTTTTTTCTTCATCTTGTAGACGTATGTGACGAAAATAAAAAATAATAATCCTATTTAAATAATTAGGATAATAATCACTCTATTAAAATAATTAAGATAATAATCACTCTATTAAAATAATTAGGATAATAATCACTCTATTAAAATAATTAGGATAATAATCACTCTATTAAAATAATTAGGATAATAATCACTCTATTAAAATAATTAAGTTTAATTATTTCCGTTTTAAAAATTGCTTTTGCGTTCGTATATTATCCAATTATTTGACATGATTAAAGTGAAGTAGTGGGTGCCCCTTGGCAACTGGCGATTTTTGGGTGTAATAATGATTTCAATCTGCAAATTCTTTTTGATAGTGGCTGATAGTTCTTTAGAGAAATTTCTCATAGGTCACGTGTTTTCTTTCTTAACTGGTATTCGTTAAAAGCGGCTGGCGATTTTTGAAAAACAGCAAGAGGTATTAATGGATACGTTATATAGTTCTCTTCACTTTTTAATTACTTATTTTCTCTTTCACAACATTCGTTGTTGAATGACTTGGAGGAATTCTTTGATTGTCATTTTAAATATATCTGAAAAGCATGATTTACGACTATTTTTTTTATTATTTGCAGCTAAAGAGTAAAGTGCATGGACAAATATTTAGTTTTAAAAAAAAGATTAAATGTTCACTTTGGAATGAATGAATGAATTTATCCTCCCTCGTGGAACTATTCTAAAAAATGTCTCTTTATTTTTTGTATAAGTTTTATTGCATAACGTTATTATTTTTTACTTAAATATTTAAATTTAAACTTTCAAAATAAATTCTAATTAATTTTTATTCTTTACATTCTATTACAATATACAAATTTAAATAATTAAAATATGTAATCCTTCCAATGTTGTAATTATTTCAGGACGAAATAATGAATAGCCAGGATGGTTTCAGGAACAAATATTATTTAATGCTCGACACGTTCCACAACACAAGACAGGATACAAATACATAAATAAAACACAGATTCACGAACATGACTACATCGTTCTTTTTACCAAATCTTTCGCCTTCGATCGAGCTTGCGCTCGCTAGTCATCCTGCTCGCCAAAAAAGAACATGTGGCGCCATCTGGCTACCGTTTAATAGTTACATGGAAGGTAGTGGTAAATTACAGTGTTACAAATATATTATAATAATTATAATTAACCGTTATAAATATTTAACATTATTATATTTACAAATAAAAATTAGTTAATATCATAATTAAGTATGAGTACTTTTTATTCTTATAACTTATAAATGTACTTGTAAATAATTATATATTTTATAATGTATAATAATAAGGAATCATATAATAATAAAAAATTATAATTTTTATAATTATTCATAATTATTATTATATTATATATAATTATAAATCATTATAAAAATGTAATTATTTGTAATTATTTATGGTTAAATATTGTTATTGGTTCCATACAATTTTCATAATTTTAACATTCTCATGTAATTACGTTTAAAATTACCAATTTGTACATTAAAATAGGTTTCGTTTCGGTTTATTGTTCATTTTTGACATCATCATGATGTTACTACTTATGTATTACTAATTTGGCGATCTACTGTCGCCGTTGTAGGATAATGGTCAGGATCGCGGACTCAGGGCTGGCGTTGTTTTTGTCGAGTCGTGAGTACGAGCCTTGATGCGCCACTAAAGACTCGCCGTGTAACAGGGCTGAAGTCCTTTGAATCTGGTCGAGGTTCCAAGCTCTCCTGTTGGTGTGGGAAGTTTGGAGAAGAAGGTGCTAGCGCAGGTGTCGTCCTCGTCTCTTGACTGAGATTCAAAGTTACGAGGTCCGTCACCAATATTATTCATGTTGCTTCTCAGTGCGACGTTAATAAACAATCACACTGACGACCTATTTCTTAAGTCGCCATGTTTTAGCCAAAATCGCCCAGGAGCACTCAATACTTTACTTCAGCCCATTCCCTTTTTCTCTGTAATTTAAACTGCCAACTTTGATAACTTCTCACGTTTTATAATGTGTAGTAAGACTCCATTTAGAGCTCAGTGTTCGTTCCTAGATTATAAAGCGCTGAATAAAACAAGGTCAGACTATGACATATAAGCACATAGTTAATTAGGGAAGGGGAACGCGTAACTAAAAATAAACATATTATACTTAAAGTTTTTTTTAAAATTATAAGGATTATTTTTAATGAGCAAATAGAATCATTATCGATTTTACAACTTAGTAATGTCAATGATAATAATTCATAAATTACTTTCATTTTACATGGCATTCTAAATCGTGTTGACAGCGTGGACACGAAAACAAAGCTGGTACGGTAGCCGAATGGTCATCGTCCCGAGCTTATAGCCAGCGTCTTTTCTGTTGAGTCGTGGATTCACTGCGGCAGACATACCACTATGGTCATGTCTTGTATCAGGCTAATGCCAGTTAAATCAGTCGAGACTCCAAGTCCTCATTTTGAGATGGTATGGAGGTCTTATGAGTGGGATGTCACTAGACAGAGACTCAAAATTATGAGATCCGTTACCAATACTTTTCGTGTTGCTTCTAAGTGCGACGTTAATAGAACCATCAATCAATCAAGCATGCAAACAAACAGAAAACAAACGCAATCTGCGTGGCCAAAGCGAATAAAGCTACCAGCACTTACACTTAACTTAATTTAGAAAGTAAACGTACGTAAATGTGTATGTTTAAGATATCGTATACGCATACAACACACTTTTAATTATTGTTGAAACATGGGCTGTTCGCGAAATTTCCCTTCAATAACGGTAGAGTGATCAGATCACATCCAAGAAAGAACTGCATAGAGCCAGGGAAGTCGAACACTCATTTCTAAATCCACTAAGAACTCGAATCTGATTGGTTCGGTAAGACGAGTAATATTAAAAACGATAATCTTTAGAATCAGATGTGTATTGAAATTGTTTCCACAGATAGAGAAGGGTAAGTATTGACTGTCGATTTTTCATTTATCTGAATAAAGTAACTTTGTTATCATTATTTCTATTCATTGGATTACTGGTTAGTGACCATTTTAAATACCGATTAATAATGACAGCAGAATGAAGTACTAACGTTGCGTTACAGGTGATTGTCTCATAATAGAAACAACGACGCCGGTACGTAACAAAGTAAGGTATTTAAAGTAAATCAAAATTAAATTTATATATACTTTAATAAATAAAATATGAAATTATATATATTTTAATGTATTTCTTAAAAAAAAAAAACAATACACTTCATGGAATTTCTTAACCACTTACCTTGATCAAATTGAACGTATTCAATAGCCTCTTTGGACTGAGAGGCGTATCTAATGATAGTGTTCTTTTTCATGAGAGCTTCAGCTCGAAAAAGAGAGAAGCACCCAGGACTGCAGAGTACACAGCCAATCATGTGTTCTGTTGCCTTCTGCAACCAGTGTCCAATTGCGTATTCGAATTTCTGATAATACACCATAAGACCTGAAAAAAAATCAAATTTATTTCAGTAATAATGATAACAAGGAAAAAAAAATTTGAGTACAGAATTTATAAATGTGTAATGTAATACTTGTATTTTAAGTTTAAAAATGAGTATGAAAATTTATGATTGAAGAATTGTGTGATTCACTCGGTTTTTTACAACATTTTAATTATTTAATTATTTAATTCTTATTACTTTAACCATGAGTCGCTTCATTCCAAACGATTAACTGCGATGGGTCGATCTAAATACAAATTCCGATCAGCCTGTCCTCATCCTGTGTTTCCCTTATCTTACCTTTCATTTCTGTTGCGCTTATATATCACTCAATCTCTAATTCAATTCACTACACTTATTATCTTCACATAATTTACATAATTATGTTTCATTTGTTTGGAAAGGAGTTGTAATTGTTCACATCTTTACAGCAAAAATATTTCAATTTACCAAGCATTTGGAAAAATTATAATGCCTTTTGAAATTACATTAAAAACAAAGCACTTAAGGTGACTGGTGGCACTTTGCTTAATTGTGGTGTACAATATTTGTTAGACATCACAACTACAAAATTATAGGCCCTTATCTAAATAGATAATTAACACTAATGGTAGACTGGCTCTCCAAACTGAAAATCGCATTAAATATTTTAAGAACGGTGGTCATCTTCTTTGCCAAAACTACAAGAATAGAATCACTTTTTCTTGAAAGCAAACTGATACCTTGGTCTCAATCCACCAAATATATATCTTGGCATTGTTCTTGATTACCATCTCACTTTCGAACAACACATCACACAAATTCCAACTTAATTAAATTAAAATGCCGTGATTAAAATGATCCCACTAATTCGCTGAAATTCAACATTAAGCTTAAATGCTCAAATTCTCCGTCCCGCCATCACTCCTGCATGTGCCATTTGGGGGCAGACAGTTCAAATCCATTTAAATAAATTAAAAGCACTTCAAAATAATATTATTAGGATGATATATAAAGCTAGATGGTACATGAGGAACGAAGACCTCGTAGGTGCAATAAATTTGCTCATAATTAAAAAAAAATAAATTAGAAAATAGCTACTAAATTTTCAATGACCTCAAAAATATTCAAAATTGTTTCCTCCAAGAAAATGAAAGCTATATCCCTGATAATATTAACTGTAACTTTCACAGGCCCCGATAACTTTTAATTTCCTAAAATTTTCATCTCGTTGCTTACGGAATCCCTCCCCTACCTTTTACGGTAAGAAGCTGCATAGTTTACCAACTACCTGTCGCAGAAAACCTCAAAATTTTTATTCTCACTCTTCCAACCAATCAGAATGCTCCCTCTGGTTCTTAGCTGAACTCAGAGAAAGGTACCCCCCCACAAAAAAAAATTAACTATCATACTTTAACTAAAGCTGCTGTTTCCTGACTGGACGTCTCAGTTTAACCCGATTTCCCCCACCCCCCAGACAGATGCCTAAACGAAAATCTCAGTTAATTTCCCCATTTTTCAAGTAAATTTTTATAATTTTTATAAACTTTTTAATTTTCAATCCAGATTAAATTAATAAAATGTTTCTATTTAATTCAATGTAATTAAAAATTTTAATTTTAAGATATTTTTTATTTCTCTGGATACATGGAAAAAAGCAAAGCTGGACTCTAATTTTCAGATGGGAAATAAAAGCCCGACCGAGATAAGCGCTCCATAACGACCTGCATTATGAACTGTGTTTGCCTACAATAAGATATTACCATAAGGGATTTTCCGAATATTTTAGACGGAATGAAAAGAAAACAAACTACGATTACCTGTTCCAACGGGATGTATTCGTCCGCAAGCTGCTCCCAAGCTTTTGTTTCGGTTCATGAGATCCACCAGAAGTTGCACTGCGTTCGGTTTGAAGTCGATATCTCCATCCAAGGCCAAGATGAAAGTGTTCTTCAAAAGATTAGAGGAATGGTTTCCAAAGGCTTTACTACTCTCCAGACGGTAGCCGAGAAGGTAGTACATGTACATCACCTGTGAAAATGATAGGATTTGGGTTATTATATTAAAAGTAAGTAGTAAACGCTATCTAGTTGTGGCATCATTTATACAGAAACTGGTAAAGGTGGGAAGCTTACTTCCCTTCAACAGTCCTAATGGACTTTTCTTGGACGCTGTTTGATTCAAACAATTCAACTTCCAATTATGTAAGAAAAGTTCATTAAGCAGATTGAGGTGTAATGAGGACGAGAGAGTTGTGTGTATGAAAAGAAAGAGGAGATAAGAATAATTTAATGAGGTTATTGAAATGAGAACGGTATTAAGGGGGGAGTGCGTGTCTGTGGCTTGTCTTCTGGCGTGTATAGCGGATTTGATGAGACTAGGACTCGCCGGAGCAATGGAAGGTAATCGCATTATTTGATATATTACAGAAGTTATTAGCACTCGCGGATAGAGATTTAACTATGAAGAGCATCCCCTGTATTTGAGAAGTAAATGAAGATATTTTAGATATAATGCACTGTTTTAATTAATTGTTCTGCTTTTGAATTTAAGTTAAAATTTAAATCTTGTAATTAAACTATAAAATGACAGACGAAATGGTAAAAAGACACCGTCGCAAGCACTTCGACTGCAAATGGTATACATGTCTAGCTCTTTATGTACAAGAAACTGAATAACAAATTTATTATATTGATGAATGATTTTTCTTGAATTTTAATCTATCGCATATTTAAAAAAATTTAATTGTTCAGTAAAATCTCCTGTTACTTAGATATTGGCATCTCAGAAAAAATTTCAAAAATACTTCAAAAATATTCTAGGCAGTTGACCTGTTTGAAATGAAGTTTAAATTGTTCCAAATTTCAAAATGATTTGAATTTAACGAAAAGCATGCAAATATTATTCCCTAGTACGGAAATTGAAATTTTTTTTTCTTCCTTTCGTATATGATATGAAGCGATAACAAAATGTCATAATATATTATGTTTTTAAATTGATGAATAACTCGAATGTATTAAAGTTCTCTTCATAGTATACTTATGAGAGTGGATCAAATATAAACGAGACTTTTTTTAATAGTGGCAGACAATTTTGTTTCATTTTTCCATAGCAGCCTTGAAAAATTATTCAAATTTTAAATAATCCTTTGACATCATTTTATTCTTGACATGTTTCTTTACTGAGTAGCTTTTCCCCTTAAACAAAGTGATTCACTAGGAATGATATACAAAGAAGGAAACTGAGTCTACTAAAAGTAAAATTTTGTAACGTCTACTTCAAAATAACGCCTACAATGTGGGAAAGGCCCAATTTATTCTTCAAAACTCAAACTAGATTGAATTATTTTAAGCATCCCTCAATTAAGATTGAATTACTTTAATTTGTGTTATCAAAAAACTATTCGATACAAGAGCTTTTATTCCATAAAAGACTACGGAACACAATAAATTGTCTTGTGGAAATAATTGCTCTCTCACTCTCCATACTCTATTCGGTGCAGACCCCCGAGAGAGTTGCTATAGAGATGACCTCCTTTTCTCCCATGCAGAAGCCTTCAACCAGGGTGTAAATCTTGTAATTCCTAAGCTTTCGTACCATCTGTCAGTTTCTTAAATGATGTCCAGACATAGATATAGTCGGCTTTAAAAATCAAATCAAGTGTTTGGTACAAAAAAGGGTAAGGTGATAAGCTTTTAAGCTTATCATTTGATAAAGTTATAAGCTTTTTGTCATTTGAAAAATTCGTTCAATTTTAATGCTGAACTTTTATGCAGCCCTTATGATTAAGAACAAAACACTGTTCTGATGAAAACATAGTAATTCGAAGATATTTATTGAAATAATCGTAACGAATGGAAGGAAAATATCTAAATACTTTCTCAACGTATAAAGTTCATATCTTGTATTCTTCGATTTTCTATAGTAAATATTTCTGATGTTTCTTGCATATTCCAAACTTATCGTCTGTGATTCATTCCTAATGTAAACATTACTTTAAAGACCGAAATATTGACGATTAGATAAGGATTTTCAAAATGAATTTTAAGTATCATTCAAATGTTCTAACGTTAAATGTGGATAACATTCTAAAACTGGTATTATCAGCGAGGACAGATTATTCTTGAGGTCGATTTATATCGAAAGTTGATAACAAATAGAAAGTTTTGAAACGAATAATTTATGGACCAAAAAAATTAGGGCACCATTAAAAATCAAAACAAACTTCCTAACATGCACAAAAAAAAGATAGTTATTGAATAATTCAAAACTAAAATTATTGAAGAATAAAATAAGAAAAGATAGTTAACATTAGTTTATATATATTATTATTATTATTAATATTAATTATTAGAGATCACGAGCACCATGTTCAGATATCAAATTGCTTATCATTATTCAATGGATCATAAAATTAGTTATCACGTCAGTAGGTAAATGACCTTTTATCATTAAAAGCATGTAAAATTTTTGAAATCATCGGGATTGTAAAATTTAATTTTTGGAATAAAAATTAGAATTAATTTTTCAATTCTCTGATCTGCATGCTGTA
>BMAW01131411.1:463871-502933 GCA_019974015.1 Nephila pilipes
CTTAAAAATGGGAATTAAAAGTGCATTTATATTATGGAACGAAATAAAGCAAAAGAAAATTACAAATAACTTTTTTATTTTATCATGAATTTAATTTCTAGAATTAGGGCTGAAATTATTCCCGTAATTGACAATACCATTGCTATCTTTCTTGAAATATACTGAATTTTGTGGAGTATGTCAATGAAAGTCAAGTATTTTATTGAAGAGGTTCATATCTAAAAAGTTTTTATTGACTTAGTAACAAATTGTTTTCGTTATTATTAAGAGATATAATAATTTGATAATAATCAGCCAAAATTCTTTAGCCAGTACATTTTAAATATGATATATCAAATCAAATTAATAATGAAGTGCGATTAACTAATCATATCCCTAACCGAATATTATAAAAAGAAATTCTAATCTGGGGAACTTTCAATTGACAATTCCAGATCACTGATACCGATTCAAGTAAAGTTCAAGATGGAATCAAAGAAAGGTATACAAGTTCAGTATAATGCCTCACTCGGTCGAACCGGTATGTTATTCCTTTGAATATCTTCAATTTCTCTACATCTCCTCGTTTCTCTTCACAACATTTCTCTTTGTAGTTATTGCTAATTTACGTACAGTTAGACCACCATTAACTCGCCATTTTACAATGGCTGCCTTTTTTATTAGATTCGGGTTAATCTTTTTATCAGATGTAATCAAGGCTTCTTGATTAAAGAAAACATTAGACATCACATCTTTTTTTCTTCCCATACTATTTTAAACATCATGGTATAAACATTCCATGGGATTCCAATTTGTATTGCAAACTTGAATTCTAAATGAGAGAAATAATACGAGAAAACACGAGAAAGGAATAGATCGAGTAATGCTTGTACACCTAAAAAAAAGAGCAAAGTAGAAACTTAGAGGTAGTGTAGGGATCTTTAATGAAACCAGAACTGAAAGATATAAGCCAACAAAGAAGGTACGGGTTAAAAAGCATCCAAAAATAGATTAGCAGAGACCTTAGTCAAAAAGGGGGAAGATAGAGAATGAAAAAGAAATAAAACGTGTGGAGGGGAAAGAGACGTGAACGTGAAAGAAACGTGGCAACGAAGCAAAATTTGGAAAAAAAAAAATTCAAGCGAGCAGTGGGAACTTTGTATAGGATTGAAAAACGAGGCAACGTTCGTAAAATCGGTTGGCTATCAGTAAAGAGACGACAAAGTAAGGAGAATAAGTTACAAAGGAAATAAAATGGGTTAAGTTCGCACTCTGAATGCCTGAGGCAAGAAGGAAGACGACGAAGTACCGCAAGACCTCAGACGGTTACTTTCCTCCCGAAAGAGATAAGATACAAGCCCAATTTAGTAAAGGTAAACAAAAGGTTGTTATCCAGACGTATCATTTGAAAATTCAAGGCTAAAAGAGGACCGACTATTTTAGTACTTTTTATTTACTTTTTTCTGGATTTGAATGTTTAGATTAGATGTGAAAGTAAAATATTCCAATGTAGATTAATTTTTTTGTAAGACATTATTTTAAGATCTTGTGATCAGGGAGATTAGTTGTGCATTCAATAATTCTTTATTGGCCAAATTATACGAGTTATAAAAGTTTTTTCTTTTAAAATTTGATGTCCGGAATAATTGAAAATAATGTAGCAAAAGTGTAAATATAATGCAGAAATTTCATAAGGGTGATGGAATCTATATCGCTACGCAGTTGATATTAATACTACAACTTGCGGATTACTAGCCATGGAAGCTGACTGCTACGAGTTAAGGACGACCAGCTTATTACTCAAAGCGAGGTTCTCTTATCAGGCATCATATTAAAATAAACTGGATGATTAGTGAAAGTCCGTAACAACTTTAGTTGAGCTGTCTTAAAAAATCACAATCTAATAACTTCCACAATTCTCTATCAAACAGGACAAATTTGATATCACACTTAATCTCACTAAGGAAATTAAATCTCATGATGTTAAAAGATTAATAAATCAACAATCTGATTTAACTTCTAAAAACCATTTTTGAGCACCCACGTCAATTTTTTTCTGAATATCTTATTTCTTATTTTGAAATTAGTTTTAGAATCAAACTTCGAAAAATTTTGCTCAAAAGTACCTGAAATATGGTGGCTTAAAAATGAGTCTCCCTTAACATTAAATGTCTCAAACATTTAACGATAATAATTTTTTTTTAACTTTACACTTTTCAAAGATTTTTGTTTCAAATGATAGATATTTTCCCATTTCTAAGAGATTTATAAAATTGAAAAAAAAAAATATTATGAAAAGATACTAATAATAAAATTTGAATTCAATTTGAAGTATTGGCTATTTAGACCATTCTCGACCAAACTGTACAAAAAAAAAATCGAATTCCATAACAGTCAAGTTAATTTAACTATGCTAATGAATGCTCAAGATTTGGTTACCTCTCAACAAGTAACTCTTGACAAATTGACAATTCTTAAATTCAACTTTTCAATTCATATTTTCCTAATAGCTGTATGCTGTGAGCAATTTTACTTTATCATTGTTATTTTCTGTTTAAAAGTGGTTAAAGGTTTTTTTGCGACATGTTTAAACCGAACTTTGCTTTGAACTTGCTTCCTACTTCTAACTTCGGCATATTTTATATATATAGATTTTTCACTATCACTTCATTACACTTCTTTATTCTAACTAATTTGCCTAGATCACGCTTCCTTTGACTGGATAGAAATTTTATTTTTCGTAATTGAATTTATATAGATTTCTAAAGTAATTAATAGAAGAACGCGACCAGTTCAACGTTACGTTTATAGACGTTTTCATAGGCCCAAGATGATCACAATAGTCTAGAGGTCATGGTCGCGGGTCTGCGACCGGCATTGTTTTCATCGAGTCGTAGGTTGGCATCCTGATGCCACTAACAATCGCTGTGTTGTGGGGCGGATACGCGCTAAATCTGGTCGAGGTCTCAAATCCTCCCGATAGTGGGGTGTGGAAGTGTTTGGAGAGGAGGTGGCAGAGATCAGGCGCCGTCTTCGTCACTTGACGGAGGTTCAAAATTACGAGGTCTGTTGCCAGTAGCCCTGTATTGATTCTCAGTGTGACGTTAATAAACAATCACTCATTTATCGATCCAAACTAGAGCCAATCTGATATTTTTGATCATTTCAAATAGAGTAACTGGATGTATTGAATGCCATTCGTAACATGGACTCATACATAAATCCTAAAGATGTTCTCATGGTGACGAAAAGAATTTCAGACCAATTTTCCCCCAACCCGGCACATTGATAAATAAAATCAGAGAGGAAGCCATGACCCCGTGTAGCGGGTGTGTGAGCAGGCTAATACTGTCTGCATTATCAGGCCTTGAATATTAGATCAGAGAATTGCATTACCATCAGGACTACATAGGTACTTATCCAGAATTTCAAGGCAATTAGACAAGTGGAAATGATTAAAAATAGAGCAATAAGGTTTGACATAAACAAATACATTTACATTTATATGAAATTAAATAAAAGCTTTTTCAAATTTTTTAATCAAAATAGGAAAATAAATTTCACTTTTTAAATTTCGAAACGGATACGGCCGATCTCGAACTGCTGTTGCCACTCAACGAATTCATTTAGTTTGTCGGTAGGAATTTTTGAATAATTGTCTTATTGTCCTTCAACAATGGGAAGGTGAGCAGGTGATATTGAATTTCTTAAACTATTTTGTTATTTAGAAGAGCGGTGCAGCTTTGATATTGTTTGTTTTATACTTTGATAGAGTTTCACGTGTACCTAAATTAGTTAGTTATTGCAGATTTAAGCTTATTTTTCTTTTATACGATTCGCCAAATACATAGGAATATTAGTTTTGTGTATTTTTAAACTTTTCAAGAGCTTTTCGGTTTTACTCAAGCAGAATGTTGTTTATTAATCTTAATAAATTAAATTAAAAGTAATTAAATATTACGCGCGAGTAAAGCTTATTGATATTATTATTATATTTTTATTTCTATGGGAGGAATTTAGGGTCACACTGGATGGTAGAAATCCACGCCACGACATTGGTCTTGTCTTCGACATGATTAAAGCAACGGTTTCCTAAGAAACCGGTTCCGCAATATTACGATGGATGACGTCACCCAAACGTTGTCTATAAGAACCAGTGACGTGGCTACATCGCATTCAGAAATTCTTAAAGCTATAAAAATCCCCACTTTTAAAAAACCCATCCAAAATATCTCCGAAACCTTTTTTAGCTCTCTTGAAGATATCGATAATATCAACATTAAAAACCTTGAGAAGTATATTGTTACTCCCAAAATTAAAAGACCTTGACAAATCTTCTCCGATTCCCACAATCCAACTTAATTTTATACTTTGCTTCCAAAATTTCAATACTAATTTATTTTTTAAATCTCTCTCATCTTAAATTTTTCTAACCACACTGGACATGTTCCTTTCACAGAACTTATACTCAGTTTACCCCCATATAATGCAGCCAATAACAGCCACAGAGACCAACCTCTAGCAACCAATGGAAACTCGCCCTTTCATCCTTCCCTCACGACCTCAAAATTATATCTACAGACCTGCACACGCTCCTTTTCGACCTATACCACTTCGATAAATCAGAGACCAGAAACCATCCAAGCTCAACCATTAGTAATTCTTCATCTCAGAACTTACGGCACAGAATGTAAAATTTCCACTCTTCCCAAAATATCTTCACGGTTTAATCAGATTCGTTCTAGAAGAGCTCTAGGCGCCCTTTGAATTCAACGTCATCGCATTCAATGCTCTTTACGATATTATGCCTTCTGTTAAATAGACAACATTTTGGTGGCATCAGACACCAACAAATACTGTGGCTGCCGGATAACGGCTCCGCTTTTCTAGGAAATCATAGCTTAAGCGGAATAAGTCACAACACAACAAAAAATAAATGCCTAACATTATCCTTGTGAACTTACACAACATTATTACTTATCTAATTATGTTTTAGTGAGAAAAAAAAACTCACCTGACTCCATCGCTTTTTATGTCTTATCAGTTCTTTGTTCTTCAAATGGACGACAAGGACATTGTTCCCTCTTAAATGCCATACGAGGCGTCCTCCGTAAGGTGTTGGTACTTTTAAAGGAGGATCAGGTTTTTTACATTTTTTGTACACTTTGCTGGAACATTTGCAAAAATATACGAATTCATGATGTGGAAAGAGAAGACATTTTACAGTTAATTTTTGATGCAAAATATATTTCTATTGGTTAGAATAAAAGTTTCTAAAAAAGTGTTTAGTAGAAAATCGCATTTCATTGGATGTTTTGAAATTTATTGTTGGGAAATAAACTTTTCTAAATTAAATAGTCATAAAAAATTTAACAGAAAAAGAAGTGGAAAGGGAAAAGTAAATTTAAAAAAAAATATTTATGCAAGTGAAAATGGTATTCCTAGTAAAAAAAATAGATATTTGCATTTGCCGTATAGTCAAGTATCGCTTAAGCTTATACAATTCCAATTCAAAATATTAGAATTATGGGAAAATTAAACATAAAGTGATTGATTTCGGTAAAAATTAAAGTTCGAGAATTTTAAAGTCTAGTATCACATTGCACATATTTTTAAATGAATATAGCATAAAAATTAGTATGATATGACAGTTTTATGCAATGATTTTTATTCTAAAAGTTTAATAAATTGAAATAATTGTCCCAGTGATTGAATAAATTAGAATAACTTATAAAAATAGCATAACTCGTTTAAACGAAAAGCATTTTGAATAGTTAATGTTAAGTGGTACCTCCCTCAATATTAATAATATCTTAAAATTATCTGAAGTACTTCGAATCAACCTTTGTAGTAATCTTTCCTTATTGCTGTCCATACGGCTTTCATACTTTCCACTAGCTCATTTTTGCACTTTGGCATTGATTCCAGAAGGTGTTTCTTCATTAAGCCTCACATATTATTGATAGGGTTCAATTCGGGCGAATTGGTAGACAAATGAATTGGTTTCTTAAGCTAACCAGTGGTGAGTGTTGACAATTGGCAAGGTGCAAAATCCTGTTGGAAGATAAAATAATCCTCACATTGATCTTACGTTGATGAAATCATAAAAGGCCAATTATTCCGTGTGTTATATGAAATTAAATTTCCTGTGAAAAAAAAAAATAGATTTCCTAAGATCTCAGCACTCATACACCCTCAAATTCTGACATAGGTGTCAAACTTCAATGAGTGTTTCCAACAATCTGTAGGTAAAAATATCTCGATGGCAAAGCCAAACACGAATACCCTGATGACGGTAGGAAATGGCAAACATTGATTCGTCGGTAAAAAATTTGTTATTTCAGTCCTGAATACTCCCATCGCTATTTGTCTTTACGACACCATATTCCGGCTTTTTTTCGCTTGCAAATAAGCAGCGACTTTGGCTTAGGCTCACGAATATATGATTGAAAATCCCTTACGGAGTCATAGCAATGTGGTAGATGTTGAGGCATTCTCGCCTTGTTCTCGACAAATTCTAATAGATCTCAGGCTCTCGAAGCGATTTTTACTCACGATACGTTTCGGCATTCTGTCTTATAGTGTAATTATTCGATTACAGCATCTATTTATACAATTTATTTTTAAAATTTTGATTTTTAAAATATTCTTTAAAAGTTTTACATACATTTTCCTTCAAAGCAATTCACTTCTTCGGCAATCATCTGTTTAATTATTTCCTCTTATTGCGTAGTCACAATCTCTATCTTAATAAAGTTCGATGTCTTCCGAGTAGTCCACTTTTATTTTAACTATTAACAAACTAAAGCTGACATTATGAAAGTTCTAGCTTTACAAAAGCTCCATATATGTCAATTTTATCGTCAACGCAGACTAATCATATTATTTTACAAATGGAACCGCTTCAGTGAACATTAAATTTTAATAATTTCGATAATTTCTATTAATTCCTTAAGCACATGTGAATAACATATCATATGTAATTTTACTGTAAGAATTTTTTAATTTTTTCATTCTTCCCCGTTGTTTATATTTTTACTGATATCAATCATGTTATATGACAATTCAATGCTATTTTTGGTTAGTTTAATATTTTTTTAAATAATCAAATTATTATTAAAATTTAGTTATATGGTTATTTTAATATTTTGAATTGGATTTATGTTATTTAATAAAATATTAATATTAAATTATATGTATAAATAGTTAAAAAATATCAATATTTAAGCCATTTTACGAATAACCAAAATTAAAACTTGTTAAATATATTACGTATATAAATGCATTTTAAAAAAGCCGGAGTACATAAGTTCATTTATACTAGATAATAAGCTCATTTAACTCAATAATGATAGTTTCTCTAAAGGCATTAAATTTGTTTAAATATCATATTTAAAAAATTACAAAGAAAATTTCGAGCATCCTTTAAATACAATACAATTTAATTAATCCTATATCTTTTGCAAATAATTAATTTTATCCAGATTATCTGGATCGTGTTTATTTTAAATTGCATCGGGATAATATTCAGCAATATATTTAATGTATTAAAGAAAATGTGATGCAGAGAAGCTTTTAATGTACATTTATTGAACTACGTCATTTACAAAAGGAACACAATGCCTTAAAAATGACGGAAAGAATTTTATAACCTAATTTTAGTTGTATGTCCTCCTTAATATATATGTACAAAATTTCACAACTCTAGTTACATTATTCAATAAGTTTCTTAAATTTTCTTTAACAATGTGACAATTGTGTGACCAAAATAATGTGAATTTCAAAACTTAACTTTTTTCACAAGGATTTAGATAAATATTATTTTTTTAAAATTTCACAAAATTAGTAATAACTATGTTTTTACTATTTTTTATAGTATCTGATAGAAAAAAAATTGAACAACTATAAATAGCAATTGGATTGCTATAATCTATGAGCAGCATTACGAGCAACACTTTTAAGAAATTGAGAAAAAATTGTTTCGAAATATTAAAATTTGTATAAGTAGTAGAATTTTTAAGATGTTGAAGTATTTCAAAAAAAATTAATAAAATTTTTATTTTATACTTTGTTTAAAAATGAAGACCTTCTCCCTCCAAAAATGCATATTTATGTCTGCTAACATATGAGGAATATAAACTTTTTCTTATAAATATCTAATTTAATAAAATTGTTCACAGGTTACACCTTAAAGCAGGAATGTCTGTTCGTTTATTGACGTCGCACAGGGAAACAACAAGAGGGACATTGGAGAACGGTCTCTTAATTTCGAACCTCGGTCAAGTGAATGACAACTGAGCTAGCTCCTTCCTCTCCAAACTTTCCCACCATGCCTACGGGAGGGTTTGGGACATCGACAGCTTTAATGCGCATCAGCCCCGCTACACGTGTGTCTAAGGATAACCAGGCTCGAACCCACGACTCGTTGGAAGGAATGCCGGCCACGAGTTCGCGATCATGACAACTTGGCTACCGCGGACACGGGAGGTGTGTGAAATTCTTTTCTAGTCACTGATCCAAACAAATAAAAATCCTGTGGGGCCCTACTATATGTAGACAAGATGTTAGTTTTTGCTTGTCTTAATATACTTCGCAGTAAGTATACTGTTAATTGTGATTTGTATCATGATTATCATGTTATTCATAGAAAGGTTTTATACTGTATAACGTTGATACTTTAATAGCATTCTTTCATATTAAGCAGATTATTTAATCTTTTACGGAACAGCAAAAATACCATAATTCCTACTATCTTAGAAGTGTCGATGTCTATCAACAATATTCGTTTATTTTTACCGTCACCTAGTTTAATGAAAGACATATGGAATGTAACAGCTTAAAATATGTGATGCAATCATTAATTCCGAATAATAAGAAATTTAACAATATTTGTTCTTGAACATTAATTTTCCAGACACAGAACAACTGCCCGAACCAAAAAAACTTATTCATCTTGTTCTCTGAAAGCGGAATCTTTAATGTTATTCACACCAAGTGAGACAACAGGAGACTAATGGTGTAGCAGGTTTTTTTACTACCTGTTGCTAAAAGATTCCACGCTATTGGTTGGGGAAATGGTGCAGCGATTCATCAGGACTACTAATATATATAATTCATTGGTGGTAATTATCAGTAATCCAGTTTAATCAGAAATTTCAAAAATTAAGTTATGATATTTCAGTTCATTTTTGTTACATGCTGTTGGGGCTGGCGAGATATTTGCTGCGGATCGCTTTTGGCCTGCGGGAAGCGAGTTTTCACAAGCATGCTTTAAAGGATATGAATATGTTTTTAAGAAATCTGAGGATGTAAAATCAATCAACTAGCATATTTGAGAATCTACAAATGTACATTTTTACGGTGAGTAAAATTTTTATTTAATTAACTAAACCATTCAGCAATAATAGAACACTAGAACGATTTATTTATTAAAAATATTGCAATGTGTCATACAACCTTGCTGCTGTATCAACTGCTTCTATTAGATCTCTGACGAAGTTATTTATCGTCATTTTATCGTCATTTTCATCGCTCACAACGAATGCATCATCGAAGAATATATGAGCTGGAAAACATACACAGAAATTAGAACATTTGTGTATTACCTTCCTTAATAAACAGCGCACATTTTTAAATTGATTGATTATTAATGTCGAACTTAGAAACAATACAAGGGCTATTGGCGATGGATCTTATAATTATGAGCTTAGTTCAAGTTGTAACGAGTCCTCCAGAACATTTTTCTTTAAGCTGCCTTCGCCTAATGTCAAAGAACCTGGTCATAATCTCGAGCACAATTCCAGACAGAAAATCATTCCAATTTTCATATAAATGTACGACTTTGCAACATATACATCTATTTATGATGTAGTGTTCTCAAAATTCAGAAATATTCTAAAAGAAGGCCATTTTTTCACGTGAATACGTAAGGTTTAAAAGCCATTAAGCATTATAGTTTAGGAAACGAAACATAGAACACATTTTACATCAGAAAAAAGGGGCTAATCCAGATAGTAATGAGTAATATTATAAAATATTCTGTTCTCTAAAAGACATCGAAGTCAGAATATAAAATTTATGTCGAGTCCCTTTTCATTGGAAAAAGTGTTCCAACTTCGAGTCCTATACTTTAACATCCTTAACTAACAGGCTTAACTAACCTCTGGGGCTACTTTACTATGATATTTTATATGAGAACTGCCGTGAACTTAGTCTTGTGAAAGAGCAGTGATACACTTAAATGATATTTACTATATAAGTGCAGTGAACGAGACCGGGAGATTGTAAGAAATAGAGAAATTATAGAGAGAAGGAGATAAAAGAATTATTGAGATTAATAAGCACACTATATTGGTGCCAACAATTGTTAGGAATGTGTTTTATGTGTACAATATTTTAAGAATGTGTACATGACTCGGAACTCATTAAAAGATGCGTCTTGGAAAAGGATCCAATTTATTCAATCCTGCTTTTTCCTGTTATTAAATTAAGTAAAGCTCTCAATTATATTTGATTAAGGACACTATTAAATAAACGCACCACATTAGCAATTTATTTTGATTTAGCTAGATTTTAAACTAGAATAAAATGGTTAAAGATTTTCTTGATTTGTTATTATGTCGTGATGTCTCTTATTAATAACTAATCCAATTCGTTACAAAGTGACGAGGACGACATGGTTTCCTCCTCTTTTGAGAAGTCGCTAAAATGCTAAGCTGAGGTCGAAAGAAATACAATTGTTAATTTAAAAATAAAATAAAATATTGCGACATTTTATAGCAAAATGATATAGATTAATTTGGATTTGCTGTTTCTATTGATATGTTGAAACATTTTGGATGAGTACTAATCATTGAAAACATGGAGTTGTATCGAAGTCGCTCATGAAATACGAAAAGAAGATAGAAGATAATTAATTGGCAAATCTCTCTGTAAATTGGCAATTTTACTACATTGTTTATTCTTCAATATGCGTGCTTCGTGTTATTATTTTTTGTTTCCGTAACTCACTTAAAATATTTTTTCGAAAATGCACTATCTAGACAATTAAAATAAATTTTTTCTCTGATTTATGAATCAAAATTGCGTTGAATATACGATATCATTTTCGAATAATTATTCTCTATTTTATAATAACCATTTCATCTTTCCAATCCTTAGACTTAGTACTTTTCTCTGCTTAAAATGCAAAAATTAAGCTTCTTATAATTCTTGATTTTCAAAATTCTTACCTAATTTTATAGTTATTAAACTGTCGGCCGATATGTGAATTTATGTTTCAATCTCAAGTTTAAAGCCCCTTCAACTAGGAATTTTGAATTCATAGAAGTATAATGTTAATTTTACAGATATTCTATTTACACCATTGTGTAAAATAATTTAGATTTTTGTTGATATACGGTGAGCTCCTCAACCACGTGACTTAATTGTTGATTTTTTTAAACAAATATAGCCTGTATAGATTGTAAATAGATGATTAAATAGTAGAATAACAATTGATTTTATTTTGAAAGGACACACGTCCTTTACATGTAAATTCCGTAAATATATATACTTTGTAATTATCAAAAGTAGTACAATTCACTTGAGTTGATTGATTAACTATGTGAATATTAATGCTTAAAGTATTTTAAAATAAGGCTAACTTGATAACGCTTTGGGAATGGAATATTAGAAGTCATTTCAAAACTGACTTATTGATTGTGCATTAGTCAGAAATTTGAGATCAATACCAGTTGTATTTATTGAAAAGTAACAAAATATATCCGAAAAAGCTTTAAAAAAATAATAAAATAATAAAGTTTATGTTCTATTACATTTTATATAGATTTAATTAAAAATATTTTAAATATGTTTAAAAAGATTTAAAAACAGTCAAAACATTAAAATATACGTAAAACACTTATTAAAATGACAGGAAAGATTTAATCATCTAGAAATTTACCTTGTTTTTTTATTCTTTCAAATTCATTTTGATAAATTTTGTGTTCGGGATTTTAGGAGTAAATATAGGGATTCAATAACACTGATTCAAAATGGCCGACAGATGGAAGAAGTTAAGCAAAATAAATTACTTTCAGCAAATGATTTATTCATTGGATGTTAATGTTATGAAATTGGGGTATTCGCGATTTTCTCTTTACTAATGTCGGGGATTTTTTGGTAACTTGTGTGAGTGTATGCGTGTGAATTGCATAAAATTACAATTTCTTCCCAACCAAAACGAAACGTGATGAAGTAAGTTAGATGAAGATTAGAACTGTAGTGAATTGAAATAGAGATAGTGACATATAAGTGAAATAGAATTGAAAGTATAAGGGAGATAGAGGATAACGATAAGCTGATATGTAATTGTAGATTGGATTTATCATCATAATTAATCATTTGGATTGAAGAGACTCCTAGAAAAAAGTAATAAGCAAGAAATATTATAAACCAGAAATGTGTGAATAGGAACGGATGATTAGGTAAGCTAGGACCTTATTATAAGAAAATTAACTAGGATAATTAAGTTAAAAGGATTCAATAAAGAGTGATCTTGCTTATTCTTTGTAGTTTAATAAAGTGTATTGTCCTTCTCTTACATGGTTTAATTAGAATTTTGAACTTATTGACAATTTAATTAAACTTTAAGATAACTGTAGAGTTAAATAATCAAAAGAAAAAAAAACGCAACAATGTGAACTCGTAATTTTAAGAATTTATTTATTTATGTAAGAATTATTTTCGGGTGTCTTTAAGCAGTTTGAACAACATTGATAATGGATAACTGTCTTGTCAAAGTTCAATGCTATTGTAATATTCCGCTATTCTGATACAATAGTGGAATTAATATATTAAAATATGATTAATTAATTTAAAAATTAGAAAAAGGAGTTAGATAAACATTTACATGTGATTGATTTTAAAAATTGCTTAACATAATGTAATAAATTTACACGCTTTTGAAGACACAACTGAATTTAATTTTTAAAGCCTTAGTTTCCCTTCGTTTTAATGGTACCCAAAAATTATTAAAATAATAATATTTTTATTAGTTCTTATGATACCTTGAATCATTTTAAGTATGCCTGTAAAATATCAGAGCTATGTGTGTATTTTCATGAAGTTATTTAACTATTTTTAATGCATGAACAATTAAGTAATACCGCCACACCTACTTTTCATATCGTCTGCGAACTTTAAATTGATATTACTCCATGTTGAATTTCTCTTCTTTTACTATTTTTCGAAACTCTATGGGTTTTTTTACGGATTGAAGTAGGCGTTTGAAAATTTTAATGAATAAATTCTTGATATAAGTTTTGCAAAAGAGTGTATGGAATTATCTCTAAGATGCATAGTATTTTTTTAAAAAAACTTTTAAAGTCAAAATTAATATATTTTTTGAAAATTTTTATATGTTTAACCAAAAAAAGGAATAAATTAAATAGTAGCTGTACAAGGTCTTATGTAATATATTATGAAGTGCTTCCGCTTGGAAAACATTTTGTAAACAAATATGTATATTTAAAAAAAAAACTTATGGATTTAAAAACGTTAAAAAAATTTAAAAACTAAGTTTAAATTTTAAGAGCATTGTACAGTAAATTTGAAACGTTTAGTGGGATTGTTGTAGAATATTAACTAGCATAAAATACAATTAAAATCTTATTCCAAAAATGAAAAATATAAAATATGTTTAGATGGTACTTTGTTGCCTTAATTATTTCACAAAACCTAACAACGATAGATTATTCTTTGATATAATGAAGAAAGAAAAAAATGCGAACCTTCGATCTCATAATAATCCGGATTTCGAATTTCTAATCCATCCTGAATAGTTTTCTGAGAGCATTGATGAACGTCCATTCTGAAAGAGAATAGCAACAATAACAAAATGCAATTAATAATTGTTAAATATTCAGATTTAAATGAATAAATTTGAAGCCTGTTTCACAATCGTAAAGTATTGAAAACTATTTTTCGATTTGTGATAACTATTATGGGAAAAAATATTGCTTGGAATTTAAAAAAAAGACTTAAATTGCAGGTGTCTCTAACACTAAACGAAGTAAGGCAGTATTTTGGTAACATAAGAGAGGTATTTGAAATTGTTTGCTCGATTAAGTGGGATAAATATAATTTTCCTTGGCAATTTATCATTTAATTAAGTTTCCATAACATTGGTACTTTGTTTTTGTTAGATATATAAAAAAAAATTACTTTGAATACTGTGTATTTTCTCGAACGTAAGTATTTGAAATTAGTACAATAGTAATTAAGATTTTCCAATGATTAAATGGAAGTGTTTGTGCTTATTTACTCACAATTTTCTTATTTTCAGTGCAAAAGTCTGTATTAAAAGTTTTATACGGTTTTAAATTAAAGTATTATAAGCAGATTATCAACGAATATTCGAGGGTTTAGCATAAAGCTTTAATTACTACGAAAAAATAACCGAGACATCTGGATAAAATTTTATTGTGCATATTATTTATCCTTATGCTCATAAAGTTGCAAATTACAATTGTTCGTGTTGATTTGTTCAGTTTCAAGAAGCTGTGTATTGGAGAAGCAAGACGCAGAATGCAGGTAATGTTCAATCCGATTATTTAACAATGACAGCTTTAGAAAGGTCAAGAAACACTGAGAGAAATATGCAACTCTAGATAGTGACTCTATATAGAAGTCTTTACGATAGAGTGAGTTACAGCATTATGTACATAGAGATCAATTGATAGGCAGAATATGTAAATATATCGGTTATTTCCCAATAATAATTACATCTTTACGATAACCCCTCGTATATCCTAATAGTGGAAATATTCGTTTTTCTTACGGGTGATAATAAAATAAAAACAGGAAGAATTATTATTTGTGGAAAAAGAAGATAAAATGTGACGCCACATGACGTTATATACTCCAGAGTTATGGATAGTTGAATGGTAATCTTACTTGTGAAAAGGGAAGGGGAGGTAAAAACTGCTCAGTTATTGTGTAGTAAAATTTTTTAATAAAATGGATTAATTGATAAAAAGGGGCCAAATAATCGTTCAGTGTACCAAATGTATATCATGTCGCTTGGATCGGTAGAGTTCTGGATGGTATGATTTAAAAATTTGAAGAAATCTTCAATGGACTCATTTCAATGCTGTTTTCAAAAATCATTTAATTGGTAATAAATATACGAAACAAAGCCTGAAAAATATTTGCATACTTCAGACGGGGCAAGAATCGTAACTTTTTGATGTTTCATTCGAGAGCCAGAACACGTTGCACACACACAAAAAGCTTCAGTATTGAATTTAAAAAATTTAATGCGAATTTTAAAAAAATGGGTGTGAGGTGTAAGCTGTCATTACTCATAATTTCAATGTGCCATATTCCCATGTCTGAACTTTTCTGTCTTCGAGCTACTCAACATTCCCCCTCCAAATTCTTCTTTTTATTAATACAGCTAATCTGTAGTTTATTTATCATTAAGCATGTTTTATGTTCTAACAGTAATTGGAATCCATTAATTTCAAAAAAAAAATTCTGGAATTTCATACTTGATTGTATTTGGAATAATGCTACAGGTAACTAATTTCGTTGTTTTTAACTTAAGTCATTAAGATTGTATTAACAATGGACGTTACAATAAACGCGGCTGGACATTGTACACTGTCTGGGGTAGAAAACGCAACACCATGAAAATTCGATCGTATAAATTTGCGAATTTTGGCGAATAAAATCATTTATTTATTTTTCTCAGTTTCTGTATCAATTTTCATCCCATTCTACGCACACTTTCATGGTACTGCAATTTCTATGCCGGGCAATGTACATCACAGAATATTGCGGAAACGATTGGTATTTTTAATGAAGAAAGCAGCGTTCACCTCATGATGGACTTGAGAAGCTGTTCCATTTCATCAGGAGTTTCGTGCCACATAGTTGCACAGGCAAAGATTCTGGGTACATCTTCCACTTGTATTTCTGTTTCATCATTTTCAAGGCGCGAGTGGGTTTCAGAATCAATCTGTGAAGAGAAACGAAGAAATATGGGCAAGTTGAGTACATTTTTTAAAACAAGTTTTGTATATCGAGTAAATATTTAATTTTTTTTAAAAAAAGTTTTAGTCACTAGAATTTGTGTGATATTTATTGCAAACAAAAATCTGAAAATAATACTCGTATATGACATTAGATGATATCACTTATTTAAAGCATTTCGCTAAAAAGTCACAATTTTTTATTGTGAAGTTTTAATTGTTTGCTTCATGCTGTACAGCCCCTCTCCTCGTTAGATTATTAATATTATGAGACAAAACACTCAAAAATATTTATTGCAAAATGTTTAATCTCTTTAATCAGATTTAAAATAAGCACAATCAAAATTAGATTGTATTGCTAATGTGCAGTGCTTACTTAATCGTGTCCCAAACCGATTATTATAATCGAAAATTTTACTTAACTTAATAACAGCAAAACTGGATCCAATATCTAATATACTTATAGAAACAGGATCTGAATCCAATAAAGTTCCGAAGATTGGATCCAATTCAGGAATATATGCTTAGACGATCATTTCTGTTATAGCCAATTATAGAGGGTGCTTTGTAAGCGTTGGAATGTAAGAATGTAGTCGTATTTATCCATTCATTCCAGAGAAAGAGGAAACGAAGGCATACGACCTGGTGCGAGTCTCCAGGGGAATATGTGATTCTGAGCATTTGAGTAACATGCCATTGCAAATATGTAACACAGTGTTGTTACATATTTGCAATGTTGTGGCAGTTGTCTCCGAGCCATTAGAGAGAGTGCACTATTTGAGAACCGCCATCTTGTTTGAATTAAACAGACGATAAAAATATAAGTATCTAACATTTTAGAACCTAACATTTTCCCCTTCTCGCATCTACTTTGTGTACCAAATAATCTACTTCCTCTGTCGCCTCTTAGTCTAATATCTCCAATCTCTCTATCTGACAATTTCATATTCCCTACATTCCTTACATAGTAATGCTGATTTACATAAGTCACTTTTTTTCACAAGAGAGATTCTCAATTCAAATAACTTGATAAAGTAATCCAAAAAGTTATTTAAGGGGAAAGAGCCTGAGATCCCGTTACAGTGCTTATGGAGGTCAAATTGTTTTAATTGGTTCTTTTTCATTTCTGATACTTTGCTTTAAATTACAGAGCAGAGTCGGTCCAATAAATATCGAGTCTGATGTATTCTGGCCAATAGGAAGGAGTGTAAGGTCCCCTCTATGGGTGGGCTGGATGGTTTTGAGACGTGAAGAAGTTAGGAGAACTGTGGGAGTAGTCTCCGAGCCATTAGAGTTATTGTACATCTCGACCAATGTGAGAGTAAGTTTAGAGATGAATCTAGAGAGAAAATTCCGTGAATCATCGAGCAGCGAAGTACCATCAAATATTGCGTAAAACTGAACAAATATGCTGCGGAGATTTTCGATATGAGGCTTAAAAGGAAGAGGTTAAGTCCAGAAAGAGTGTTCATAAGTGGCACAAATAATTCAAAGGTAGAAGGGAAAACGTTGAATCAATAAATCGATCTGAATGATCAACATGGATCCCAACTGATGAACATGAAACCTAAATTTGAGGCCTTCTGATCTGTTATTTCCGTGTAAATGTTCGTGGGATAGCAGATGAGTTAAATCTATCAATGATCACGACAAAGTATCCAGTCACACTTCACTAATTGTGTGGTAAGCACTGACCAAACACAAACATCGCTTAGCTGCACAACCATCTTAAAATCCTTATCCATTCGTTATGACTTATGCGGTTCATGCGGCTTCGACGTGCTGCTTGAACAGTCTTGTTGTTACCGATAATATATTGATGTTGGAGAGTCACATTTTGAAAATTATTTTGTGTGTATATATATTCCGTAAATTTTTATTTATGACTTCAGTCCCGATACTTATAGGACAAACCTTGTGTGGCGAATGCGTCGCCTCTGGTACATAATTTAGTTTCAATTGTTTCATCACTATATATATATATAGTAAATGTTACTAATAGTTATAGTTCTGTCATACATAAAATAAATAGAATAAAACTTTAACTGAATATTTAATAAAACAATCAACATTCCCTATATCTACTATATCTGTAGGAGCTCGCGTACTCAACAAAACGGTATTAAAAAGCTTTACTTATCTGATCACTATTACGGGTAGATTCCAGTCGGGATCAAATCAATCTCATCTATTGTATACTCCCCTATCTATTAGTATTGTTCCTCCGCCTTCTATCAATCTCCTTTTTTTCCGTCTCTTATTCTCTTTCTCACTACACCTCAATTAATGCATGAACCTTACTTTGCATCATTGGAAAATGAGTTATTTGAATTAATTATTAAGTAGCTTCCAGGAAATGAGAAATTTTCAAAGATTTTGAGATACAATTATGATGATATACCTAAGTTACCGTATTCATGATGACAGTTGAGTAAAATAAGCTATACATCGTTATACCTGTACTTATTATTATTATTTTTTTTTTTTTCAATTTTTTTTACTTCATTTTCTTGGAAGTCCTGCTTTAATTGTCCTTCTATTACAGTCTTTTTGTTTTCTTTCTTTAACTGCTAATTTCGAAAATTTTCTGTTGCTGTTATAATACTCGTATCCATAAGTTACCATATTCTAAAGCTTGTTTATTCGATTATAAAATTCTATTCTAAAACAGAATAATATTAAAACCAAAAATGCTTTTATTTCTATATCAGACAAAAAAGAAATAATTTTGGGTACTTTTAATTAGTGAAAGCTCTGAGATAGGAATAAAAAAACAGATGAAACAAAACTTTTTTTACAAGGAGCTCTTTATTTTATTTACATAAAGCTATATTTTCTGATAAATATTTTGTAAATGCTCTGATAAATATAAGCGAAGGACACCGTTCTCATGGACTATTTAGAAAATCAAAAACAATCAATAGGCAATACCATAGTAATTTATTCCATTCACATTTCCCATCCCTAACACGGATATCTTTTGAATTACCCACTATTTAAAATTAAACCAATGTGTATTTAAGAAAATAACATACAATACCTTTTCATTCCTTCTTCTATTTAAAGCTAACGACTGATCGATTAGAATTGTGCAGTATAACGGATTTACGAATAACCTAAAATAATAAAACAAGAATAAATAATGGGTAATTATAACGGCAAAGGTAAATCTCGAAATGCACAATTTCATCTAAGTAGAAAAAAAAATTTTTTTAATCAAACTTTTATTCCAAGATAGACTAAAAAACATATAAATATTTTTTACAACGTTTTTCTGAATTTCACTTGGTGTGTGTGAGAGAGTGTGTGTGTGGGTCATCAAATTTTCGATCGTTAATTTAACCAACTTCCCATCAAGCTAGAGCTTTGAAATTTTGGGAATCGTTCATACTCGCCTAACAATGCAATATTTAGACGTTTGCGACAAGTTTTAACTCATATATTTTTTTAAATAATGCAGTTTAACCCAATCACTTGGCGCAATTTGAATAATTGCCAAACGTGGCATTTTTTTTTTTTTTTTTGGCTGATTGTTAAGTCCGCTTCGCAGACCAATTTAGCAACATTTGGCAAAATACCGCCAAATAATTCCTGTCTCCAAGAGTGGTTTGACTAAACTGTATTCCAACCATTTAATTTACCGGATTAATTAATTTTACTTAGTTTTAACGTTGTTATGTATTTCACTTGGTGTGTGTCTGTATGTATGTGTATCAGTGTGTCATCAAATTGTCTATTGTTAATTTAACCAAATTCCCATCAAGCTAGAGCTCTGAAATTTCGGGAACCGTTCTTATTTCCCTAACAATGCAATATTTAGATATTTGCGACCAGTTTTAACTAATATTTTAATAATTTTTTTAACAAACTTTGCCACCATATAAAAACGTTGTTTTTAAAAACGTTGGTTTTTATTTCGAATTATTTAAATGTAGAATAATATATAAAAGCCTGAGGTACTTAACTACTATATAAAGCTAATTACCAATAAATTAAGCACAAAGAACAAGATCCCCCCCCTCCAAGTTGGTCGCTGCAACAGAATACCGTAATACAGTATTGTCATCAAATTTATTCATATATGCACAATTTCAGCTCAATCGGATGACAAAAAGTGGGTTAAAATTCGAATACAAGGGGCAAGGCATAGGAACTCGGCCCTTCTTGAGCATTCCATAGTATTTTATTGTCATCTGATTTATAGGCGTATGCTAAATTTCAGCTCAAAGAAGAGGGTTAAAATTCGAGTATTTAGTGCAAGGCCTAAAAACTCAGCACTCCCTCCCTCTCAAATCCGTCACTGCTCGAACATACCACAGTGTTGCATTGTCAACGAAGTTCTAATGCAAAATTTTATCTCTATCGGATTATTGAAAGTGAATTAAAATTCGAGTACAAGGTAAAAGAAGGGGGGTAGCTGAACCCACAGCTACCCCCCCTCCAAGTTGGTCTGTGCTGGAACATTCCATAGTGCTGCATTGTCAATGGAATATTTTGCAAATTTTAATAATCTTCGTTGTCATATATATAAAATTTTAAATTCATATTTCTATGCTGAAAAATATTTAACGTGCGTATTAAATAATTTAAAACAAATATATGCATTTTCAAATTTTACTTATATATTAAAGAAATGTAATTTTATAATTTTTTAATCTTGTACGTGATTGTATATTGTAATTATTACAACACAGTCTAACTTATTTAACAATCGGTGTCCAGGGTTACTAAACCGCGAGTTAAGAAAACTATTAAAGCATTAATATAAATTTAACTATATTACAATTTCTAACAACGATATGAATTATCTAATTTAAGTTTACGATATGTCGACATTACATTTAATTATTACAGAAATAACTAAAACAAGAAAACTATCTTTAAAACTTTAAACATTTAACCAATAAAAATGTAGTTGAACGTGTAGATAATATCCCAGATCGCGAGATCTTTAAAATATCTTACGAAAAAAAAATCTGTACTGGAGCATTTCACTTTACTAAAAATAATATAAACATTAAATGTAAACATTCCAATCCAGAAAAGGATAAATAAAAAGCATTAAAATGGTCAACCCTCTCTTACCCCCAAACATTCAAAAGATACGTCTTTAAGACAATCTTTTGTTCTTCTTCACTTTTTCGGATTTTTATCTCCCCTCTTTTGTGTTGAAAGTCACCATCTGCACTTTACTATCAGAGGATTTGCAGCCCTTCATCTTCTTCCTCTCTTGCCTGAGACATTTAGAGCATGAAATTTTCCCTTTGTTTTTTTTTTTATTATTATTATTTATTTATTTATTATTTTTATTGTATTTTTTAAGATGAATATGTTACTTCGCCCCATATTTAATAGGATTTATTTAACAATCCGGTTTCCCGACCATCCCTCCGCTTTTAAACTCTTTATCTTAAAAGTTTCGCCCTCTTTTTAAAGAACCATCTCCTCATTCGGATTTTTGTTATCTTATATTCAGCTTTTGCTTTGTTGCAACATTTCTGCTTAACTTAGCAACAAATTTCGTTCCCTCGCCCCTTCTTTTTGACTATGGTCTCTGCTCATTCATTTTCGGATGCTTTTTAACCTGTATCTCTTTTATTCCTTTATATCTTTCAGTTCCGGTTTCATTAAAGATTCCTTCTCTATCTCTAAGTTTCTACTTTGGTCATTTTTTTAGGTCCGCAAACATCATTTGACCTATTCCTGTTTACAAATTTGCTTTTGCAAATTGGTACTCCATGGTATGTTTACGCCTCTCTATATAAAATGCAAAGAAAACAAGGATACTTATATGTTTTTTTAACAGGGAGACATGACATCATCCGAAAAAAGATGAATATGATTCCCATAAAAAGGGAGCCATTACAAAACCGTGAGTTAACGGGTTCTGATTATGTGTATATCTTTCCAGTTGAAAATTTTTACTCGAATTGAATTGTAACCCATTTCTTATCATCCGATCGAAGGAAACTTTTGCTTACACGTATAGCACCGATGACAATATAATACTATGGCATACTCATGCAATGACAATTTTGGGGGGTTGCACTTAAAAACGTCCAGTAATTAGAAATTTGTACAGATGTTTATAACTCTTAAAATTTGACAATCTCTCACTTTGAATTAGTTGTTTTATAAAGTAATAAGAGCAGCTTCACTTCCCGAAATCACTTTTCTCTACGAATCTCTCTGTTGAAGTGATTATTTATGATATGATAAGGTTCGCTCTATTTGTGAAGAACTAGTCGAAACGATGGTGTATTTATTGCTAAACAGTCATTTTTTGCTAGGCATTGTTTTTTTCTCTTATTCATTGTTATTTCATTTTTGTTATTTCGCAGTAATATATATATATAAATTAATCCTTCAAATTGATGGATTTTCGTAAAAATAGGTAAACAACATCCAGAAATAATAAAATATAGGTGATCGAGAGAAAAAGAGTAGCAATGTATATTATCTGCATTATTTCATTGAAATGTAATATCTAAAGAATAATTATTGCATGTTCAGAAATTTCAAGCTTCGAATCGAAAACCCGTTAAATTGATGGATTACGTAATTCTAGAGTTAAAAACAAAAATGTATAAATGACAATGATAGATTAAAAATAAAAAAAAATGTCGACTCACTTGCTTGTTGCAGCCATTCTTTCACTCTGTGGACTCCACAAATGAATTGTAATCCACACTTGAGAAACCAACCACAAAATCCAAAAGTATCCCGTTCCCTCTGCAAAAAAATCCGACTGGTGGTCCGGACATTTCCAAAAATGGTGCTTTGTGACCATCCTTTTGAAGACACACTCATTTTTACAAGCAACGTCCAGTAAGATCATCGTAGATGGCACGGTCAGTAGCACTGGTAAAGCGTAGCTGAATCCTTGTATGCAAATCTTGCAAACGAACTTACCGCAAGAATAACACACAAACGAAGCTAGCACGTGGATTCCTGCTACTATAAGCGGTAAGAAAACTTGAGTGCTTTCATCCATTAAGTGTAACGTCCGTGGAGGCTGCAGCGTTGAAGGGATATTGTGTCCATCTATTTCAGGCCATGTCACTGATAAATTATGTTTCTTGAAACTTTCTGGTAAGCCCACTAGAAACATCTTAATATTCTCGTTTGTGAAAAATAAATAGATGAGAAATGAATTGAAAATTAAAATCATTTTCCATATCGAAATAAATATATAAATGAAGTGTCTACTGTTGTCAATGTCTTCCCTCATAGAATTGAGACATTTCGGCGAATTTGAACCCACAAAGTTCTCCCACCATGCGAAAGACACGAGTATGACACCAATAAGTGTGAATATCTGTATAGATAAATTAAAATCTGGTTTCACAGCTATCCAAATGAAAATACTGGCTTGGGCCATCAAGGCGAACAAATTAAGACCATTGTTTATCCAGGCTTTGATACCGCTTTGAGAATTCCAACCGGTGAACACGTTCAAAAGTGATGGAAGAATACACACAACGTTTGTCAGAGATAGAGCAATCGTAGAGTCAATTCGAGGGAAAACCACAAAGACCAAAATCACAAGTCCAACGACATGTAATGACTCAACTACAAACACCTGTAGAAAAACGAATTTGTTAGTTTTGTTTATTGTGTATCATAAACATGAGAAAATATAAGGTATTTTGTGCAGATGTGTTCTTATGAAAATTAAAAATTATAAATTTAAATAAATTATTTCAAAAAAGCTATATCGATGTGTGTGTATGTGAGTGTGTGTATGTGCGTGTATGTGCGTGTATGTACTGAAAAAACTTTTTTATAGTTTTGTTATGTTAGGAATTAAAATATAAAAGTTTTGTACAGATTGCAAACTTAGAACAAAAACAAAAAAAAATAAGAAATTAAATTTGCCATTTTTCAATTTGATAAAAGGGAATAATATATTAAAAACAAGAAATACAAAGTAAAAGAAATAAATATTTTTAAACATACTCGAATGTATAAAAGGACATTGATTTCAGAAGAAAAAAAATTTCATACTATCGAGCTAAGTAAGTGGTGTAGCAATGGGGGCTGGGGTAACTCCCCCCTTCAAAGAAAGGATTTCTATATACTGAAATTTTAAAACTAAAATATTTTTATACTGATTTTTTTTTATTTTTCAGAAAATATTAACATTAGAAAGCTCGTACTCCTCATAATCATTTTTTTAAACCTTGAACATGAACAATTGAATTTGAAATTAATTTTGAGTTATGAGTTGAAGCAGGAGAATCCTTCGTCTTGAAAAATTTCTTGTTACGCTCCAGTGTAAAATCAAAAAAATTTTTTATTAAAATATCTTAACGTTTTAGAGAGTTATTTTCTGCTATATTGTTTGTTTCATATCAAAATATTTTTAGGATTGGGATTGATTAATGAAAATTAATTCATTTAGTTTATTACGTAAAATTAGGCAGTGATAGCCTAGTTATATTATGTTCACGAACACGCGACAAACGTTTTTTTCGTCGAATCGGCTATTCGAGTCCTAATGTCACGAAAAACTCGCCAAGTAGAGGGCCTGAGGCACTTCAAATCTATCGTGGCACCAAATCCTCTCCATGTCCTGGTGGTGTGGTATGGAAGTTGAGAGGAAGTGCGAGTTCAGGTGACTTGAACGAAATTCAGAATCACGAGGTCCGTCGCCAATGGCACTCGTTGTTACTTCAGAGTGGGAAGTTAATACAGAGTGGGACGTTCAAGCATTCAATCAATTTATAAAATTAATTTTAATTTTAAGACCATTTGTTTGGTGTCAAAGTAGGTTAACTGTCTCTCATTGGGTGCTATTCCAAGGTGTTTTGTGCTTTTATTCTCTTTTCATATAGCACTATATAAAAAAGAAACATATTTATAAAATAATATTTTCATAAAAATTTATAAGATAATAATTTTTACGTCCTATGCTTATCTTTATTGTTTAAAAATTGATAAAGTTGGTAGTAAGTATAGTTCCTATGGTCTTGGAAAGGATTAAGAGAATTATCACTTCTGGATGATATTCTCTAGAAGGACCCAACAGATTTTAATGAAATTAAGTATGTACAAAGGTTGATATAATATCATGAAACAGTTTTTCAAGCCCTTAGAAAGAATTATATAAATAGTAATTATAAAACAGGAAAAAGAGAGCAGAGTCTTACGATTAGTCATATTTTTTACAAAGCTCATTTTAGTGTTATTATTATAGCTCCCAAAACAAATATCAAAATTGTTAATTAAAAGAAGGGAATTTACTAGAGTTACTATTAATTTCACTTACTGTTATGAAGGATGAGATTTTAGGTTTCTGATATTGCTTAAATATGCAAAGTCTGGCACTTCGATAAAAAGAAAGCAATTCCGGTACAACGAATACCAGCAGAAGGCACCAAATCCAAGAATGTCTTTCTTCTCTAGATAGCTGCACAGCATACCTTTCGTCTCGATCGAAACCTGAAAAAAAAAATTATATTACGCTGAATGAAATAATAACTAATAGAGAATATACAAGAAATGTTATTCAAGTTATGTAAGGGCCGAAGAAAAAGAATCAGCTGTTTTCTAGATATCTTTCGATTAGTCATTTTTATGGATAAATATAATTTTGCTTATATTATCAATTTTATATCAATAAAATTTTCTCGTCAGAAAAATAAAATGATATTTTTAATCTATAATTATTAAATAGAATATTATATTTAATTGAAAAGTAATAATGCAAATATTGTATAGAAATAGACCTTATGTGAAAACTTCAAATCTTAATCTCAAGTAATTTTGAAAGCAAGCTACTAAGGCTGTTTTGGCTACTGTCTGTAACCACATGTTCAGACAGAATTATGTTTTATTATTAATATCAGTTATTATGCATGTAACATACAATCATTATAAAATAGCTTTCATAGACTTATGTAGTCTTAAAAAATACAGTCTATCGCCTTAATACAGAAATACTAATTAGCTACGTAACAACATAGAAAGCGAGATTTGAAACACATTTTTATGGAAGGAAACATTGATTGATTCAAGTAGAACTGAGTAATTTAGAAATGCAGGCTTCTCTCTTTTAGGTAGAATAACCAGAGTTCAGTATTGTGTGTCATTATTAATCATTTTCTAAAATTTCAAATTTATTGCTGATTATTGATATATTTAGGAATAACCACAACAAATGGCTCCAGAGTATATTGTTTTCTAAAAACTTGTTCTTGGCACGAAAGCTTTTTTTTTTTTTTATTGAACTCTTACGTCTTTTGTCTGAAATGAAATAGTGAAATGAAATCACATCAACTTGCAAATTGTGACAAATGATGGGCAACTGAAAAAGATTTTTTTTCGATGCACAAAAACTTACATCCAGCTACCGATAACGGGGGGAAATTACTAACACGACTTTCACTTCATTGACTTTGCATGACCACAATATATATATATGTGTGTGTGTGTGTGTGTGTGTGTGTGTGTGTGTAGAAAACATATAATTTTATTTTAACATGTGCTAACGTATTTTTTTGTTACGTTCTACATTTTAGGTGAGAGAAGTGCCAGCTCAGGTGTCGTCCTCGTCACTTGACCGAGATTCAAAATTACGAGATCTGTCACCTATAGCCCTCATGTTGCTTTTTGCTCTACGTTAATAAAACCAAACACAAATACGTTCTCTTTAAAATAGAATTATTTGAAATAAATATTATTTAGCGTAAAATAAGCGTACTTCTGAGCCACCTTCTCCACAAAGAGTATTTTCTTTCCTATCAAGGAAAGAAAATACTTTCTTCAGATTTCTAATGCATTTTTATTTTCACAAGCAAAACATTCCAAAGTACAAAAACGTTGCCAATGTCAACAAAAATAATGAAAACAGACAACCTTGCCATAAAAATCATTTATTAAATTATACATTAAAATAAGAGCAAACTATAAATTATTAAAGTAGACGATTATGTTCTGTTCGGATATTAAGGTGAAAGCCGTCGGTAAAATATGAAATTAAATGTATCTTAAAACATAAATGTACCTTATAAATAAGCAAACTAGATGCAGTTATTATAATCATAATGTATCATAATGTCATTTTTTGAACCTATCACATTCATCTTTTATTTTATACCCACATATCTTTATTGATGCCCTTTTCTCAAAACAAGAGCATGTTAGAACGTTTATAAATCTAAGAAAATACACAAAAGTAGCATTTCAGAAACATACCTGTTATGTTACAGGGTCGGAAAGTTCTGCTTCTGTCAACCACCGATGTCAAAAGTAGCAGTGTTCCCTTAGAAACGATGGCGCAAACAAGAACGATACTGAAAGTCACGAGGTACACGATGATTTTGAGCAATTTTATAGCCTTGGTGAAGGTGGGTCTGTTGTCTGCTAAAGAGTCATGTTCTTCTGCTGATTCATCGTACAATTCCCAAGATCTACCCTCGTCTTCAATAGTCACTTCACTAAAAGAAAAGATCATGCACAGAAAAATCAAATTTAATGGAATTCCGAAACAATATCATGTATTACTAAAGAGTTAAATTTAATTTCAAGGTTATTTAAGTACAACCAGTACTTTGTAGCACCTCTATTGTTTTAATCACTGCTGCAATCTATTATGCATGCTATAAATAAGGAACTTGTAAGGATCCTTAGAAATCTTCGTACACTACACATGCTTTATTGCTTCAACAAGTGCTGTAGCATTGGATGATTGCTTTCCGACGACTTCTTCACAATACACCACAGGTTCTCGACAAGATTTCAAATTTAGGCTGTTACCTGGTCAGTCAAGTATTTGTTTTCTTCTGCAGTCTGACAGCCTTTAAAGCTCTTGATTTGAGACACGGAGCTCATCTTGCATGGGAAGCTTCAATTTCTTACGTATCAAATTTAGGTCCCGAATTCAGTTCATAGTGGTTTTAGATCAGAGGTAATAAAAAGAAGCAATACCATACACATGATTGCAAATCATGTCATTTAGCTAGGAGGATGCTTCACAGTTGAAATCGTATATCTTTCATCATACTTTTTACACTTGGGCAGAGAACCCCTGTAACACGAGCAGAAAATTATAGTACACTTTACACAACCGAAAATATCACCGTATTCCACTATTATATTGTCCAATTCCGATATTTTTCTGCGAACGTCAGTCGCTTTTCTTTTACACTTGGAGTAAGTTGAGGTTTCCTTGCAGGCATGTAAGATAAGAAACTAAAATCTGTGGTCAGATGTCTTGAAATAGTACTCAAACTGACGGTTGGTGTCTATTCCACTATTATATTGTCCAATTCTGATATTTTTCTGCGAACGTCAGTCGCTTTTCTTTTACACTTGGAGTAAGTTGAGGTTTCCTTGAAGGCATGTAAGATAAGAAACTAAAATCTGTGGTCTTGAAATAGTACTCAAACTGACGGTTGGTGTCCTTTTCAGCCAGAGTAAATATAATCATTGCAAGAGGCTGTTGGAGAGCATACGACCGTCCTTCTTTTCACATGATCATCACGTATACTCGTTTTTTTAGGTGATCACTTCTTAAAAGATCCATATATTTTCCCAAAATTTTCAAATTACTCGACAGCTTGTTTTGCTCGAACTTATTTCACGTTCAGAAAATCCAGCTTTATACAGATTCCCTGTTTTTGCACTTTTCATAACAGTAAAAAAAAAAAGAAAGAAAAAAACCCAAAGGTTTCTTACTCATTACAATAGTTACACAATTCAACGTCCAATAAATAATTGGCCGTAAACGAGACAGGCACGTTTATTTATAGTAGTAGAATACGTCGGATGCAATCAATATATGAGATTACGCAATCATCTGCGAAAATAATGGTTTAAAATACTGAAAATTGGCTATTGGCTTTTAACGTTTGCGTACTACTATAGCAAACACGAGGAAGTTCAGTGTTATATTAGTTTAATCCAGGTTATTTAGAAAAAAATCTCGATAAATAACGAATAACACAGTTATAACGAAAACTGTCAATATCAGAGATTTTAAATATTTAATAATCAGTCGTGTTTGCATCGCGAATGAATTCAAATATAATTACTATTTTCTCAAAACCATACAATTACATTTTAATTTACGCAATACTTATCACTTACATGGCTTTAAAATTGCGTAACATTGCAGTGTTGAATAGGAAAAACATATTGTTACAAAACTTTTGAAGTGGGAGTAATGGGGGAAATCAATCCATCCCAGAGGATAGAGGTAAATGAGACTTTATTCACGAATATTAAGGATAGGACGACATGCAGATAACAAAATTTGGACAGATTAACGTCGCAATCAGGAAACACAGTATTTGTGCAGATAAGCGACTCGGATACAAAGCAATACTTGTAATAGCACTTTTCAGACGTTCACCTAACCAATTTATCAGCTTGCACTACAGAAAAATCAGTGAAGTAATACACTGTTAGCATTACTGCACTGATCAAGGCAGATTCCAACAGTTCCCACCAAATTCGTTCAACCGCGATACCGATAGATTCCTCGGCAGACTTGCTCAGAAAATGCCGCTTCTTATCAATTCCATTCTGGCTTTGTATCTCATTGAAATTACAGCCACTCCGGCCAGGTGCGACATCGGAGGGAAAATGGAAAAATTCAGAAAAAGTCCGTAATTTTCCTCCCAGTCGATATTCGAACAAGATTCCATCCTTTTCAAGAAACATTCTTTTGTAGCTAAAGTCGCCAATTTTGTCGCCAAGGTTAATAGGTCATTGTTCAAACTTTCCTTTGCCGACTGATGAAATCTCCACAAATCTCTCTTTTAAGTAAAATGTTACAGAGTAGCATCATCTCAGATTCGTAACAATATCGAGTGTTCTTCATACTGACAATTCATAAATTTATTACATAAAAACAGCATACTTTAAATCGATTATTTTTATGCTAATGGTGAAAAGCACTTCTAACTTTATGCAGAAACATTTTTTTGATCTTACACTCACAACTAATGTTCAAAATATCTGCTCTTTTCTTGGAGGCAAAGCTGAGCTCATTTGCGCATATTTTGAGAAACGCGTTTGAAGATGATGAGAGTGATTTCTTGAAAACGTGGAGAAATGGAAATTTTCAGAATATCTGCTGTTTGGGTATAGTTTTCATTGTTCGTTAAATATACCGACTGAAAAGTATCAAGGAATACTCACATTTTTGGAACGAGATTCTTCCTTAAAAAAGTATGTCATGCAACTAATGAAACTCCGGAAATTTTTTTAAGATTTTATTTGGCGATGTGACTCCTCTCAAGAAATTTTCGGCAGCGTCGTTCCCCTGAATTGAACATTTTCCGATTTATTTCTTGTTGGATATTTAAAGAACAAAGTTATTATGAAAGTAATCCACGAAAAACAGGTGATCTAAGACTTGCCATTTGTCAACAGGCGCAAGAAGTCACTCATAGCATCTTAAAATGCGTTTCTTAAAATATGCTCAAACGTTTTCAGCTTTGCCTCCTAAAAAGGGCAGAATATTTTCGACACTTGTAAATGTAGGTTCAAAAAAGTTTTTTTTTTCAATATGGTTTGAAGTGCTTTTCATCATTATCATAAAAGTAAGTTTCAAAGTTTGCTGTTTTTGTTTAAAAAATCCACGAAGCTGAAACTTATAAAATAACCGTTATTATCGAAAACGCTGATTCCACTGAATAATTTAGGTTAGGATCATGAGTTTATACATAAATACAGAGTAAAAATTTTCTAAACTTAGATCATGAGAAGCTTTTTGTGTTAGAAAATATCAGTATTAATAATAATTACGAATCATTTCCTTCAAATAATTTCTTTTCTCTAGCAACATGCCAATATCAAGTTTTTTTTTATTTGACAATACTCGAACTAGTTCCTAACCCTCATTAATTCAGTAGAATCTCAACAGACTCTCTTCAGTTAATTTCTTAAGAATGCCTTCGTCTAATTTCATGGAATCTGATCGAAACTTCGAACATATTTCCAGGTAGAAATGTGTTCTCAAATTCATATAAGCTTCCGACGTTGTCACACATATATCGTTGTTTATGATGCAGTATTCTTAAAATTTTTGAACATTCCAAAAATGCACCTTTCAGAGTAGGAGATGAAACGTGAAACATATTTTACACTAGAAAAAAATAAAGAGATGGTTTCAGATACAAATAAGTAGTTTATAAAATTTATTGTTCTCTAAGAAATAGCGAAATAAAAAAGAGAATATAAAATTAACATTCGAACGCTTTTTATCCGAAAAGTGTTCCAATTTCGAATCCTTTTCTTTAGCATTTCTCGCGAAGATAGCCTTAAGGAAGTATCCATTGGTCGTACTAGAAATTTTCTTATGTAATCTCTACCTGAAGGAAACAGAAGTCACAAATATAAATAAGAGAAATCAGCTGCAAGTTGTAACTATCCTTAAATTATTCATTCGGAGAGTAATGTTAGAAAACCTTCGGTACAAAACTTGGTGCTTTCACCTTCTCCAGGCTTATTTCTTTAATCACGTGATAACGTTAAATCTTTTTAAATTGCATTAAAAATTACATGTACTTGTATTATTATTCTTAAAAAATACTTTAGAAATCACCAAAACACGTAGAAAAAGGATGACTTTAAGGACTAATGATAAAATTTTGTCGTGATATTCATGTTCGTTACAAAATTTGTTGATGAAATTGCCTTCACTTTTACTACAAAAGTTATTCTATTCGTTCGTTTTTCTGTTTAGGTCGATAATGTCAGAATAATTTGTTAATTAAATCAGTATTAGCGAACTATCAAGAAATATATTCAAAATCGGATCAAAAAGATTAAAGCCATTTGTTTCTTATAAAATATGAATTAACATCCTCGAAGCATGTATTAGCTCCCGTAATTATTAACACTACTCAAACACTGAATAAAAAATCACAGTCATTTTCAAATTGGTTACTTACAAAAGGGAAAAATAACCAGAATCACTAAGTAAATTACTTCAAAAATGAGAATAATGATCGAAAGAAATAAATCTGACACCACGCATTTCCCATTCATATCCATTCCACAAGCAAAAAAATTAACTAAAGATTAATAGATTTTTAATTAATTTAAGATAGATAATTAATAGATTTTTCATTAGAAAAATCTATTGCATTTTCTTCAAGTACAATGAATGTTTACGGAAAGATGAGGCTGTATAAAGTAGTGAATGCTTCTTTTTGTTCTCCCCTCAATTTTGTTACTTTGCATTTGGTTTTTTTTCCCTATTTCAAAGCTAAAATGCGTTTTTTTTCCAAACTTATTTAATTTTTTTATTTTCTCTTTATTACAATGGATGAAGTAGCCTAGTGATCATGGCCACGAATTCACGGCCAGCATTGATTACGTCGAGTCATGGGTTCCAATCATCTTGCTATTAAAGACCGCCAAATAGCAGCGCTGTTGCACGTTGACTCTGTTGAGGCTCCAAGTCATGCATGTTGAAGTGCTTGGAGAGGGAGGTGGCAGAGCTCACTTTCGTCCTCGTCTCTTGATCGGAGTTCAAAATTACGAGGTCGTGTGGCCGAGACTGATGCACGTTAAATCTATCTGGTCCCAAAGTACTGCCGTTAGCGTGGTGTGGAAGTTAGGAGAGGGGATGCCAGCTCAGATGTCGTCCTCGTCACTTGACCGAGGTTCCAAATTACGAAGTCCGTCGCCAATAGCCCTCGTGTTGCTTCTAATGCGACGTTAATAAAAACTAATCTTTAAAAAAATGAAAATTGCGAGGTCTGTCGTCATTAGCTTTCGCGTTGCTTCTATGTGCGACGTTAATGAACAATGAATCCCCTTTATTACATCTGAAAAAAGCTTTGTAGATGCTCATGTTTTTCCTTAGATGTAGATATCTATACAAAGTATGAATTATAAGGTTTACCTTTAAAAATATTTATTCAAGAAACAGGTAAGTATATTATTGAATGATTTTTATTCTCGTGCCTCTCAAGAAAAATGATAAAACAAAAGGTTTAAAATTTTCCATTCGAAATTATATAAAAAAGAATTTATGCTTTGACCAATTCCTAGTTATATGTCTATCTTTGTAATGTAAAGCACTTCTATTAATCATTTTTATTTGCTTTGATAAATTCCAAGATTCATTTTTGATTAAGTGAGTCATCAAAGGAAAATGACGAAACAAATAAAAATATGTAACCATAGCATCAAAGATGTGATGATATTATTAACCAAGCAATCAAGTAAAGGATATATAGTTGCTTTAGAAACAAAACAATACCTTTCTCTATCTGATGCAGCCTCATCCTGATTTCTGGAAACTTCATCATCTTCAAGTGGACGGTTCACTGCTACGGTCTCGCCTGCCGAGGCCATAATTTAGCCCAGTTTTTCCGTCTTCTTCCTCTTCACTTTTCTCTCCGATTAAGGCTAGGAAAAGCAAAATAAAATTGTTGCCTTGTGAATAAAAAGGAATAGAATGTGCGTGATGTATTCATTTTAAATGAAAACAATTAAGAAAATTTCAAACAGACAATAGGTAATGGTTGCTGCTATGCTATCTCCATTGTGTCAAACACTCCACTTATACGAGTACTAGGTGCCTCAATTAACAGAGTTCATTAACAAAAAAATTGTCACATATTGTTAATAAACATTACGATTACTTCATTCACTTAGAACTTAATGTCTATATAGTTCCAATCAAAATTAATCATCCGATTTCGAAATTTTATTTTTCAAAAATAAACTACATAAAATGATAGGTAATACATGAATACAAAGAAAAAATGAGTAAGTTTTGTTGTGTAATCTTCGTAAAGCTATTTCATAAAAGTCATTTTATTGGAGGTTTGTAAAAGATGAAGCGTATGTGCCACCATTACACACAAATTTATGTGAACTATTAAACAACGGGTTTCTGCTGCTATAGAATCAATTACCACTGACACTTTACAACGTGTTTGGCAGGCATTTACGTATCGAATAGACATTATACGTGTAACTAAAGGAAATTATATCGAACTCTTGTGAAAACAAAACTTCCATATTTTCTTTTTGCATTTATGTATTACTTATCATTCTGTGTCGTTTATTTATGAAAATAAAGCGTTTTAAAATCGAATGATTCCTTTTGAATAACCCTGTATATAGAGTGTCTCATCCTAAAGTCTACATTAACCAAACAATCGTCAAAAATCGTTAATTAATGTTACGATTGCTTCATTCCTACAGGATGGTGAGTTATTTTTGCAATGAAAACATTAAGGTGACGATTTTGGGTAAGTGCACATTGTTTCATCGGCAAAAATTTAAAAAAAACCGCACATATTTCAATTAAGAATGATTCTCAATTTTTAAATCGTATTTTTTTTTACTATGATAAAACTATATTCCACATTTGTAGAAGAGTGAATAGGCTTGACACACGAATCTCTCTCTGGAGCTGGGAAAATCCCCATCATGTGATAGAATTTGTCCTTGACATTCCAAAAGTGAATGTTTGGGGCGTAATAATACGCAATCAGATTGTGGGACCTTACGTTTAGTTGAAAAGACAGAAATAGAAGGTCATCTTGGAAAATTGGAACAATACCCCTTACTACAAAACGTTTGGTTTAAAACTATCACCTATGTCCCGTGCTACCAAATGAACGTATGAAAAAGTGTATTGTTTATTCAAAATTTAATTTGGAGAGATTCTGTTTCACATTATGATTCTATTTTATTTATTTACGTGGTTATAACATCGAGCACTGATGCATTCAAATAAGGTACTTTTGAATGGCACACCTTGTAATACTTGTATATCCATTCGTAGAGGTATCTTAAGGTTTTAATTATTACTAAGAAATAACGGAGATATCTGGATAAAATTTACTCTACACATTAATTAATAAATAAAAATTAAGTTTCTATCTCGTCTATTTTTTTTAATAATTAAAACTATAAGACACTATTGGTTACTTTCAGTCTATGGCTTCCTGATCATTATGTACATCATTATTAAACAAATCAACATGAATAGCTGTAATTTACAACATTACGTACATAAAGAACAATTAATATGCAGGATCAGTATCACTCAGATACCTCGATTATTTCCTAGTAATAAATAAAACTTTACTAAACTCTCTTTCAAACGTTTTATAAGTACTCATGCAAATATATGCTCAAATTCTTGTGAATTATATACGTATCAAAATGAATAATATTCAGGAAAAAAACATAGAAATGCTCAGAAATCCACTTCCTTTCCGCTAATTAATATTCATTTCGAATGATTCTACTTTTTCGAGAATCTAAAAGAAAAAAAGTTCGTACATGCTAAAATGAAATCAACAAAGCCAATTTCATTTTCATGTTTTTAGACCTGGAAAATAACTACTTCACTTGCATAAATAATTATTGGGGAAAAAGGGTTGAAAGATGAAACAAAGTTGAAAATGAATATAAGATATTACAATTTTTAAGACCCTGTAACTCAAAAACTTCCAAGCTGAATTTTGAGGAATTTAAATTTCTCATCTAGAGATTTTTTTTTCAGGATGAGAAACAATATTCTCGAACATTTTCCTCATCAGAGAGAAAATATTTTTAGAAGTTTATTAACTATGTTAACTAAATTAAATCATGAAAGGCAGAATTTAGTTCTCTTATAGCCATTGGCTTTGATTCCATTTTTATCCAAATAATGTTCCGTTTTTTTGACAACTGGGCATCAAAATGGAGATAAATTCCAAAAATTTTATATCTCAGGAGTATATAATATGTATTTCAAAAACATATAGTCAAGATAAATCTAGTAGTTAAAGTTTACATAACTTATCTACAAACTATAATTCAAATAACCATCAATATTTAATGAAATAACATGTTTCGGATGAATTACTAATTATCTTTACTAGCTAAATATTATATACACAAAAGTATTTTTTAATAAAGGAAGAAAGAAAAAAAAATTCTAATACATACAATCACTTATATCAATGCTAACTCACCACTTTCGCTTATTACATTTTCCACTAAGTGAAATACTCGAAAATTGAGCTCCTAATAAATCAAAATGTTTATGGAAAAAGGTATTACCCGATATCATAATATTATCAGCAATCGAAATGAAACTATGCAAGGATCGATAATAATTCGTTAACTTTTTTATTTATTTGTAATTCGGAAACAGATTACGCACTTAGAGATATATTCCGAGGTAACGGAGAATTTCCTTTGTGTATATTTGATATGTAGATCCGGTTTTTTTCTTCCTTCAACAACATTCTTCTTAATATGATCTGAGAGGATTTTTGAGTGTATAGGAAAGATTATTTTGTATAAAAAAGATGTTAAATCTTTACCCAAATAATTCATGTCAGATGTCACATTGTGTAATTGTTTGTAGTATGCAGGAAATATTTGTTTTACTCGCAAATTCATTTTCATATAATTAGTAAATTGGAAATGAAGCAGACGATATTTGATGAAAATGAACAACATACATTTTTTTTAAAAATAATTCATTTGTTAAATGGCAACGAAAGGATTATTAGGACTCATTGATTTCAATTAGCTGTTTTATAATAAAAGTTGAATAAAATGATGCAATAAGTATAGAAGTGTGTATGTTAGTTTCAGTTTTATTTCAAGTAACCAGCATCAGCAACGTCATGTGAAAGATAAACTTTTTTTTAATATAATTGTAGGGCTGATTATGTTTCAACTGGAATGACAATGCTACTATCTGGTTAATGCCTAATCTCATTAGCATTTTCACAATGAATGCAATGAACTACAAGGACTGGTACTAACTGGTTTTGGGACGTATATCTTGTTTTTTAATGACAGATTAGGTAATATCACGCGAAATATTTAATCTTTAATGAGAAAAAATTATGACGATGAAAATTTTTGAATTAAAAAAAATTAACACTCATTAAGAGGACACGGGAATCAAAATACAACAATCTCACATTTTTGTTCTATCTTTATTGAACTCAAAGCGTATACTTTTAACAAATATTTATTTTTGTGAAAAGATATGTAGTTTAGATTTTTTTCCTCTTTGAATGACGTTTTTCTTAATCTGATTTGAAAAGAATTTTCCATGTAGAGTGTAGATTATTCCGTGGAATAGGGTTTGATTTTAAGTCTTCATGTGAACGATAAACTTCTATTTAATAAAACTATTGGTTTGAAATTTTAATTACGTTCATTCCAGAATAACAGTGCTACTTTCTGTAGTAAATGCATAATATCATTAAAATTTTCACGTAGGAAACTAGACTATAAGGACAGGTTTTAACTGGTTTGGGGACATAAAACTCATTTAAGACATGATAGTCAATACCACTGGAGATGTTTCTTCTTTAAATGAGAAAGATTATGATGAACAAAATCTTTGAATTAAAAAATTAAACTAATCAGTCATTAAATGGACATTGGACTCAAAATGCTAATATCTTTAATTTTTGTACTATCTTTATGAAACAAGGGCTTTTTGTGTGTGTGTGTTCATTGCATTCACAAAATGTTTTGATACATATTCAAATTTTGTTGTGTGTGTTGTTCACATTTTTCACTCTTTTTTCATATTTATTTGAATATCTCTTTGTGTTTTTAATTCAAAATGCTCATAAAATTTCTGTTCACAATTAAGTACTAAATACAAAATTTCTATCACTGGGTTTTGAGTTGAATCAAGAAGAAAAAACTTAGCTTTGTAGTTTTTTTGGGGGGAGAGGGGACTAATTACAATTTTAGTTGCTAAAGTTTTTCATAAGTTTTCAAAATAAATAAAAACACCTGCGCAAATTTGTTCATTATATATTAAAAATGAAAATTTATAGTGTAGCTTTCAAGCAAAACACTGAAATTGTGAGGAGAATTTAAAACACACACAAAAAAAAAAAACTGTGGTTTTTTTTTTTTTTTCTTTTGAAAAATGCATGCGATCTGAACAAGAAATTGTTGAAGCGTGCTAAATTCCTCGACTACGATTGTTTATTACCGTCGCATTGAGGAACAATACAAGGGCTATTGGCGACGGATCTCGTATTTATGAACTTCGGTCAAGAGACAAACACGACACCTGAGGTGGCGTCTCCTTCTCCAAACTTCCACATCATACCAACGGTAGGTCTTAGAACCTCGACAAATTTAATGTATTCTAGGGCTCTGGGAAGCGCTGGACTCGACGGGAAGAACGCCAGCTGCGAGTTCGCAAACGTGATCACTGGCTGACACGGTCACTTATGGAATATGGGAAGATAATTAGATATTCAGCGCATTCCATTAAAAGCTAGTTTTATTTCTACTGGTAATATGACTTTATCGATATTTGTGATTTCACAAGTTATTATTTATGTAAATAATACGTAGACTCGTCTATCATACATATATAATTTTTATAAATGATCCATATGAAATTGCAGACATGTCACTAGTTTGCTTATTAAGTAGGGAAAGTCTATGATGATATGACGTTCTACTTTACATTCTTAAGGCTTGACGGAGAGAGTATGAAGCTATATATATATATATGTATATATATATATATATATATATATATATATATATATATATATATATACAACTCTTTTTTTACACGGTAGATACGTTTCTCAGAAAACCATGCAAAAAAGTTCGTGTAAAAAAATACATACGACATATGGTAAATTTGGAGATATGTTCCACATCTTTAAGAAATCATGTAAGATGTAAAACCTCTATTTATGTTCTCAAAATACCGTGCAAAAACAATAATAATGAAATCCACATTACATATTTATAAAACAAAAATAATTCATTTTTATTTCAAAAAAATTTTTTAGTAGTGTACAATGAAAATTCAGTTCTATAGGTACATACAACAAATAAAAGTTCAAGTTGAAATTAGGAATAAAACTACTCACTAATAACTATTCGTCACTACTTGATAACGAGTATGCACATTTATTATGAACAGGATAAAAAATGCTATTATCGGTAAATGTTTCGGATCTGTCAAGCACAACTATCGCCATTGATTCAAACGAAGAATTTCATTCGTTATTAAGGCCTCTGTTAGTTTTTGTAGTTACAAAGTCAGTTATTAGCAGCTTTTTTTTTTTTTTTTTTTTTTTTTTTTGG